>JAGSMR010000146.1:0-252500 GCA_029286605.1 Sericinus montela
GGCGACCGGACTATGACAGGTGCCCTATTTCATTCGTTAAGAGACAAATCCGTCAGGAGTCACTTATCGAATGGAACACGCGGTATAAAGAAGGAGACACGGCGTATACTACCAAAATATTCTTCCCAGACGCTATTGAGGCTTACTCAATTATTAAAAAAGTGGATTTGGACCCATTGGCAATACAGGTGCTGACGGGACATGGTGGGTTCTCGGATTACTTGCATCGCTTTAAATGTAAGGAGAGCCCATCATGCGCATGTGACCCTGAGAAAAAGGAAAATGTGACTCACCTTATTACAGAGTGCCCCATCTATGGTAAGGAAAGATACGATGTGGAAGCTGCGATAGGTATAAAAATTAATAAAGAAAATATTTGTGATATAATTAGGAATGAGAAAAGTAGAAATAGATTCATAAGATACTGCAAATATATAGCAAATCAAGTAGTAAATAAAAATAAGTGAGTAGTCATAAGTGACTGTGGCGTGGAAGAAGCTTCCACATCGTATCTTTCCTTACCATATAAGGAAAGATACGATGTGGAAGCTGCGATAGGTATAAAAATTAATAAAGAAAATATTTGTGATATAATTAGGAATGAGAAAAGTAGAAATAGATTCATAAGATACTGTAAATATATAGCAAATCTAGTAGTAAATAAAAATAAGTGAGTAGTCATAAGTGACTGTGGCGGGGAAGAAACTGTGGCGTATATAATAGAATACGCTACCAGTTCCAATTTAGAGAATATTAAGCATTTAAAAATTTTGAGTAGAATAAAACTATGCAATATAAGAAATAGCATTATATTTAAACAAAAAAAAATAAAGCGATAAGAAAAGAAACAGAAAATCAATCATAAAAATCCCATGTCAGGGGAACCAGAATTAAAAAAAAAAAAAAAACCTAACCTAACATTTTTTTTTTTTTTTTTTTTTTTTTGTCGAAGGAGAAATCTTCCACAAGATACCCGACTCCTTAGGGGTGAAGCCGGGTTATGTTGGATTCTTACCAACTAAAACCCCTCCGGTGGCCCTCCTCAGCGCTCGTCGGAAAGCCCTGGGATCTCCAAAGGAACACAACCAGAACTTTCCTAGCGCCTCGCATTTCTGCCCGTCTCTGGTCCTTACAGGACCGGGCCATCTCACACACTTCAGCGGTGCACGACCACCATTCACCACTGACTTCCCGGGTCCGCCGTTAAATTTTTTAGGCCAGTTGAAGCCCCTACTTCTCCTGACCAGCGGCTCCCGGGGCCTCCTCATATTTCAGGAAGAAATAGAGGGGGGGGCTCCTACGCAGCAACCACGACAGCTACGTCGTCGTCCTCGCCCTCGAGCGGGGTTCGCGCGTTCTCGTTCCCGCTCCGCGGCCTCCTTTGCGTCATCACTGTCTCGCAAAGGTGACCATCTTCCCATGCGGGTTTCCTTTCCAGCATCGCCGCGATAACGGCTTTTAAGGAGAGGTCTGCCCCAATCACGGATGCCAGGATACGCCGCTCGTCCGCCCAAGCTGGACAGTGTTCGAGTGTGTGCTGCGCGTCGTCCCGGTTATGCCCACAGTGATGGCACTGCGCCGTTTGCTCCCGTCCAATTCTGTTCAGGTACTCACCGAAGCAGCCATGTCCGGTGAGTACCTGCGTCAGTCTATACGTGACCCGGCTTTTCCTGTCCAGCCAAGCTCGAAAACTAGGCAGGATCGCCCCCACTACGCGCTGAGACGCGTTATGTGGCAGTAGTAACTGCTCGTACCACTTATTTTCGGCGTCTCGGTGGGCCCTTCTTCGAAGTCTCGTAAACAACTCGGAAATACTTCCCTTCCTCTGGCGTAGGTCGCGGATCTGTTGATAAACAGTTGCTTCCATATCTGCCAGGATGTCCAGGGGAGGGAATCTCGCCAAGACAGTTGCCGCTTCGTACGATATTGTCCGGAAACCTCGAGCGATCCTAATTGCTATTAGGCGCTGCGACGCATTTAGCATCGCAGCACGTCTACGCGCCCCTGACAGTCTATGAGACAACACAGGAGCACCGTAGAGAGCTATGGACCTTACGACACCTGCGTAGAGGCGGCGTACCTCTTCCCGGGGTCCCCCTAGATTGGGCAGCAGTCTTTGCATTGCCCCCGTTACCTTATGGATCCGGGGGACTAGGCGTTTGAAGTGCTCTTCAAAGTGCCATCTTTCATCCAGAATGAGGCCCAGATATTTCATGTGTCTTCCCACTTGTACTTGTGTATCGCCAACTCGCACGAATGTATTTTGCGGCTCCTGCCCATCATAGAACCAGAACGCCTCAGTCTTATGAGGTGCTACTTGCAGACCAATCCCTCTTATTTTTGAAACTATGAGTGCAATACTCTGTTCAGCCAATCTCGCAGCCCTTTCTGGAGTACTTTCTTCAGCCAGCAGCAAAGTATCATCTGCATAGCACACCACACTGACACCGCTGGGCAAATCCGTCCGAAGGACTGTATCATATGCGAGATTCCACAGAAGCGGCCCTAGCACTGACCCCTGCGGGACCCCGCAAACGACTCCCTTGGCTCGCACTTCACCGTTGCGGCTTGGAAAAAGAATTCCTCGAGTCGATAGGTACGAGTTTACAATACTCCGCAGGTAGTATGGTACTCTGTGATATTCCAGAGCGTTCTTGATAGCCGCCAAAGGCAGGAGTTAAAGGCGTTGACTATGTCCAAAGACACCGCCAATACCACCTCCTGGGACACCGCATTTTCTGTTATACTGCGAACGCGGAGAATTGCATCCACAGTTGAGCGTTGCTCCCTAAATCCGAACTGGCAGTCAGAGAGGTCCGGGCCATCGCTTGCGAGGTGTTCACCAATACGACCGATAATTCGCTCTAGAAGCTTGCCGGCTTCGTCCAGCAGACAAATTGGCCGGTAGGCTGACGGCTGATCATCTGGTCTCCTGCCTTCCTTAGTAAGACAAGCCGTGCTTGTTTCCATATGGATGGAAAGCAGCCGGTTCGCAGACAATGATTGAGCAGGTGGCGGAACCTGTTCGACAATATACTTAGTGCGAGCACTAGGGCTCGCCCTGGTATTCCGTCAGGACCTGGAGCGGTGTTACGCGCCTCTAGACGTTCCACAGCCCACTTTAGTTCTGCCTCTGATACTGCTAAGTCATCTGACCACGTGATTCGCTCTTCCAGGGTCTCAGTCACAATTTGGTTCTCATTGTTAGGGAAGAGAGTGTTTACTACCCTGTCTACGAATTCAGTGTCCATGGTTGCCGTCAGTGGCGGGACCCACGGACGTAATTTACCAAGAACCATTTTATACGGCCGTCCCCAGGGATCTGCGTCGAGTCCTTCAAGGAGTTCGTTGAATGATCGGGTCTTAGCATCAGCTATTGCAACCTGAAAGGCTTTAGTTGTTCTCCTATATTCAGCGTATAACTGATCTTTCTCCTCTCGAGTGGCTCCTCTACGTCTTCGAGCTCGGGTGTACCAACGTCGAGATTTCAGACAGGCTGCACGTAGCTGTGCGATCTCCGCTGACCACCAATAGACAGATTTCTTTTTTGGCGGTTTTGCTCGAGGCATCCCGGTGTCACAGATAAGCACCATGTCGTTTATGAACTTCTGCGTCTGTTCTTGGGGTCAATTGCGCGTACCGGTTCGAGTAGTCGGGCCCATCAGGCCAGTCTACCACGTGTGCAGCAGCGAGCAGCAGGTCCCTATCGAGCTGACTTAGCGCCCAGCGTCTCGAGAGACACCCTTCTTCCGTGCCTGTTCCCTGGGTGGGGTAGAGGTGCACATTAAACATAATGTGCCGGTGGTCAGATAGTGTGACTATCTCTTCAGCTACTCGCCAGCCCGAAACCATTTGTTCAGCAGGAAAAGTCGCCCACGAGAGATCAACGATCGACTCTCCCTGCTGTCTCACGCAAGTCTTGACCACACCTCGGTTTAGTAGCCTGAGGTCAAGACCACCTACCATTCAGAACCGTCTCCGCCCTATCACAGTCCAGGCTGTCATTCCAAGCTCTTGAGCGAGCATTGAAATCCCCCAAGACAAGGACAAGACGGGGAAGGCAGCCGTTGATGCAGTCACCGAGTCGGTCCAGGTGTCTCTCGTAAGTAGCGAGGCTGCAGTTTGGCGAGATGTAAGTGCCCACGACTATAGCCGTATAGTGGCTCAGACACGACCGCTAAGGCAATCTGCTGCTCTGCGAGGGTCTGCAGGAAAAGATCCTGTGCCCCGCGGCAATGATTGAGATTGGTCTGCAGCATTTTAAATGTAGGAGGGTTCAAACAGTTCCCTTTTCCATTTCCTTTGTCGGACGAGGGCCCTGCACATTAGCATCAGCTTTTTCGCGGCCATCGTCCTTCCTGGAAAGCCTGGAAGCTTGCTTGGTTTCGTCAGTTCTTATTCCTGTCCCCTTGTGTGAGAGTGAACAGCGCTTGCCTCCCATCCTGTGATCGGCTGGTAAACCACGACCCGAGCAGACACTACATTTAGGTGCCGGAGCCGTGCAGTTGCTAGCTATGTGATCGGGTTCTCCACAGACGTAGCACAATGCACTTCTATCAACAGTGCTTGTGCATTGGTGGCGTGCATGGCCGATCTCCAGGCAACGGTTGCGCTCCTTGTGGGACCACAACCGATATGGCCGCAGATTTTGGTGCCTAAGAAAACTAAGCCTCCCGGCTTAGTTTTCTTAGGCTGTCCGACAGCTTTGTCTGGTCTCTGAATCTTTTCCTTCCTATTATTCATCGACTTCGGGCTAACCTGAACAATTGGTTGCGTTGGAGGCAACTCTGCTTGAGCAGGTGTTGTCTTCTGCGCAGATTCAATCTCATCTTCTTTTGCCTTATTAGTCTCCTTCTTTTGCCTTTCTATTTCTTTTCGGTTTCTTCTTATTTCCCTCCGTCTGCGTTGCAGCCTTCATGTGCTGGGTAGCTGTCAAGTTCG
The DNA here is from genome assembly GCA_029286605.1 of Sericinus montela. NCBI lineage: Eukaryota > Metazoa > Arthropoda > Insecta > Lepidoptera > Papilionidae > Sericinus > Sericinus montela. The sequence goes on from JAGSMR010000146.1 coordinate 4,942, forward strand.
GGACCACATTGTGAGCCTGAACCTTCTTAGGAAATAGTTCCGCCAGCTTATTCGCTATTATCTCCCCGATTTGGCTTATTAAATCCTCGCTGGAATCTAATTTCTCAGCTGGCTTTTTCCTTTGCTCAAGATGGTCCGGCTCTACTAAGATAGTGAGCAACACCAACTTATAAGAGAAGAAGCTGAAAATGTAAACGGCGTATTACAAGATGAACTGTGTGATCCACCGTTTACAATAGAGGAGCTAAAATGGGCTGCATCGAGCTTTAACCCCAAAAGCTCCGGGAATAGATGGTCTTACGGCGGACATCTGTGTGAAAGCTATCACTCTGGACCAAGAAATGTTTCTGGCATTAATAAATAAGTGTCTGACCCTATCATACTTCCCGAATAAATGGAAAGAAGCAGTAGTAGTGGTCTTGCGTAAGCCAGAAAAAGAGAGCTACACACACCCAAAGTCATACAGACCGATTGGGCTGCTGCCAGTACTTGGCAAAATAATGGAAAAAATGATGGTGCGAAGGATCAAATGGCATACTATTCCGCACATCAGCAAAATGCAATATGGGTTTATGCCCCAGCGTAGCACCGAGGACTCCCTCTATGACATGATACAGCTTGTAAAAAGACACCTTAGAAACAAGAAATTGGTTGTTTTAGTATCATTGGACATAGAAGGAGCCTTTGATAATGCGTGGTGGCCATCAATACGGTGCAGACTGGCAGAAACCAGATGCCCAGCTAACCTGAGGCCCAGCTAACCTGGTAGACAGCTATTTTAAGGATAGAACAGTGCGAGTCAGGTATGCAGGTGCGGAATGGGTTAGGAAACCGACAAAAGGGTGTGTGCAGGGCTCGGTAGGGGTCCGACGTTCTGGAACTTACTGCTGAATCCACTTCTTAAGGAGTTGCAAGAAAAGGGGAGCACTGTCAAGCGTTCGCGGACGATGTAGTCCTGATTTTCTCCGGGGATACGGCAATAGAAGTAGAAGAAAGAGCAAACTCTGCACTTGCCCATGTTCGGAATTGGGGAATTAAAAATAAACTAACATTTGCGCCACATAAAACTAAGGCCATGTTAATAACAAATAAGTTAAAACATGATTCGCCAGTTCTGAGCATGGATGGGGAGCATATAAATTGGTCAGAGAAATAAAATTCTCGTCCTCACAGTTGACGACAGGTTAACATTTAACAATCATGTCCTTAATGTATGCCTTAAGGCACAAAACCTGTACAGTCAGCTGTCGAGGGCCGCTAAGATACACTGGGGGCTGAACCCGGAGATAATTAGGACTATATATATTGCAGTGGTAGAACCGATAGTTATGTATGCGGCTGGTGCTTGGGCGTTCGCAACAAATAAAATTAAAATAAAAAAGTTGCTCGATACGACGCAACGCGGCTTTGTGCAGAAAATAATCAAAGCTTATAAAACGGTGTCTCTGAACTCAGCCCTGCTGCTGGCTGGACTGCTTCCATTGGATCTAAGAATCCAGGAAGCAGCCTCGCTTTATGAAATAAAGAAAGGTTTTTCACAGCAGGTAGTAGGGGACAGAGAGCTAGAGAGAAGAGTACCGTATGAGGAGACATCACATCCTGCGGATCAGGTGGAGCTGGAATTTCTTTGTTTGGGGGATAGTGCAGAAATTAACCGACAGAACAATACGGGAATAAACATTTTTACTGATGGAAGTAAAATCGAAGGGAAAGTTGGCGCGGCTCGGTCAATTTGGAAAGATGAAACGATCAACGAGTGGAAGACGCGCTATAGGGAGGGCGATACGGCAACGACTACTAAAATATTCTTTCCGGATGCTGGTGAAGCTTACTCAATTGTAAGAAAACTGAACTTAGACCCAATGGCAATACAGGTGATGACAGGCCATGGCGGGTTCTCTGAATATTTGCATCGTTTTAAGTGTAAAGAGAGCCCGTCGTGTGTCTGTGATCAAGAGAGGAATGAGGATATAATCCACCTTATCACTGAGTGTCCTATATATAGTAAAGTAAGAAATGAGGTAGAAAGTGAAATTGAGACCAAAATAAGTAAAGAAAGTATAGCACACATAATAAGAGATAAGAAAATTAGAAATAGGTTTATAAAATACTGTAAGTATGTAGCAAATAAAGTTGTAAATAAAAATAAGTAAAAGGCAAATAATAGTAAAACTGTAACATATACAAAAGTATATGGTACAAGTTCCAACGTTAAAATGTAAATATAAATGCACAGTACAAGTATCATAGGAGAAAACTACGTAGAATAACGTGAATATAATAAGTTATACATAGAACACATATAAGTATAGAAGATAGATAATATAGAGCATAGATAAGTAATATAAACCATAATTATTGGATAAGTATAGAAAAATAAACACTTGGAAAAATACACAATAAAAGAATAAGAAAGGCCCTGATCTCCCATGTCAGGGGTACAAGAGTAAAAAAAAAAAAAAAAAAACCGACTAACCAACCGTTGCGCCCCAAGCACCGATCTGTAAGCAGCGTTTTTGAACCGTTCCGCGAATAAAAAATCCGAGCAGTGGGTCAAAGTGACCAATAGTGGCAGTGTTATATACCAGAAGATGCGTCTCACTGAGACGAATTCGGTGGTGTGCCCAGAAGTGAAATAAGTGCGGAACTGACAAGGTTATGGCGAAAAAACTGTTATAACCTAACCTAAAAATCGTGCAAACTAAATCTCAAAACTAAAAAGTGAAACGCTGTCGAAACAAGATCGACAACATAGTGATTTTTTGGTGTCATTCGAAAGGTCTGGACCAGAGTAAACCAACAGTGCTCCCATAAAAAATTTTCTCTCTGCGGTAAATACTCGTGTTGTCCTGAGAAGTAGAAGCCTGTGCAGAACTCTTCAAAATTTAAATCAAGAAAATCGGATAAAAATTCTGGAAGGTATCAAGGATTGAAGATAGAACAAAACATCATTGTTCCTTGAAGCCAAATTATCTCAGGATCTTCAGTGACAACCCACTCAAAAACAGACTCCACCAGACGAGGAAGATCAAGACCTTTCAACCAAGATCAAGAACGGAAAATTCGGAGCTGAAATTTAATTATAATAATTTATTTAAAATTGTGAGTAAAGCACGTGGTACCCTTAGAACCTTCCTGAAAAATCTGAAAAAATCCAGGTAGTATTACCATCTTAATAGTAGTATACACAAATTTTTTCAAAAATTTTTTCTAAGTAAAAATATTAAATAACGCTTATTTGCGGTTTTTGGTAATGCTATATACGATTTCAATAAAAAATTTCTCAAAAATTTATTAAAACACTAGTCTACTAGTCTCTGGGGGATGAAAAAATTCAAACTTAAATAACTTTTGATCCGGTGCCTCGATTTAAGTGGGGATTTTTGTAAAAAATTGCTGGAGTCAAAGGCCACATAGCCTGTTGTAGACCAACTCTATGTAGAGCGAAAATTTGCGAAATTTTTAACACTATTGTTTTGTATTAATTTGTTTTATTTTATTAGTTAGACTTAAAGACAAAGTACGGTGCCGGTTCATTAATATAAGACTAAGACAAAAATTGTAGAGACGACTCTAGGTAGAGTCACACTAAAAAATTTTAAAAATTAGTGAAAAAAGTGTCTAAGGTGCGTGACGCGTGTGGCTTCTCCTGTAGGAACGACACAAAAGTTTAAACTCAAGTAAAGTACCTAGGTCCAACTGCTAAGTTGCTAAAAATTTATTTTTACAAACCTTTTTTACTTAAATTGTATTTTATTTATTTTATTTCATTTACTTACTTTATTTTAACTTGACCTTGTGTAACTTAGAACTTGACTAAGACGCGTTCCCCTAAACATGTTTGGTTTCCGTACCCCCGCTAAAAGACCGAGGAAAGCGACCTGGACATGGGCCCTCTGAGCTCACCAATTGGGACGGAAAAGGCTGGGCCTTCTCCAAAAAATAACAAAATAACGCATTCCTCTAATGTTAGAAAAAGTATTGGAGAGTGGGAGACTGGAAAACCTGGAGTGGAAACAACAACAACTATTGAGACATCTCCAAAAAAGGCTACTCTGGCGACCCGCCAAAAGCATAAGATCTTAACATCACAAGATGGAAAGACCTCGATACGGAAAGTGCCAGCAGAAGCCAATGAAACATCGCCAAAAATGGAGCATACAAAATATCCTGATAGAGTAATGGAAGCTAGAGCATGTCTCCAAAAAGCAAAACTACATCTAAATAACTCGCGAAATCTTAAAACTGATATTAAAACAGAAGTTACGCAGGCGATAGAGAGACTCTATCAGTTAGTTAAAGAAGCGGAGGGAAACAAGTCTGTGGACAAAGGAAAGGAGGTAAGATCAAAGGAGCAAGTGATAAGGAAAGAGGGAGAATATGAGAGAAGGGATGATAGAGAAACTGAACTGATAGAGAAAATAGAGGAACACGGAAAGCTGTTGGAGGAAAACAAAAAAGAAATGGAGAAATTAAGAGAGGAAATTAAAAAGCAGGAAAAATATGAGAGTAAAGAAACCTATGCTAGGATAGCAGCCAGGTCTTCCAAGAGATCGCCCCCGGAATTCACTACCATGCACTCTGTGGCGATCACTTCAATAGATGAAAAGGAGACAGGAGATCAGGTTATGGATAAGATACGGAAAGCAATAAACGCCAAAGAAGAAGGACTAAAAATTGACAAGATCAGGAAAGCTAGGGACAGGAAAGTAATTGTGGGATGTTGCACGCAAGAACAAATAAACAAAGTAAAGGAAAAGATAAAGACAGCAGGAAACCAATTAAACATTGACGATATCAAAAATAAAGATCCTCTCATAGTATTGAGAGACGTGTTACAATATAATACGGATGAAGAAATTGTAAAAGCAATACGAACCCAAAACAAACACCTGCTCAATGGCGTAGAAGCGAAGGAGGACAGAATGGAGGTAAAATATAGGAAAAAGACCCGAAACGCGCTTACGGCACATATAGTGCTAAAAGTTTCGCCGCAGCTTTGGAATCGCTTCACAGAAATTGGAGTAATCCATGTGGATCTCCAAAGAGTTAGGGTAGAGGACCAATCCCCGCTCATCCAGTGCTCGCGATGCTTGGGTTACGGGCACACTAAGCGATTATGCTGCGAGCAAACGGACGTGTGCAGCCACTGCGGAGGTCCCCATCTAAAAGCTGAATGTGCTGATTGGTTAGCTGGACAGATACCAACATGCAGAAATTGCGTAAAGGCGAAAATGGAAAGAAGAGACCACAACGCGTTTAGTGCAGAATGTCTAGTAAGAAAGAAATGGGAGGCCTTGACAAGGTCCACAGTGGCTTATTGCTAAGGTGGCCAAAACAGTGGACGGAACTTTAAACCCTAGTATCCACAAATATCGCGTGATACAGGCGAATCTCCAGAGGAGTGAACTGGCGACGGCTGAGCTCATAAATGAGGCAGTGAGCAGAAACATATCCTTCGCTATGGTCCAAGAACCTTATGTAGGCCGGATCGGGGAGATGAAACGCTACACAGGAACAAGGATAGTTCAATATGGCAGGGGCCAGAGCACAGAAACGGTGATAAAGGCCGCAATAGTGTTATTTGACGAGACCATCGACGTCACTCCGTACTGCAACTTGTCAGTAGAGAATATAGCGGTTGCCAAATTGAAGAACAACTCATGGGAGATTGGAGTAGTGTCCATCTACCTCGAAGGAGACAGGCCGATTGAGCCATATCTCGATAGGATATCAGCAGCTGTGGAAGGCCTAGAAACCACCAATATCATTCTCGGTGGTGACGTAAATGCCTGGAACACCTGGTGGGGGAGCCGAGAAACAAACAAGAGAGGAATAGATCTGGCTGCCAGGCTTGACGAACTGGAGCTTCATATACTCAATTCAGGGATAGAGCCCACTTTTGACACAATTAGAGGTGGGAAGAGATTCTCCAGCTGTGTGGATATAACAACATGCTCCACCAGCTTACTCGGAAGAATCGAAAACTGGAGGTTGTCTGATGGAATAACCGGATCAGACCACAAGGCGGTCCTGTTTCAAATAATACTGGGAAATACAACAAATACACAAATAAGTAGAACTACAAGGAAATACAATACAAAAGGCAAATTGGGGCGAATTTCGTGAGAAATTAGCCCAAATTTGGAGCGAAAACTTATTAACTAAAGTAGAAATAGAAAAAATAGAAACCTCCCAAGAATTTGAAGAAATTGTAGAAAGGTACACAAAGTCAGTAATAGAAACATGCGAAAAAACAATACCGAAAATTAAAACAAAGGAACAAACAGGACTGCCATGGTGGACCGAGGAGCTCACACAGTTGAAAAAGAGGGTCACTAGGATGAAACGTAGAATTTCCCACGCAGCTCAAGTTCGTCGAGACTGGGTAGTTCAGCAATATTTAAAAGAAAAGAAAGAATATGAAGAGAAAGCTAAGAAGGCCCAGACTGCAAGCTGAAAAGACTTCTGTAGCAAACAAGAGCGGGAATCAATGTGGGATGGGATATATAGGGTGATAAGACGCACTGCCGAAAGACAGGAAGATGTTCCTCTAACGCGCGAAGGAAAAGTTTTAGAAAGCGGAGAGTCAGCAAAATTATTAGCAGAGACATTCTACCCGGATGACCAAATTGGGGATGACGACGTGGAGCACACGCGCATACGACAGTTAGCAAAAAAGGTAAATGAAGGGACACATTATGACGCATGTGACCCACCCTTTACGAATGAAGAACTGATGTGGTCCACGTCTAGTTTCAACCCCAAAAAAGCTCCGGGTAGCGATGGTCTTACAGCAGATATCTGCAGACAGGCTATAACCCTGAATCCAACATTGTACCTGGCGATAGCAAACAAATGCCTGAGTCTAGCACACTTTCCGTTAAGGTGGAAGGAAGCGGCAGTGGTGGTGCTACGAAAGCAAGGGAAAGACGACTATACCCATCCAAAGTCGTACAGGCCTATTGGACTACTGCCAGTGCTGGGAAAAATTGAAGAGAAAATGGTCATTCAACGTATAAATTGGTACATATTACCTACAATAAGTCGGAAACAATATGGCTTTATGCCGCAACGCCGCACCAAAGACTCCCTCTATGACATGACGCAACATATAAGAAGTATGGTTAAGAGTAAAAAGTTGGTTGTGCTCATATCATTGGACATAGAGGGAGCATTTGATAATGCATGGTGGCCAGCCATAAAATGCCGTCTTGCCGAAACACTGACCCCCACAAATCTAAGAAGGCTTGTCGACAGTTATTTAAAAGATAGAACTGTGCGCATTCGATACGCCGGAGAGGAATGCGTCAAGAATACAAACAAGGGTTGTGTGCAAGGTTCAATTGGGGGACCTACCTTCTGGAACCTCTTGCTGGATCCGCTGTTGAAGGAGCTGGAAGCGAAAAATGAGTATTGCCAGGCTTTCGCGGACGATGTGGTCCTGATTTTTCGGGGAATACTGCATTGGACGTACAGACTCGGGCAAATTCGGCGCTTGCCCATGTACAGGAGTGGGGAATCAAAATAAGCTTAAATTCGCGCCGCAAAAACGAAAGCCATGTTAATAACAAATAAACTGAAATATGATTCGCCACTCCTGAGGATGGGCGGGGTGCCCATAGAAATGTCCAGAGAAATAAAAATTATTGGCCTCACTATTGACGATAGATTGACTTTCAACACACATATTAAGAATGTGTGCCGGAAAGCTCAAATGCTCTACCGTCAATTGTCAAAAGCAGCCAAAATACATTGGGGACTGAACCCCGAAATAATCAGGACCATTTATACTGCGGTAGTGGAACCGGTAATCACATATGCGGCGAGTACGTGGGCACCAGCGACTGGTAAATTACAGGTAAAAAAGCAGTTGGACATGGTACAACGAGGGTTTGTACAACAAAATGGTAAAAGCTTATAGAACTGTGTCCCTCCACTCGGCCCTATTGCTTGCCGGGTTGCTACCCTTGGACCTTAGGGTCCGGGAAGTGGCCTCTCTTTATGAGGTAAAGAGAGGCTTCTCTCGGCGAGTCATAGGAGATCAGGAGATTGAGGGAAAAGTCAGCTACTTGGAGAACCCACACCCCGCGGAACAAATAGCACTGCAATTCATGTGCCTGGAGGACGGTGCACAAATAGACGAAAACACCGAAACAAGCCTAATCATTTATACTGACTTATGCAGTATGATTTATGCAGTAAAATTGAGGGAAAAGTCGGCGCTGCATTATCCATTTGGAGAAATGCGGCGGAGACAAGTACCCGAAAATTAAAGTTGGGAAATTTTTGCACCGTGTTCCAGGCGGAGTTGCTGGCAATATTGGAAGCCACAAAATACGTGCTCGCAAACAAAATAGACTCCTGTTGTTTGTTTAGTGATTCCAGATCCGCTCTCCATACGATTGTACAAGGAAACCCCCTCCAACCCCTGGCGGCAGAAATTAGGAAAAACATTAACATCTTGGGCAAACAAGGAAATACTATTAAACTGTTCTGGATCAAAGCCCACGCAGGATTGGAGGGAAATGAGAGAGCGGATCAGCTGGCAAAGGAAGCTGCTCTAAAAATCAAAAGAAAGCCTGATTATGAGAAGTGTCCGGTTTCATTTATCAAGCGACAGATACGACTGGAGTCGCTTGATGAATGGAACCGGCGCTATAAAGAAGGATAGAGGGCCTCCAATACAAAATATTTTTCCGGATGCGATAAAAGCATATCCCACAATTAGAAAAATGGAAATGGAACCAAAATTAGTCCAGATTATAACAGGACACGGTGGGTTCTCTCAATACCTGTACAGGTTCAGATGTAAGGAGAGCCCAGCGTGTCCCTGTGACCCCGAAGCAGAAGAAACGGCAATACATGTAATTGCAGAATGCCCTATCTATAATAAATATAGGTACGATTTAGAAATAGATATAGGAATAGAAATAAAAACAGAAAATATATGTCAGATAATTAGTAATAGGGAAAGTAGAAATAAGTTTTTAAAATACTGTAAGGAAATAGTATCTAAGGTAGCAATTAAAAATAAATAAAAAGAAATAAAAATAGAGCTGTAACATATATAAAACACTTAAGTATATAATGTTAACAGACAAATAAAATTGTAAGAAAGAAAAGAAGCACTGAAATAACATAAGTAACATTAACTTAGATAATAAAAGACCCTAGGAGTAAAAATTGTAATAGCATAAGCATAAACCCTATTAATAAAATAAAACCATAAGAAGTAAACAATAAAATAAAAGAAAGAAAAATGAAAAGAAAAAAGAAGAAAAAGGCCCTGATCTCCCATGTCAGGGGAACTAGAAAAAAAAATAAAAAAAAAAAAAACCTAACCTAACCTAACCTAACCTGATACGGTGAGGGGAGGGAAAAGATATCATAGCCATGTAGATATCACAGCCTGCTCCGAAAATCTTCTAGGATTAGTGGATGACTGGGAGGTAGACGAAAGCATGACAAGTTCCGACCACAACACAATTAAATTCAAAATTAAACAAAAAAAAATATTAGGCGTAGAAATAGAACGAGCTACCAGAATTTACAACGGTCAAAAAGCTAATTGGAGCCGTTTTCGTGAGAAACTGGAACAGTTACTAAAGGAAAATTATATAAGTAGTACACAGATACAAAAAATTGCTAACAAAGAACTATTAGAGAAAGAAGTCAAAAAATATGTAAACATTATTCAAGAAACATGAAGGCACACAATCCCAAAAAAGAAAAAGAAAAATAAAATAGTCTTACCTTGGTGGAATGAAGATCTTGCCATGCTAAAGAAAGAGGTTGTAACCAAAAAGCGCCGCATTAGATGTGCAGCCCCTGTCCGAAGAGCATCCGTAGTCGACGAGTACCTGCAAGCAAAAGAAAATTATGAAAGTAAAGCAAAATAGGCCCTGGTGAAGAGCTGGAAAGAATACTGTGGCAGGCAGGACAGAGAAGGGTTGTGGGATGGAATATATCGGGTAATTGGCAGAACAACAAAGAGGCACGAAGACTTGCCGCTTATCGAAAATGGGAAAACACTCGATAACGCTGAATCGGCAAGAATGTTGGCCGAGACGTTTTATCCGAGGGATGCGGTTGAAGCTGATAACGCCGAACATCAGCACATAAGGGCATTAGCCGAGCAGGTGAATGCAGGATTGCAAGATAATTTTTGCGATCCTCCATTTACTCTTGTAGAGCTAAGATACGCAATGAACAGCTTCAACCCAAAAAAGGTACCTGGTGGAGATAGTCTTACGGCTGATATCTGTCGAGAGGCTATATCTCAAAACCCAGAAATTTACCTGAATTTAGTAAATAAATGCCTGGAGCTTGGACACTTTCCCATCGTGTGGAAGGAGGCAGTGGTACTGGTTCTGCGAAAACCTGGGAATGAAGACTACACGCATCCTAAGTCTTACAGACCAATTGGGCTGCTATCTGTATTGGGAAAAATCCTGCAGAAGATGGTCATAAGAAGGATCAGACATCACATCCATCCTGGGAGTAGTACTCGCCAATACGGCTTCACACCACAAAGGAGTACCGGGGACTCCCTCTATGACTTGATGAAATATATACAGTCATAGTTGAATGATAAAAGATAATTACATTGATATCGCTAGACATAGAGGGAGCCTTCGATAGTGCCTGGTGGCCGGCTATAAGATGCCGATTGGCTGAGGAAAAATGCCCCATAAACATCAGAAGGCTTATGTACAGCTATCTCCAGGATAGGCAGGTAAGAATACGATATGCAGGCGCGGAACAAATCCAGCCCACTACGAAGGGATGCGTACAGGGTTCCATCGGAGGACCAGTTCTGTGGAACTTGCTCCTAGACCCCCTGCTCAAGGAGCTCGATGAAAGAGGCGACCAATGCCAGGCCTTTGCGGATGATATCGTCTTGCTGTTTACGGGTGACACATCTCTTGAGATCGAGAGGCGTGCGAACGCTGCTCTCGAACATGTGCGACAGTGGGGTATTCGTAACAAGCTTAATTTCGCACCACAAAAAACTAAAGCGATGGTGCTGACAAATAAATTAAAATATGACTCCCCACGTCTGTGCATGGGCGGGGTAGATGTTTGCATGTCAGAAGAGATCAAGGTGCTCGGTCTCACGATAGACAGAAAGCTCACCTTTAATACCCACGTGAGAAATGTGTGTAAGAAGGCCGCTGCCCTGTATTCACAATTATCACGGGCTGCAAAGATTAGCTGGGGCCTTCACTCTGAAGTAACGAGGACTATATATACGGCAGTCGTTGAGCCTGTAATCCTGTACGCAGCGAGTGCATGGTCACCAGCTGCAAATAAGTTGGGAATCAAAAAGCTACTGAACACCATACAAAGAGGATTCGCTCAAAAAATAATAAAAGCATTCCGAACGGTCTCATTACACTCGGCTCTAGTACTGGCTGGACTCCTTCCCTTGGATCTGAGGATCCAAGAAACAGCGTCGATTTATAAAGCAAAAAGGGGGGAACTCCAGTCGGTGTTGGGAGACCGCGAGGTAGAGCTAAAAGCGAGTATTACAGAACTGCCCCACCCCGCAACATATATGGACTTGCAGTTCGTGTGCCTGGTGAACGACGATGAAATGAGGCTTCACAACAACCAGGGCCTCCGAATTTTCACCGATGGGAGCAAAATAGAGGGAAAGGTCGGAGCAGCACTTTCAATCTGGGATGGTGCAGCCGAGATCCAAACTCATAAGCTCAAACTATCGGATCACTGTTCCGTTTACCAGGCTGAATTGCTGGCCATATATAGGGCAACCGAGCGAATTCTCTCAAGTAGCAAAACAATATTTGGGGTGTACAGTGACTCGAGATCAGCCCTTGAGACCATTGTCGACCAAGATTCCCAACACCCTCTCGCAGTAAAGACCCGCAAAAATATCAAGGGCATTTTGGAACAACAAAAAAGTATCCAACTTTTTTGGATAAAGGCCCACGCGGGACTTGCTGGGAACGAGCGGCTGGCCAAATATGCTGCTCTACATATGAAAAGCAAACCGGATTACGATAGGTGTCCGGTTTCTTTTGTTAAAAGGCTTGTCCGAAGGGAGACCCTGGACAAATGGAATATAAGATACGCAGAGGGTGAAACAGGCCAAATCACTAAAATGTTTCTTCCGGACGTAATAAGTGCGTACAAAGTTGTCAGAGAGACAGTGCTGTCTCCTGAAGCGGTTCAAGCGATGACCGGGCATGGCGGGTTCTCCGATTATCTGTATCGCTTCCGATGCAAAGAAAACCCCTCATGTGTTTGCGATCCAGAAATAAAAGAGACAGTGCCACATATACTTCTGGAATGCCCTAGGTTCGATAGACAAAGACTCGAATTAAAGACGACGCTCAACACCAGTTTAGAAACCTTCAACACGCTTATAGTGAATAAAGAAACAAGAGGGAAATTTTTAAAATATTGCGAAGACGTTGTTAAATGTGTAGGATATAGAAATAAAAATGAATAAAATAATACAATACAAATAATACAATACGCGCCTGAATGATATTAGATTTTACTCCTGTGTCCAATTTAATAAATATATTATCCCCTATTAAAATAGATATATAAATGTGATTTATAATAATGTAATTTATTGTTAATTGTAGCTTTTATTTAAGTAATTTAATTTAATTCAGCAAAAATTGCGAAAGCAAGTAGGCTGACGAGGCTTCCTTGTGCGTATACCTATGTATACGCAGAGAGAATGCGTCGAAATATTTTGATTTTTAAGATTTAAATTATATTTTAATATAAAATGACTCTAAATACATACGTCAGAGGGCTGCTAGTAAAAAAAAAAAAGAAAAAAAAAACCTAACCTGATAGATAGATGCCCCATATCGTTCATAAAACGAACGATAAGGGAGAGATCCGTGCTGGAATGGAATGAAAGATATCAACAAGGTGAAACGGCCTCAACAACTAAGCAATTCTTTCCCAATGTCGAGACAGCACATAAAATTATAAAGAAAATGCAACCCTCACCAGCCATGGTACAAATACTCACAGGACACGGCGCCTTCGCTGGCTATTTGCAACGCTTTAAATGCAGAACAAGTCCCGCTTGTGCATGCGATACGAACGAAAAGGAGTCGGTGATGCACCTGATACTGAACTGCCCGATATACTGCAGTAAAAGAATGGACCTAGAACAGAAAATAAATATTAAACTAAATACAGAGAGTATACAAGAAATCCTAGCAACACCTGAAAGACAGTACTTTATAAAATTTTGTGAAAATATAGTTAAAAATTTAAAAGTAAAGAATAACTCTTAAACATAAAATCATTAAAAGAAAAACATAAAACAACCAATAATATATGAGAAATAACAGCAAAAAAAATTTGAATACATGTGCGAAAATATGTTTTGCATATATTATAATGTAATATAATATATTGATATGATCTAGGCATAAAAAAGCAACAGTAAAGAAGTAAAAGTATAGTAATAGTTAAAACGTACATATAAAGGAAAAAAAGGAAATAAATAAAGAAAAGTAAATCAAACGCGAACTCAATAGGTAGAAAAAAAAATAGACCAGGAAGATAAAATTAAAGATTACAAATAGAAACATAAAATAATATACATACAACACACCCACAAATATGATATGAAAAAAAATGAAACATTACATAAAATAAAGAACGAAATGATACAGATCAGAGGTTTAAAAAAATAAAAAAAAACCCAACCCAAACCAACCCAACCCAACCCAACCTTTTTTTTTTTTGTGGGGAAATCCATTATGGATACCCAGCCTCCGGAAAGAGAGCTGGGCTTTGTCGGACTCCCACCGACTAAAACCCCACGGTGGTCACCATCAGCGTTGAGAAGGGGTCACGGGATCTCAGTTCGGAACGCAACCGTGGCTACGCTTGGCTAAGATAGCCCCCTCCCGGGAGCAACAACGTTGCCCCAGAATCTCCGCGGTGCTACCACAGTAGCTCGAAACCACGTCGAGCCACTCCTCTCCTCAGAGTCGCTTTAATGAGCACTCGGAGCTCGCGCCCCGGGCGCCCGCGACTCTTGAGGCCCCGTTTCTGGTAGGGGAATACCATTGGGGCCGTGACGAGGCACAACTGCCCCTCGATGGCCCCGTCTCCGAGCGGGACCTGTCCTCTCTGAATCCCGCTCAGTAGCCTCCTTCTGGACCATCACGGTCTCACAGAAAGCGGCTACGGCCCTCTATGCCGAATCCCCGCTCAGCATCGCCGACACGACTGCTGGCAGGGAGAGGTTTCGTCCAATGCGACTCACCAGGATACTCCGCTCTGTTTCCCATGCTGGGCAAACCCCGAGAGTATGCGATGCAGAGTCCTGGATCGTCCCACCGCAATGGAAACAGTTCGCCGTCGCCTCACGTCTGATCTTACACAGATAATAACCGAAACAGCCATGTCCGGTAAGTACCTGTGTAAGTATGTCGCTGAGTCTTCCACTCCGTCGCTGGAGCCAGGCCTCGAAGACCGGCAGGAAAGCCTCGACGACGCGTCTGCGCGCGTGTCGCTCTTCACTGAGCCGAACACGCCACGTCTCGAAGGCATTCTGACGTTCCTGCCGCTTAATGGCCTCGAACGCCTCTACTGACTCGCTATCACCGTCCTGGCGGAGGATGCGTATTCGGTTATACACCCGCGCATCCATTTCCGCCAGTATATCCAAGGGCGGAAAGCGAGCCAGGACAGTTGGCGCCTCGAAGGATATCGTGCGATAACCACGCACAATCCGTATGGCCATCCGTCGTTGGACACTGTAGATTTTAGTTCTACATCGGCGGATGGCTAGCCTTTTCGCCCACACCGGCGCTCCATAAAGGGCTACGGATCGGACGACTCCGGCATAGAGGCGGTGAACTTCTTCACCCGGTCCCCCTAGATTGGGCAGCAGTCTGTGCATAGCACCTGCCACCCTCTCTATTCGGGGGACTAGGCGCTCGAAGTGCTCTTCGAAGCCCCAGCGACTGTCCAGTAGGAGGCCCAGATATTTCATCTGCTTCCCCACTCTGACTTCAGACCCACCGACTCGGACACACGAGTCGGGTGGTTCCCTGCCCCTGGGCATTTTGTGGAACCATAGCGCCTCGGTCTTGTGCAGCGTTATTTCTAATCCCAACTCGTGAATTCTGGCTACGACGATTTCCACCCCAATCTCGGTGAGCTCCTTGGTTCTCTCAAACGTGTTCCCGCTAGTGACCACCAGGGTGTCGTCTGCATAGCAAACAACATTAACCAAACCAAACCTAATGACTTTTAGATGGAATAAATATATTTTACTCCAGTAAAAAGAGTAGCATCGTATCTTTCGCCAACCAAGTCATTTGAGGAAGGCATTATATCGAAAAATGAAAGCCCAAAATTAAGCAGACCGAAGACGAATGGCAACTTCTAAGGTGGGAAGTGCAACTTATATTTGCAAAGTTTGGCGATTACCGGACATATTTTTGACGACCTCCCTGGACGAGTGGCGTAAATACCGGTTTTAAAGGTGTCGCCATCTCGAGGACCCGGGTTCGATTCCCGGACGGGTCAGTGTCCAAAAACTACTTTTTCTACATTTCCGGGTGCCTTCGCTGTTTCCGATTCCCATACCTCAAGTGCTTTAGCATCTTACATTGGGAAATTTATTTATTTATTATTTTTAACAGTGGTAGTTTAACAGTGGTAGAGCCACGCATCAGCTTTCGTTGTTGCATGAATGAGCCGGCTCGACCGGGGAAATACCACGACCTCACAGAATACCGGCGTGAAGTAGAAGTCTAACAAACTTCTGCGTTTCGTCTGGTGAGTGCAGGTAGCCGGAGGCCCATACACCCCTCTCTCCCAATTGGGGGCACTCCAAAGCCGGCAACGCATCTGCTATGCCTCTGGTATTGCGGGTGTTCATGGGCGGCGGTAATCACTTACCATCACGTGAGCCCCCTGCTCATTTGCCTCCCTTTTCCATAAAAAAAAAAAAAAAATTTGCAGGAGAGGCCCCAGAATTGAAGCATAGGGTGGCTCTACTTAAACGTCGGTATTGTACAAAGCAGTGGTTCCGCTCACGTCGAGCCATCCTATTCATTTAAGAATAAATTCAACAGATCTGTTTAGTGAATTTCGTGGGAATTGCCCAAAATTCCTCCTTTTGATTGGTCTACATTCAATAGGTTCGCAGTCAATAAAAGTAAAATAAAATAGATAAGATGATGTTAGCAGATCAGCATTTTTGTACTAAAATATTACAAACTAGCTGCCCCACGTGGCTTTGCCCGCCGTTTAACACTTAATCGGAACCATAATTATTTTTCTAAAATAAAATAAGCCTAAGTTACTCCTTATAAATTCAGCTATCTGTCAGTCAAAGTCCCGTTAAAATTGGTCCGGCCGTTTCAGAAATTGGCCGGAACTAACAAACAGACAGACAGAAAGGTATATGTATATACATGTATCTACTTCCACGCGTACGAAGTAACGGGCTAGTGCTAATGTATTATCCAGAGTACTCTGTACTCAAAATATATTGACAATTAACGGTCTGTGACGTCATATGGAGCATGACTTGATGACATAATGGTAACCTGCAAATTTACTATATTCTTGCAAATTAACAGTTTGGATTTGAAAGAAAATATTGAAAAATTAAAACGAAGCAGAGGCCACTAGACTCTAGTGAGTAACTAAGCCTCTCCCCGCTGAACAACTGAAACAACTGAACAATTGAACATAGGCCTCCTCTAAAATTTCCCACAAAGAACGAACTTCAGCCACCTGCAACCATCCACTCTCCACAACATATAGCAGATCGTCCCTCCATTTTGTAAGCCTTAAACTAAACGAGGTTATCACTGAAGAACTATTCCCCAACGGACATTTCTTCGAGCGATGTGGCCGTAAATGTAACAACGTTATTTATTATTAGGTAAGCCGCTTGGATGTCCTTCTGCATGAACATAAAAAGCTCAGTTTGTCTATAGAATTTAAAGTTTATTCGTCAATAAAATACATTGATTTAAGTCATTAAACTTCATTCACTACTTTGTTCTATAAGTTTATAGACATATTGTGACTGGTTATGTCTAAACACTATTTTTAATAGATACGTTGACAGTTAAGCAGAAAAAAATATGTATCTATGATATAGCAACAAATTATCTTATTCATTATGTGTGTATTCATCGATTAGCGTAATACATTACTAATAATTATTATTGAAGTACGGAAACAAATGCTTTCATCCAAATCATGGGAGCCTTTATTACAAAAATTATTACTCTGGTATCCATAATCACAACCATGTATATATAAATTGATTTCGGTACTCCTATGAAGTTTACAAAAATGGGTAAATGGGTAAGTGGAGTACGGAAACAAATGCTCATCTGACACAATAATTTTATTGCCATTTTGAAAAGATCTAACTAAAGAAAATTTACCATGGGAGACTTTATTACAAAAATTATTACTCTGGTATCCATCATCACAACCATGTATATAAATTGATTTGGGTACTCCTATAAAGTTTACAAAAATGGGTAAGTGTTTACATTTACATTCAATAAATTTTACGCCACGTGTGAGCTGCATTGTGTGACACGTGTGTCGAGAACATAGAATTACAAAAAGTATTGAAAGTACGTTCGGAACGAAATCAATAGAAAGGTAAATCATAAACATAATAATTAAAACTGACGACACTGACCTCTGTAATACAGGTTTTACCTAGTACGGAAGTCAGTGACTCCGTACAAATTTGTGATGAAATATTATGACAATAAAGATTATTATTACTATTATTAAAACTGAACCATATTCCTTATGTATTGTAAGAAGACGCGTTTTGTAAGCCACGTTCTACACCTAAGTGTAGATCTAACTCCTAGTGAGGTATTCGTTGGCGATGCTCTTCCAGTCGGTGTCATCTCCGTCGGGGCTTGGTTTGCTTTTTCGAATCTTCCGGAGCAACTCCCAGCCGTTTGCCTTCTCGGTAGAGCTGACGTAAGTATTCTTCGGGTCTTGTTCCAGGGTATAGGCGCCCAAGATCAGACTCTGAACCAGTCTAGCCGAGATTAAAGTCTGGAAAAATAAGAAATTTAGTTAAAACTATTATTTAATAAGTGATATATTAGTGGTTTAGTAATTTATTAAAAATATCGAGTTTCTAATATTGTTCTTTAGAACTCATTACTGTTTATTTCAATTTTAATGAGATGGCTATTAAAAAATAATTTTCTTTGCATTTTTAAATCACGTATTATTTTCAATTTTAAAAGGAACTAAAGGTAAAAAAGCTTACAGTTCAGGTTAGGCTAAATGATTCGTCCCTCAGTATTGTGTACACAACACATGTTATATTTGTGCTGATGAATCCTTTAAAATAACTATATAAATGTACCTAGTTAACTATACTAATTATTATTTAAAAGTATAAAAATCAGTATCCATAAAATGTTATTTCTTAATGTTTAATCAATGTTTAATGAAAAAAGTCACGATAGCCGAGTGGTTGGGTGGTCGGAATTTCGAGTCGAAAGACCCGAGTTCGATCCCCAGTTGGCAGGCTCCTACCAATGAGTTTTTCAAAAAACTATGTACGAATTATATCGTTGGCTTGGAGATAAAGACGACGACGGGCTCACCACCTGTCACGTTGTCCCGAAAATATCTTCGGTGGAAGGTAGCTCGAAGGAACTTGATTGTTTAGACTAGACCTTTGTCTACCCCTATATTTGGAATTGCGTGAAGATATTTTTTATCAAATATGGTCCATACAGTGTAACCGGAGTTTCATCATTCAAAGTTGTTGTTCAAATTTGAGTTAATATTTCGCTAATAGCTCTATTTTCATATAATTAAATTCAATGTGTAATGCCACTGTTCGAAATAAACTTGTATGTATGTATGTATGGTCATCCTGCCATTTGTTGATAATTATAGTCATTTCAAGACTTTTGCTTAGTATGTTATATTTTTACAATACCTTCAAGATGTCACTGGCTCTGGGGTCCCCGGTTCGATTCCCGAACGCTTAGGTGTTGAGAACCACCTTTTCGGCATTTTCTCGGGTCTGAGTGTTTGTGGTGCCTTTATTGTTTCTGATTCCATAACAGGCGTGCTTTAGCTACTGACTTTGTGATCAGAATGTATTTGATGTTATCCCTATTTATATGTGTATGTTTTTATTTACTTTGGTGTCTGTTTTTTTTTTCGTAAGAAATACTTCATTTACAGAAAAAATATGTTAATATTTACAATACTTATTAACTAAAAACTATTATAATCGCAGAGCCCTACTCCTCGTGGCATGGTACCAAGAACGCTGGCTGCATTTCCACGTTGAATGGCTAGACTTATCCGTTGAGCGAGAAAAGAACCAGCCGTCTTGTCACCAGCGGCAACGATAAGTCGCGGATACAATTCCTTTAGAAACCGCTTCGCGCGGGGACCTCACGGACCGATTGTCTCTACGGCAAATGGAACAAATATATAGTCTCCTTTCAAAGACTCACATTTACACCATTTGCCCGATTCAGCTGCCTCTGTCTGTTGTAAAATGAGAGAGGGAAGTGGGAACCTTGAGCAGCCTGTACTCGTGGTCGGGCAGTCGGCGGGTGACGGTGTACCCAGCGAGCACGACCCCGCCGGCGCGCGGCGAGCCGCTCAGCAGCATCATGTATGTCATACTGATGGCCAGCTCGAACACGTAATACGAATACTGGATGTCGCCGAAGTCTATGATGCCGGTCACTCGGTAGTCGCTCTTGCTGTACACATACGCAAGTTGAGGTTTTATTTAGACACGAATTTAATATACAAAGAAATAACAAAAAGTTCAGCTTTACTTATATGCTTTAAATCAATAAAATTTATATATAACAAATTAACAAACAATGAACTAAAAATAAACAAATTTATAAATAGTTTTTAAAACTTCTTAAAAACTTTCCGTATACCTTATCTGACTAGCCAAAAGACATATAATTTGATACCGCTGTGTCTTAATGACAAAAAACATTCAAAATTATTTATTTAATTTTATAAATTATTATAGGCTGTGAAATTTATAATATCGGCAACCGGAGAAGATAGGCTTAAAAGCTAGTACATAAAAAATTATGTCAGTTGTCTATATGATTAAATCCCAGGAATCCCCGCATGCTGTTATAATTATAAAGGAAGAGCTGAAGCAAACGAGATATATTTTATACGCAATATTAGAGACAGTTTTTCCTTAATTTCCACAGGGCCAGTTGGGTAAGCCAAGGTAATCAATCACTTCCGTAATACTCACACCCGGCTTACCTTAACACTATCCCATTGAGAATTTCGGTGCATACCCTCAGAACCGATTTGTTCATTCGCCTAGGTCAATAAAACGTTTGGATTATTTTATAACAAAAAATATATTTAATCTGACATTTGAGCCAAACTTATTATCTGCATTATATGGTTACATAAGTAAGTCGTCACCACGGTCGGTATAGTCATATCTGCTCCCCGATTATCGTAGCACACAATTTCTTCTTTTATCTATTTCATAAACTATAGCCATATATGATAACTATAATATACATAGTAGCCAAATGAGACGGTATCGAGCGTGCTTTTTCTCTATTGAAGCGAATTCCAGCTCTATCTTCTATTCAAATTATGTTTCCATTAAACTACTTTTTGTTAATAAAACAAAGAGAAATTTAAAAAATCAACTGTCACGGGCTGGATTGGAACCTGCGACATCTGCCATACCGTCAATACACTTACCTCCGAGCCACCGTATCCTATACGAATCAGTTAAAATTTTAAATCTATTTCTTTATTTATGCCTGTTTGGAATTGGCGTCATCTACCGGAAGATATTCGAAATTCCAGCTCAATGTCCAAATTCGATAACGCCACCTATACCTTTAATGTGCAATTTTATTGATTTTTAAAGTTAATGCGTGTAGGACACAGTGGCTCGTAGGTAAGAGCATTGCCACGGTATGATAGAGGTCGCGGGATCTAATCTCGCCCGTGTCAGTGGTGTGATCCTTAGACCCAGTGCTTGATGATTCTAGATTTTAGGGTCAATCAAATTCAATGAATCATTCCTAAGAACCTCATCTGTTAGTCAGTAGCAAACTGTGTCGTGGAAAGTAATTACCTTATAACCAGTCAACATATCTTGGATCTCTCTTGTAGTGTGATCTGTTTATAATTCATAAGATTAAATTTTGTACCTTCCGCCCGGCTTCGGGCTGACGATGATGTTCATCTCGTTCACATCCCCGTGGATGACTCCTTTCTCCAGCTCGTCGAGGCGGGGCACTACGGCGTACTTGAACTCCTCTATTACCTAACATATAAAATTGTAATTAGTCTTTTATATCTTCACGCAATTCCCAATACAGGAGTAGACAGAGGTCGAGTCTAGACAATTAAGTCCCTTCGACCCACCTTTCACCGAAGATATTTTCGGGACAACGTGACAGGTGGTGAGCCCGTCGCCGCTTTTATGTGCAATCCAACGATATTCGTACATAAGTTGTGGAAAAACTCATTGGTACTGCCATCTGGGGATCGAACTCGGGTCTCTTGACTCGAAATTCCGACAACCCAACCACTCGGCTATCGTGACTTCTTAATTAATTAGTCTCTTGATTTTAAATTTCAATTACTTAACTTTTGATTACAACATTTCAGTTTAAACTGCTAAGCTGCAGCGATCGAAGCATTTGTTGTTGATGATCGAAGCATTTGTTGTTGATGATCGAAGCATTTGTTGTTGATGATCGAAGCATTTGTTGTTGATGATGTACGTTCAGAAGTGTTGACGACAAAGACAAGTGTTTTCTGTTGCATTTCTGAAGAGGACACGCTCACCTCTTCAGCGAGGTCCAGTTTTTCCGAATCCTTGATGACGTACTTGAACTTCTCCAAGTCCGGGACCTTGCTGAGCATCCAGATGTGCTCGCGCTCCACCAAGCCCGAGTGGTTGAAGTTCTACAAGTACAGACAAAGTTGATGAAGCATTCGTTGAATCTAAATAGAAAATTAATGAATTGAAAATTCAAAGTCTGACATACATAGAGGCGAATACTTTAGTCTTCAAATATAAATAACCTTCTTTTTAATACTCGTATCTTTGCGTGATAGCAATAACACTAGAAACCAAAAAAAAAAGAAATTACTAAATACAGCATAAAAATAATTCAGTGTGTCTGTGAAATTTACCATATGGAATGAATGGGCGACTGGTTCTATTACTTTTTGAAGCATTTCGTGTGTCAGGAGGATTGTGAGTTAGAAATAAACAAATAAAGTCAATACAAATTTACGTAATTTTAAGGTGAAATTTTAACATAAATGTATAGGTATTATTTGTGCGTATTGCCGGATTAGCCAGCGGCAGGTCAGTGCAGCGTCACCTTGAGCCACTCTGCTCATTCATTGACAGCTCCATTGTTGCGGTAATCACTGTGCCGGGCTATTGCCTGACGAGCTATTTATAGTTCCGCAATTGGAATTGGTTTAGATTTATGTTTTAACCTGCGGTGATGTCGCGCTGAAAGCTAAGGTCAGAGTATTGATTGCAAATAACACAGGTTAAATTTTCCGGTTGTAACCTTTCACTGCGACTTCTGAATCTTATGCAAATTTTGAATTTATAGTTGAAATCTGAATGAATGAAAGTTGAAAAAAAATATCTTCACGCAATTCCCAATACAGGGGTAGACAGAGGTCAAGTCTAGACAATTAAGTCCCTTTGACCCACCTTTCACCGAAGATAATTTCGGTACAACGTGAGCCCGTCGCCGCTTTTATGTGCAATCCAACGATGAAATTCGTACATAAGTTTTGAAAAACTCATTGTACATCGTACTGCCACCTGGGGATCGAACTCGGGTCTCTTGACTCGAAATTCCGACCACCCAACAACTCGGCTATCGTGACTTCTTAATTAATTAGTCTCTTGATTTTAAATTTCAATTACTTAACTTTTGATTACAACATTTCAGTTTAAACTGCTAAGCTGTAGCGATCGAAGCATTTGTTGTTGATGATCGAAGCATTTGTTGTTGATGATGTACGTTCAGAAGTGTTGACGACAAAGACAAGTGTTTTCTGTTGCATTTCTGAAGAGGACACGCTCACCTCTTCAGCGAGGTCCAGTTTTTCCGAATCCTTGATGACGTACTTGAATTTCTCCAAGTCCGGGACCTTGCTGAGCATCCAGATGTGCTCGCGCTCCACCAAGCCCGAGTGGTTGAAGTTCTACAAGTACAGACAAAGTTGATGAAGCATTAGTTGAATCTAAATAGAAAATTAATGAATTGAAAATTCAAAGTCTGACATACATAGAGGCGAATACTTTAGTCTTCAAATATAAATAACCTTCTTTTTAATACTCGTATCTTTGCGTGATAGCAATAACACTAGAAACCAAAAAAAAAAGAAATTACTAAATACAGCATAAAAATAATTCAGTGTGTCTGTGAAATTTACCATATGGAATGAATGGGCGACTGGTTCTATTACTTTTTGAAGCATTTCGTGTGTCAGGAGGATTGTGAGTTAGAAATAAACAAATAAAGTCAATACAAATTTACGTAATTTTAAGGTGAAATTTTTAACATAAATGTATAGGTATTATTTGTGCGTATTGCCGGATCAGCCAGCGGCAGGTCAGTGCGGCGTCACCTTGAGCCACTCTGCTCATTCATTGACAGCTCCATTGTTGCGGTAATCACTGTGACGGGCTATTGCCTGACGAGCTATTTATAGTTCCCGCAATTGGAATTGGTTTAGATTTATGTTTTAATCTGCGGTGGTGTCGCGCTGAAAGCTAAGGTCAGAGTATTGATTGCAAATAACACAGGTTAAATTTTCCGGTTGTAACCTTTCACTGCGACTTCTGAATCTTATGCAAATTTTGAATTTATAGTTGAAATCTGAATGAATGAAAGTTGAAAAAAAAATATCTTCACGCAATTCCCAATACAGGGGTAGACAGAGGTCAAGTCTAGACAATTAAGTCCCTTTGACCCACCTTTCACCGAAGATAATTTCGGTACAACGTGAGCCCGTCGCCGCCCTTATGTCCAAGCCAAAGATGAAATTCGTACATAAGTTTTTGAAAAACTCATTGTACATCGTACTGCCACCTGGGGATCGAACTCGGGTCTCTCGACTCGAAATTCCGACCACCCAACAACTCGGCTATCGTGACTTTTTTAAAGTTCGTATACATTAAGCAAATATTCAGTTTGTCTAGATCCGTCCCCGACGATTTCACTCGACTTTTTTACGCGTGCATTCGAAATTCAGAGCAGATAAGAGTAGATAAAATCGCGTTGTTGAGATTGTTCTATCGAATATTGTCTGTTGTTTTTTCTCTCTATTGAAACACTATCTACAGATAAAAGAAAACTTTCTCATTGTCACGGTCAAACTAAAATGCATAAAGATGACATTTACATAAGATATTTACATAATAAATATAGCATAATATATTTAAAGAATAAAAGCCATATATACACAGATCACTCGTCATGCCTACTACTTAAGGCTGGTACTCCGCCAGACCGTTACCCCGACCCCGGGGGACCCGGAGAGGGGGGGGGGAAGCGGCCAGTTCATGCAGCAGCGGAAGGTGCCGTTTGATTCTTCAGCAATTGTTATCCAATGTATATTTTACGTGTTACCGGTAGAGCGACATCTTTCATTGCACCTGCCTTGCCTCTTTCTTTCCCTTCTCCTTACCCCTCTGTAATCCATTCCTCAAAAGCCGGCAACGTGCCACAGTTCTCCGGTATCGCAAATATCCGTAAATATTGGTAATTCATACCATAACCTAGTATAAGCTGGATCTCCTATTTCTCTATTTCAAATAAAGCCTACAGTGCGGGTGCTGCGTGAGACAGCTCAAAGGCGCGGTGGTGACGAGCAAGAAAAGTCAGACATTGGTGACAAATCAACCGCCATTCATCAACATGAAACCCGACACGCAATACTTGAACATTCAATAGTCCGTCACTGCGAGTCAAGTCGCAACGCGCACATTGAGAACAACTAATGTCTCGTATAACGAATCTATATAAACATTATAAAAGCGACAATAACTACATTTTCTTCAGTTGTTGAATGAATGTATCTTGATCGATAAGATCGAGATATAATATTACAGAAAGCTGGTGGACAGGATACGTCAGTGTGTAATAACCATTCCGAAATAGTATCTTACTCATATGTGTCTTCTCAGTTTTTGCTGTCGATAACGAAATGTGGAAAACTAAAACAATTGATCAGGTGAACTAAGTCTCGATTTATCTCTCAAAGGGATTCTCTTACCAACTACGATAAACAGAGGTTGTAGGCTATTAAGACATTCCGGTATAGAGAATGAAGTCCTTTACCGTAACTTATTTGGGATATTTCCCTTTTCTTTTTCATAAAAAAATATCTCCACGCCACTCCCAATACAGGGGTAGACAGAGGTCTAGAAAGCTAAGTAGTTTTGACAATATTCTACCGAAGACATTTTTAAGACAACGTGACGATGGTAAACGTGTCGCCGTTTTTATGTCCAAGCTGACGATATTACTCGAATTACGATCACGGCAGTCGTGACCGTTAGTTCCCTTATCATATAAACATTTATATAGATGGTAGTAACTAGGTAGTAATAAGTCACGATAGCCGAGTGGCGAGTGGAATTTCGAGTCACGAGACCCGAGTTCGATCCCCAGGTGGCAGTACCAATAAGTTTTTCAAAAATTTATGTACTTACTTCGTTGGCTTGGACATAAAGACAACGACGGGCTCACCACCTGTCACGTTGTCCCGAAAATATCATCGGTGGAAGGTGGGTCGAAGGGGCTTAACTGTCTAGACTCGACCTCTGCCTACCCCTGTATTGGGAATTGTGTTAAGATATTTATTTATAGTAACTAGGACAACAGATAATGTACAAATGAAACCCAAGGTAGCGCAAAGGCCGGCGACCTGCAGCTTGTTGTCTAAGTTGGCGATGAACTCGCCCAGCTGGTAGAAGAGCGCGTCTGAGGCGGGCACGTCCTTCAGCAGCTCGCCGGGCACATACTCCAGAAGGCGCACGGCGTGCTGCCGCCCCGCCAGCATCTCCACCGAGTGCAGGTGCCCGAACACGTTGCGCACCGGCCGCGGGCACGTCACCGACCGCGTGTCTGAAACAGCTCACTCTCAGTCTCGCGTCTTACAGTCACCAATTAGGCTCAAGATTGAGGTGCCTTATTTAGGCACAAACATACATAAATAAATAAAAATAAATATTCTCACGCAATTTCCAATACAGGGTTAGACTGAGGTCTAGACAATTGAGTCACTTCGACCCACCTTTCACCGAAGATATTTTCGGGACAACGTGACAGGTGGTGAGCCCGTTGCCGTCTTTATGTCCAAGCTAACGATATAATTCGTACATAAGTTTTTGAAAAACCCATTGGT
The DNA here is from genome assembly GCA_029286605.1 of Sericinus montela. Lineage (NCBI taxonomy): Eukaryota > Metazoa > Arthropoda > Insecta > Lepidoptera > Papilionidae > Sericinus > Sericinus montela. Next base: position 31,399 of record JAGSMR010000146.1, read on the forward strand.
ACGAGCTTGCCAACTGGGGATCGAACTCGGGTCTCTTGACTCGAAATTCTGACCACCCTACCACTCGGCTATCGTGGTTTTTATCGGCTATATTTACCTACCGACGTATATTAAAATGGTTAGTGTAGTTTTAATTTTGTGTTGTACATGATAATCTTTTTGAATAAGGCTCTAAGTTCTGACTGTCACTGCTCCCATTTTTGTATAAAATAAATTCACAGAAAAGAAAAGACACCTGGAGGGTCTCTTTTTTACACCAAAGCTATGGTTGTCACAGGTTCTACATAGAGTTCGAGTAAACCCGCTGTTGTCGCAACTCACCACTGAAGCATTGGCTCAGTAAAGTACTCACTCAAGAAGTTCATGATTTCATTTTGAGCTTCCACTACACTCAAGTTCTGCGAGTCCATGGAGTTCATGATCTTCAGTACGTAGCCGTGGGGGCTGTGGTTCACGATGAGAGGGTTCTTCACGTTGGGGTCCTCCGTGATCTTGTAGTTTTGTCGTCGTAGCCGTTGAGCTCCGTCAGCTCCAGCACAGAGATCCCGTACAGCCGTTCCACCATCAGCTTCACACCCTCATGGTCTATCTGAGGTCGAATGTTTGCTCCGGCTCAATACTAAACTGGGCTTACGATCTCCCATTCTGATGTTTATTTATTCTGTTGCTTGTAAAATTATTGTCTGTTAAAAGAACAAATATTTTTAAATTATAATTTGAGACAAGCTTTACATTTTCGTCTTCAGGTCTTCGTAATTGTATTTTTAAGGGACTAAGGATTTACAAACTCACTAAAGCTATTATTATTAAAGTATTTTTAAAAATGCGTAGTGAAGCGTAAGTATTTGTGATTTAATACTAATAAGAGAAGTTGTATACAGCCGCTACGGTCCAATGACCTCCGCTAACATGTATATACAAAAAAAATCTTCACGCCATTCCCCATACAGGGGTAGACAGAGGTCTAGACAATTAAGTCCTATAACCCACCTTCCACCGAAGATATTTTTGGAATAACGTGATAAGTTGTTAACCCGTCGCCGTCTTAATGTCCAAACCATCGATATAAATCGTACATAACTTTTGAAAAACCCATTGGTACGAGCTTGCCAACTGGGGATCGAACTCGGGTCTCTTGACTCGAAATTCTGACCACCCTACCACTCGGCTATCGTGGTTTTTATCGGTTATATTTACCTACCGACGTATATTAAAATGGTTAGTGTAGTTTTAATTTTGTGTTGTACATGATAATCTTTTTGAATAAGGCTCTAAGTTCTGACTGTCACTGCTCCCATTTTTGTATAAAATAAATTCACAGAAAAGAAAAGACACCTGGAGGGTCTCTTTTTTACACCAAAGCTATGGTTGTCACAGGTTCTACATAGAGTTCGAGTAAACCCGCTGTTGTCGCAACTCACCACTGAAGCATTGGCTCAGTAAAAGTACTCACTCAAGAAGTTCATGATTTCATTTTGAGCTTCCACTACACTCAAGTTCTGCGAGTCCATGGAGTTCATGATCTTCAGTACGTAGCCGTGGGGGCTGTGGTTCACGATGAGAGGGTTCTTCACGTTGGGGTCCTCCGTGATCTTGTAGTTTTTGTCGTCGTAGCCGTTGAGCTCCGTCAGCTCCAGCACAGAGATCCCGTACAGCCGTTCCACCATCAGCTTCACACCCTCATGGTCTATCTGAGGTCGAATGTTTGCTCCCGGCTCCAATACTAAACTGGGCTTACGATCTCCCATTCTGATGTTTATTTATTCTGTTGCTTGTAAAATTATTGTCTGTTAAAAGAACAAATATTTTTAAATTATAATTTGAGACAAGCTTTACATTTTCGTCTTCAGGTCTTCGTAATTGTATTTTTAAGGGACTAAGGATTTACAAACTCACTAAAGCTATTATTATTAAAGTATTTTTAAAAATGCGTAGTGAAGCGTAAGTATTTGTGATTTAATACTAATAAGAGAAGTTGTATACAGCCGCTACGGTCCATCGACCTCCGCTAACATGTATATACAAAAAAAATCTTCACGCCATTCCCCATACAGGGGTAGACAGAGGTCTAGACAATTAAGTCCTATAACCCACCTTCCACCGAAGATATTTTTGGAATAACGTGATAAGTTGTTAACCCGTCGCCGTCTTCATGTCCAAGCTAACGATATAATTCGTACATAAGTTTTTGAAAAACCCATTGGTACGAGCTTGCCAACTGGGGATCGAACTCCGGGTCTCTTGACTCGAAATTCTGACCACCCTACCACTCGGCTATCGTGGTTTTTATCGGCTATATTTACCTACCGACGTATATTAAAATGGTTAGTGTAGTTTTAATTTTGTGTTGTACATGATAATCTTTTGAATAAGGCTCTAAGTTCTGACTGTCACTGCTCCCATTTTTGTATAAAATAAATTCACAGAAAAGAAAAAGACACCTGGAGGGTCTCTTTTTTACACCAAAGCTATGGTTGTCACAGGTTCTACATAGAGTTCGAGTAAACCCGCTGTTGTCGCAACTCACCACTGAAGCATTGGCTCAGTAAAAGTACTCACTCAAGAAGTTCATGATTTCATTTTGAGCTTCCACTACACTCAAGTTCTGCGAGTCCATGGAGTTCATGATCTTCAGTACGTAGCCGTGGGGGCTGTGGTTCACGATGAGAGGGTTCTTCACGTTGGGGTCCTCCGTGATCTTGTAGTTTTTGTCGTCGTAGCCGTTGAGCTCCGTCAGCTCCAGCACAGAGATCCCGTACAGCCGTTCCACCATCAGCTTCACACCCTCATGGTCTATCTGAGGTCGAATGTTTGCTCCCGGCTCCAATACTAAACTGGGCTTACGATCTCCCATTCTGATGTTTATTTATTCTGTTGCTTGTAAAATTATTGTCTGTTAAAAGAACAAATATTTTTAAATTATAATTTGAGACAAGCTTTACATTTTCGTCTTCAGGTCTTCGTAATTGTATTTTTAAGGGACTAAGGATTTACAAACTCACTAAAGCTATTATTATTAAAGTATTTTTAAAAATGCGTAGTGAAGCGTAAGTATTTGTGATTTAATACTAATAAGAGAAGTTGTATACAGCCGCTACGGTCCATCGACCTCCGCTAACATGTATATACAAAAAAAATCTTCACGCCATTCCCCATACAGGGGTAGACAGAGGTCTAGACAATTAAGTCCTATAACCCACCTTCCACCGAAGATATTTTTGGAATAACGTGATAAGTTGTTAACCCGTCGCCGTCTTCATGTCCAAACCATCGATATAAATCGTACATAAGTTTTTGAAAAAGCCATTGGTACGAGCCCCACCTGGGGTCCAACTCGGATCTCTTGAATCGCATTCCGATGACGCAACCACTCGGCTATCGCGACTTTATAGGTATATACGAATTAACTTATACGAAGAAAAAAAGGCGTTGTCATTTCTAAGGACGAGTGGTATAAACAACGGTTTTTCATAGCCTTGCCCGCTCTGAGGTCCCGGGTTCGATTCCCCGATGGGACAATGTAGAATACCCTTTTTCTACATTTTCTCTGGTCTGCATGTTTATGGTACCTTCGTATCTGATTCCATAATACAAATACTGAAGCTACTTACTTTGGGATAGAGCAATAAATATGATGTTGTCCCCATTCCCAGCAAGTACATACGTGTTTTGCTCAGGATTGTCTGTCTAAAAACTTGTTACTGATATTCAACAGTAAATGCAGTATCAATTAACATCAGAAATATGTAAGAAAATAATTCTTGCTCTGGCAATACTCGACAGTCTCTAGAGAGAGCAGGTCGCTGCTGGAGACCCACTTTACCTAATTTGCTAACTATCTAAACAACGATGATTCCACAGTCACATTTTTTTCAATAGTGTAGTGTCGCCATCTAGCGGGCGCCCGGCGCCGACGAAGTCACATGATGAACGAACGCCGGCCGGGGTACAATTTTATCTCACACACATTTCTATTAAACTTCAAAGCGGTGAACTTGGTCTTTTACACGGCAATAGTTGATATTATGCATGAAAAACTGTTAAAATTTCTATTGTTAGTGTTCGTTAGCTGATACTATAGTAATATAGCAACTTTATTAAATATTAAACTAAACTTTTCGTCATATATTAGCTAGAACATGAAACAGTTAATCATAATGGAATGTACTGCTTAACAAAACTTTGAATTGAACATATATTTATGAACATTAAAAATTATTATATATTCGTGAAGAAGATAATTAACGTTATTTAAATTTGTAACTATTTCACCATCCACCGTCGTGACTAAATAGCTTATTTTGTTTCACGGAAGCGACACAAACATTGGCTAAACTAACAACAGCCTCACATAAACCTCTCAGGAGTCCAAACGTCTCACCGTGACTGCGGGCCGCGTGTGCGCGTCGCTGTCCGTGTGCGCGTGCGCTTGTCCGCTCGCGTCGCGCGCTGCACCGACAATAACTTGCAACAGCACATCTCGCTGATAAGAGACACGTACACTTGTTACGTATACTAAAAGCGATAAAACTATATAGCTATTGTTTCTTTATCCTTTTCTATTACTAATAAATTAAAGAGTCACGATAGCCGAGTGATTGGTTATCGGAATTTCGAGTCGAGAGACCTGAGTTCGATCCCCAGGTGGCAGGCTCGTACCAATGGGTTTTTCAACTTATGTACGAATTACATCGTTGGCTTGGACATAAAGACGGCGACGGGCTCACCACCTGTCACGTTGTCCCGATACAGGGGTAGACAGAGGTCTAGACAATTAAGTCCTATAACCCACCTTCCACCGAAGATATTTTTGGAATAACGTGATAAGTTGTTAACCCGTCGCCGTCTTCATGTCCAAACCATCGATATAAATCGTACATAAGTTTTTGAAAAAGCCATTGGTACGAGCCCCACCTGGGGTCCAACTCGGATCTCTTGAATCGCATTCCGATGACGCAACCACTCGGCTATCGCGACTTTATAGGTATATACGAATTAACTTATACGAAGAAAAAAAGGCGTTGTCATTTCTAAGGACGAGTGGTATAAACAACGGTTTTCATAGCCTTGCCCGCTCTGAGGTCCCGGGTTCGATTCCCCGATGGGACAATGTAGAATACCCTTTTTCTACATTTTCTCTGGTCTGCATGTTTATGGTACCTTCGTATCTGATTCCATAATACAAATACTGAAGCTACTTACTTTGGGATAGAGCAATAAATATGATGTTGTCCCCATTCCCAGCAAGTACATACGTGTTTTGCTCAGGATTGTCTGTCTAAAAACTTGTTACTGATATTCAACAGTAAATGCAGTATCAATTAACTTCAGAAATATGTAAGAAAATAATTCTTGCTCTGGCAATACTCGACAGTCTCTAAAGAGAGCAGGTCGCTGCTGGGGACCCACTTTACCTAATTTGCTAACTATCTAAACAACGATGATTCCACAGTCACATTTTTTTCAATAGTGTAGTGTCGCCATCTAGCGGGCGCCCGGCGACGACGAAGTCACATGATGAACGAACGCCGGCCGGGGTACAATTTTATCTCACACACATTTCTATTAAACTTCAAAGCGGTGAACTTGGTCTTTTACACGGCAATAGTTGATATTATGCATGAAAAACTGTTAAAATTTCTATTGTTAGTGTTCGTTAGCTGATACTATAGTAATATAGCAACTTTATTAAATATTAAACTAAACTTTTCGTCATATATTAGCTAGAACATGAAACAGTTAATCATAATGGAATGTACTGCTTAACAAAACTTTGAATTGAACATATATTTATGAACATTAAAAATTATTATATATTCGTGAAGAAGATAATTAACGTTATTTAAATTTGTAACTATTTCACCATCCACCGTCGTGACTAAATAGCTTATTTTGTTTCACGGAAGCGACACAAACATTGGCTAAACTAACAACAGCCTCACATAAACCTCTCAGGAGTCCAAACGTCTCACCGTGACTGCGGGCCGCGTGTGCGCGTCGCTGTCCGTGTGCGCGTGCGCTTGTCCGCTCGCGTCGCGCGCTGCACCGACAATAACGCAACAGCACATCTCGCTGATAAGAGACACGTACACTTGTTACGTATACTAAAAGCGATAAAACTATATAGCTATTGTTTCTTTATCCTTTTCTATTACTAATAAATTAAAGAGTCACGATAGCCGAGTGATTGGTTATCGGAATTTCGAGTCGAGAGACCTGAGTTCGATCCCCAGGTGGCAGGCTAGTACCAATGGGTTTTTCAACTTATGTACGAATTACATCGTTGGCTTGGACATAAAGACGGCGACGGGCTCACCACCTGTCATGTTGTCCCGATACTATCTTCGGTGGAAGGTGGGTCGAAGGGACTTAATTGTCTAGACTAGACCTCTGCCTACCCCTGTATCGAGAATTGCGTGAAGATATTTATTTTTCTATAATTTATTAATAAATTCTTTCGTTTTGCTCGCTCGTAGTAAACTAAGTGGTTGGTTTACTGTGTGCACCTGATGTTTTCAGTGTCTGTCCTTTAAATACTGTGCACATATTTATGATGTAATTTTCATTGAATTTTATGAAGTTATCACATGAAGTCATGCTGATTATTTTATTTAGAATTAATAAGAAATTAAAAAATCAAGTCGCGTCATAAAACAGGCGGGAAATCAAATGCAGCCAGTGTCACTTGATTTTTGTTTTTCAGTTGATTTCTTTTTAATTTTTAATTTCTTTCTGATAAAGTTTTTAAAAGTATGTCTTGTGGCCTCTTACATAAGAAGGTTTTGTTACAATTACGAATTAGCGACCGAATAGTTTATAATTTGTTAATATTTAGGTACTCTATAGTTAGGGCACGCATTTGTGGGAGGTAGGGCTGTGCTTTCATATTTGTCCATGTTAAACATATTTGGTACACCTCCTTGAAAGCTAATGAATCTGTGTCTAGTACCGCTTTTTAAAAAAAATCATTTCACAATGTATTTACACTACAAAAAATGTAATTAATATCATTTTAAATTCTTTTAAAAAAATTTAGGGTTCAGTCCGTTTTGGCTAAATGAATTTCCATAAGGTTTCGTAATACAAGCCGTCACCAGTAGACCGACGGCAAGTGATGTTCGTGACTTGTCACTTTGCAGTTCGTCGCTAGGTGCCGCTGACCAAAGTAAACAAGTTTGTCCTGGTTCAGAATATTCTTACTTTAGACAAACTATTTTAGATGGTGTTATTTTTATGCGTTTGAGGTGTAAAACATACTTATATCAAATTGCAAATGGCCGTTGGAACTCGTGGCTGGTAGCCATGAGTTCAAACAGCTATAGTCAAATAAGGTTCTATACTTAACAACAAATTTTTATACGCTACTGCCCACCATCGATACCGGTCTGCTAAATTATGTCCGCGTATTTTAAGTTTAATTTTATTCTCAATTCCCCATAGTCACTCGCGAAGTAAGTGCTGGAAAACAGAAATAATATTCTAAGCTTTTAATTCATTTTTTTATAATTAGCTTTTGAATCTTGTGAATTTTATGTGATTTTATTTATTTTAGCTAGTGATAAATGAACTTCACGGAATTCCCAATACAGGGGTAGACAGAGGTCTAGTCTAGACAATCAAGTCCCTCCGACCCACCTTACACCGAAGATATTTTCGGGACAAAGTGACAGGTGGGGAGCCTATCGCCGTTTTTATGACCAAGCCAACAATATAATTCGTACATAAGTTTTTGAAAAACCCATTGATACGAGCCTGTCCACCTAGAGATTCAACTCGGGTCTCTTGACTCGATATTCCGACCACCCAACCACTCGGCTTTCATGACTTAAATAAATGAACTTATTTTGGAATTCTAAACCACACTGAACGATAAACAAAGTCAACACAAACATTTTAAACAAACTTACTGCTTCATCAGCTTCCAAACAAATCGATAACTAATGACTATAACTGAACTGCAACACAAAAGTTAATGTTATATCTATTTTACCTGACCTTCAAACCAGGAGCCCTGATTGATATCTAGGATATAGAAATACGTAGATTATATTCACCAATTTGAATGAAGCATACATTGAGGCGTGTAATAGTTCACTGCAGCGATAAGGTCTCTCCTGTAAAGAAGGATTTACTATTCGTATGAAGCCTTACAACTGAGTAGAAAGTAGAAATTAAGTGGGAAGCAGGCACATATTCATTAAATTAATAACTAAAGTTAATTTTGATCACTGGGGTCAAGCGAATTTGTGGTAATCAAACACAAAACAAGTAATACATTACAATAAATCACTCTACACAATCAAAGTATAACTTGTAAGATATATGCATATACAAATGTGTGTTATGACTTCGTAACTAGATATTCATAATTTCCTCTATTACCGAAGTGCTGTTTTCTTTCTCTGTATCTCCACTATCTCGTTTACATAAGTTCTTATGTCTGACATCAATTTGTCAACAATATTTTCTGTTTGCTACTAATAGTAATAAATTTTATTATATAAGTCACGATAGCCGAGTTGTTGGGTGGTCGGAATTTCGAGTTGAGAGACCCGAGTTCGATCCCCAGGTGGCAGTACCAATGAGTTTTTCAAAAACTTATGTACGAATTTCATCGTTGGCTTGGACATAAAGACGGCGACGGGCTCACCACATTTCACGTTGTCCCGAAAATATCTTCGGTGGAAGGTGGGTCAAAGGGACTTAATTGTCTAGACTTGACCTCTGTCTACCCCTGTATTGGGAATTGCGTGAAAATATTTTAATATATTTTAATTTTTATACGTAACTTGCTTCGCCGCAGTTCTTTCCATGAAATGCCATTTTTATAATAATTTTTCGCCGTGGTCGAATCATGATTACATGGAGTTCGAAAGCATAATGTCGACATACTATACGTCAATGTCTGTTTATTACAGACCTAGTAGTGATCCTTTCTCTTAAGAGCAGGGAGGCTGGATAGAATTCCGATACGGACATTTTAGAATGTATTTTTCATTACTTATATATGAACTGACTAATGGCTAATTGATGTGTGATTGTTTAAATATAAATATTTATATATCTTCACACCATTCCCAATACTGGGGCAGACAAACATCTAGACAATTACATAAGTTATTTCAGCCCACCTTTCACCGAAGACCGTTTTTGGGACAAAGTTACAGTTGGTGAGCCTGTTGCCGTCTACATGTCCAAGCCAACGATGTTAATATACATATGTTTTGAAAACCCCAATGGTACGGTCCTTCCAATCGCATTCCCATCACCCAACCACTCGGCTATTGTGACTGTATTTCAATGTTATTATTATAATAAAGCTGGCTTTGTTTGTGTTAGTTCTGATTGTTTGTGAGGAAATTTTAAGAGAGATCCGTCAAGATAGCGGCAGGTGAGATAAGGGCGGCGAGAGAGGTCGCTGACACGGGGACGTCTTGATGTATCGCTGTTGCACTCGACATATCAGTCACTTGACGCGCTCGGGGCAACTGGTGGGTAAGTATGAACGTACTCAGTGGTACGTTTGAATAGATATGGACAATACAGTGCTCTTTCACAGTCCAACATTACAGCTATTGCAAATTAAGAGCTACGATGGATGCGGGGATGGAATAAGGAATGAAAGTAGCTTAAAAATAATTTGAGTTAAAAAAAATATTCTGTTCTATAATAGAGTATATAATGTAGTTCTATAATATAGATGTTCTATAATATAGTATATTATATAATATATAATAATAATTTAATATATTTAATATATAATATAAATTAATTTAATATATAATATAGTTCCTAAATATTATATAGGATATTGGTCGTGGAAGGGTAGCTTGGTTGGCTGTCAAGTGCTTGTGTCCCGTATTAAAAATTATTTTAAATATAAAACAGCATTTTTAAATAAGTAAACAAGTATATTTAAGAACAATTTTAGTAGTGTTATAAGATACATTAGTAGAATAAAGTTAAAACAGTGGTCGTTGGTTGTTACAGTGCCATGTGTACAGTGTAATAGTGATCAGCTGTTTGTAACAAGATCAGCTGTTTGTCATTAAACTGTATTGCAAATTGCTGCTGTAAACAATTAAGTTATTTAACAAACCTTATAATAATAATAAATAAATATCTTCACGCAATTCCCAATACAGGGGTAGACAGAGGTCAAGTCTAGACAATTAAGTCCCTTTGACCCACCTTCCACCGAAGATATTTTCGGGACAACGTGAAATGTGGTGAGCCCGTCGCCGTCTTTATGTCCAAGCCAACGATGAAATTCGTACATAAGTTTTTGAAAAACTCATTGGTACTACCACCTGGGGATCGAACTCGGGTCTCTCGACTCGAAATTCCGACCACCCAACAACTCGGCTATCGTGACTTTAACAAACCTTAAATAGTTAAATGTAAACAAGGTAAATAGTATATAGTAACTCGCTAATTATTAAACATTCTTGTAATTATACATATCAAATTACATAATTAATACAAACTTCGTACAGCGACATCTATTGGTCTAACTTTCATCTAAATAAAGTACTTGTCAATAAAAATGGCAAATAAGTGCGGCGCCTGTGGTCGTTTTGCTTCTACAATGGACTCGGCAAAGTGCTCACGTTGCACTCATTTATTTCATCGCAATGTTGTAAGTGCAAGGCGTATAGGCATGCGCCGCGAGGAAATACCAGGCAGTGGCGACAAGTCGAGGCCGCGTCCGTTAGTTGTCCGACTCGCTTGGCGAGTGCTTCGAGATAAACTAATTCACGAAGCGCGCGTTCGGCGGGGGCCGATACTGCCGGTTTGAATTTAGGTGGCGAGCCGCGCCGGTTTTATGTTAATGAGCGGCTCACCTCAATCAATAGGCAATTATTTTATAAAGCACGGGAAGAAGGGCGCCGCAATGGCTGAAGATATGTGTGGACGCGGGAAGGATGCATTTTTGCGCGTCGTGATTCTGGCTCACCCCTTTATAGAATTCGAACAGAAATAGATATAAAAAATGTTTGGGGATTGAATAGTTTGAAGTGAATTTTAATTTTGTTCTTTATGTTACTTATTGCACGATGTCAATTTGGCTGTCGTCTGGATTATAATTATAATTATTTCTCAATGATTTTTTCTCCTAAGCATCTACGTAGTTGCTATTACGAGAACATTTTATTTTTATTTAGACTACATTTTATTTCCATTTTATTATAAGGTTACATTTTATTTTTGTTAATTTGCTTTGCATACATTAATGGAGTATGGAGTAAATTTTTTGACTGTTGTTTTGTAGTTACACTCTTAATATTATCACATTTATTTTTTGTCTTTTGTTATAGTGAATATGGTGACAAGTTTAATGTTTGCTTTCTAACGTGTAGTAGCATAACGGGAATTACGACAGGATATTGTCGGATAATATATTCAGCAATTATGTTATGCTGTGTTGTGTTGTGTGTGTTATATATTATGTGTGCGCCACAGTTATAAGTTATAAAACTTATAACTTTGGCGCATTCATAGAATTGTATTTGACAGTACATAAGCAGTGGTATCATAGTCTCCTTTACCTTCATTAGACTATGATATCCACTATTTATGTGAAAAAATATTTAAAAACACGTATTTTTTAAGTCCCCTTATTCCGCGTCGCATTATTGCATGTGCACTGAGGCAGCCGTCCGAGTTACCTCGGAGTGCGGGCCGGACTGAAAACCAGTGTCGGGATCAGAGCAATTCGTGTTTCTGTACCTCGATTTTTACTGAGTCCCGTCCATTTCACGGTCTTATGCTGCTACACAGACTCATTTAATATTATTTTTGTTGTTTTAGAGCAATATTGTTTTATTTTCTGTGTAATTCCAATTTTTTGCTTTGTTTTGTATCTATTGTGATTAGACCGTGAATAAATGTTTTTCTTTTCTCTTTCTTCTTTTCTAACCTACAATTATTATGAATTTTTGCATGTATGGATTTATATGGTTCGGATGTTTGTGAAACATTTACTTTAAAAAGAGCTTATAACCTGGCCTAACATACAGAATACTTTATTTTGAAATTGTAATTGAAAAATGGTCGGTTCCTGTGGGAGAAATCTGAAATATTTTTACGTTTAACGTGCATATATCAATTATGTAGTAGCACGTGGGTCTGGAAAAAGATATTGGATGTTTTTAATTTCAGGAAACTAATATTTTTCAGGTATATTCTATATAAAGAGTGGATGAAGTCGCGAGCAGAGCCTTGTGTTCACAACAATAAAATAATTTAGCGCTGTTAGTAGCGACATCATCAAGTGGTACTACTACCATAGAACTTAGAAATCTAACTTGTTTGATAATGCTTTTGCTAGCCCCTCATAGATGACACACAATATACATTACAATTCAGGCGCATCTATTGGTCAATAGATGGCGCTCCTTTACATTTGGCAATTTCGTAACTGCCAGAGAAATTATGATGAGAGGCATCCTTTTCTTTTCTTAGTCAAATCCCTTTATTGTAATTAATATATAAATAAAATTTTGACATATTTTTACTCGATACTTTGAGGACCCGATAGTCTAGTTGATAATTACCCTGCCTTAAAAGCTATGGGTTCCGGGTTCAAATCCTGATGGGGTCAAATATTTATGCAATGAAAATTAATGTTTGTATCGAGTCGAGAATGTTTATTTGTATATACCAATATTTTTCTATGTAAATGTATATCTATATAAAAATATTATATTGTTGGCTTGGGAAGTAAAACGGCGAAATGCTCGCCACCTGTCACGTTGCCCCGGATAGGCTTCGGTGAATGGTGGGTCGAAGAGACTTCATTGTCTAGACTACTGTTTACCCTTAAAGATTTAACACTATGAAGGACCAAACCCAAGTCACACACAAATAATATCACCAGTTGGAGAGTACCGGAACAAAGAAGTGTTATTCTGGTTCATTGTAATCAAAATATATAACAGAACACCTGCACCTCTGCAAAATTAAACAAACAGTTACATTGTAAAAAGCAAATTAAAAAAGCTATTTGGACATTAAGCTATTTTATTCTAAATTTTCATAGTTATTTCCTAAAGTCATAACTGCATTGTTGCAGTGCAATGGTAATTCTGTATACGCTTATAAAGGCACATCATACTGTCCACATTATCAGGACCATCAAAAACAAAACCTTTTATAGCACATTTTATGTATGTACTGTAGCCGAATAAATGAATAATTATTATTAAAGAGCTTGTGATAACGGTGTAAGAATATCGCCACTCCCTTTCTTCTCGTGGGTGTCGTAAGAGGTGACTAAGGGAAACAGCCATGAATATTGTTATGGCAACTGATAGATGGCGGGATAACCATCTCTAAAAATATCAGACCAAATTAGTCACACCGGAGATAGGCAGAAGCGTCTGAGGTGCGAGTTGTCTGGTACTGCGATCGCCAATCCACCTGCCAAGCGTGGCGATTGTGGCAAATCCTCCCTATGGGAGAGGCCTATACTCTGCAGTGGACTTTAACAGGCCGTTATGTATGTTATGTATGTTTCAAAGATCACTTAACGGAATAACTAACAAATGTTTCAATGAACCAACTAAAATTTTATTCTAAATAATATCGATAAATTAAATAATAATAATATACATAAAGTTAATTAATTAATAGTAACATTGGTGATTATAGCATTTACTGATAACACGTTACAATAAAAATGTTGTAAAAATGCTCTTTTTAATTGCTATAACCGACCTCTTTGTTATTTATACAACCTTATAAATATTTTGGATTCCAAAATGAACAAGTAAATTTTTATTTCTGTTAATAGACTGTGATGAAAAAACTGCACTCACAGCCACGATAGCCGAGTGGTTGGGTCATCGGATTTCGAGTCAGGACACCCGAGTTGGATCCCCTGGTTGCCGACTCGTACCAATATAATCGTAAATAATTTTTTCAAAAACTTATCGTACGATTATGTCGTTGGAGTCGACATAAAGACGGTGGCAAGCTCAACACCACCCTTACCTTGTCCCGAAAAATGTCTTCGATGGAAAATGGGTCGAAGGGACTTAATTGTCCAGACGAGACCTCTGTCTACCCTTGTAGACAGAAGTCTAGTATGGAATGGTCACACCATTACTTTTATTATTTTGTATATGTTTTTTATTTAAAAAAAAAAACTGCTGACGGTCAACTCAATGACACGTCGTTACTTTATTATACAAAAGTCACGATAGCCGAGTGGTAGAGTGGTCGGAATTTCGAATCGAAAGACTTGAGTTCGATCCCCAGGTGGCAGGCTCGTACTATTGGGTTCTTTTCGAAAACTTATGTACGAATTATAACGTTGGCTTGGACATTGAGACGGCGACGGGTTCATCACCTGTAACGTTGTCCCAAAAATATCTTTGGTACAACGGTAAGTCGAAATGATTTAATTGTTTAGGCCTCTGTCTACCCCTGTATTGAGAAATGACGTGAAGATATTTTTTTATAGTAAAGGCAGGCAAACGAGCAGGTGGCTCACGTGATGGTAAGTGATTACCGCCGCCCATGAACATCCGCTATACCAGAAGCATAGCAGATGCGTTGCCGGCCTTAGAGTGCCCCCCTCATAATTGGGGGAGGGTGGTGTGTGGACCTCGGGCTACCTACACTCACCAGACGAAACGCAGAAGTTTGTTAGACTTCTTCTTCTCGCCGGTGTTCTGTAAGGTCGTGGTACTTCCCCGGTCGAGTTCAATTCATGCAATAACAATAGCTGATGCGTGGCTCTACCACTGTTAAATTTATTTCATTATAAAAATCTTACGTAAGACCGGTCGGATCAGCAAATAAATGAAGCTTCTAAAACCTCCGCTGGTCTCCACCAGTACTCAGCGTTAATTTCATCAGGAAATCTCAATTATGAAAGGTGAGTTAATTCATTCGATTGATTAATACACAGTAATCCAAACGAATCCCCGCAGTCAAATTACCGCAGTCGATTTCATCCTCATATGATTTCCACTTAGTCCGCCGCCGTTCGCTGCTGATCCCCGGCACGCGCCGCGCCGTGAAGATGCGGATTGTATTAACAACAGTTGGGGAGTGAGAATGATTTTTAAATTTGTCCTCAACCGCTCGAGAGGCGTGCTCGTGACAGAGGAAGGGTTCTGAACGTCCGCCGCCCGCTCCTTTCGCGCAGTCGGTCATACAAACTAATTACTTTCATTAACATCCCGGCGATACCCATTTGTCAGCAGCTAAATCCGGCCACGTGTTGCCGTGGCTCACTCTGCTGTCAACTTATAAGGATATAAATTCACGGAGAAACCATCCAGTTTAACACATTTGACCTAACCTGCTATGTACTTCTAGTTCTGTGGTAATTGCGTTACAAGAACCTTCTTAAAAAATGGTGTAAAAATAAAAAAAAGTCATTGACAACTTTAAAACTCGTTTAATGAACACTTACATTTTATATATATATAAAATTTCAACAAAAACATGTTCCAACTGAATAAAATATCGTGTAAAAACTTCCAAACGATCGTTCAATAACTTTTCAACTCCAGATTTGAAATTTTAGACATACAAACACAAAATTTTTATATAAATTTCTCAACTTTTTCTTTTCTTTATCTTCACTTGTACAACTTGGACCAAAGGGTTTTTTTTACATAAATAAGTTTTTAATAAAGAAATTTAAAGAATCAACTGACAGGGGCGGTATTCGAACCCGCGACCTCTGCCGTATCGTACCCTTTTTTGGAAATTTCTCTATAATTTAATAAACAAAAAGGTCAGCATGATTTTCATGCTTCAAAAATAAATAAATAAGATAACTAATGCTCTCTGAGAAACCTACATTTCAATATTTGTATGAGTTGCATCACTTACTGTCAGTTGAGTCGCTGGTAAAATTGTCCCCTCTTCTACTAAGAAAATATTAAGAAAATACTAAGAAAATAACATTTTTGGCTGTTTATAGTAATAACTTTCTAGGTATTACAAAAAGTTATTTACATATTTTATATACAATTATGTTTTACACTTTTTGGTAAAAAACCAGTCTCACCTGGTGGCAGGCTCGTCCCAATGGGTTTTTCAAAAACTTATGTACGAATTATATCGTTGGCTTGAACATAAAGACGGCACGGGCTTACCACCTGTCACGTTGTCCCGAAAATATCTCCAGTGGAAGGTGGGTCGAGGGGACTTAATTGTCTAGACTAGAACTCTGTCTACCCCTGTATTGGGAATTGCGTGAAGATATTTTATGTTTTATTTAATTTTTTAATTTACATATTTATCCTGTGACACGACGCGCTTGATTTCGGATCCCTGTACATCAGGGGGGAAAACTAAATGCAACTGCTGCGGTGTCTTGTGCATATGTGACGGTTACTGTAATGCTTAAACAGAACAACTGAATTCTTTGATCATCACTTCGTCTACAACTTTATTAATATCCTTATCAAGTGGCGCGCGGGCGTCCAGCCGGCTGAGCCTTCGCGACAAGGACGTGACACGCGTGCTGCAAGCTCACTCTACGTTGGTCGAGAGTTATACTTTGACAAATCTTGTTTCACGCTTCGTATGCGTTCACAAAGTCGCTTCCAGTTTACATGCCCCTATCTGCAGATGAAATAATGTATTTGCACGATTATCAACCTTATGCACAAATGAAAAAGAAAAGGGTGTGCTATTAGAAGCGCAAACAAGAGCTTGTTATCAAGTCCTCAGGCAAAACACTCTCCAGATAGGAATCTTGTTAAAGGAAACGTCTTTTTCAGCTTCCATTGTCTACAATTACTTGGCTTTTGTCGTCTGAAACGTGTGTTTGTCTCTTTTCGGCACGTTGATAAATTTTTAAGTTCGTCTCACTCTCGGTACCCACCTTTGAAATCCAATTCTGTGATTTCCGCCCGACTCTGTTATTTCAACGTTTTCTTTTTTTAATTATTTTTGCTTTTATACGGTTTCGATTTCTTTTATAAAGTTCTCGAGCTCGGAGCGTCGGCGGGGCGGCGGCTCTCTCTGCTGCGGCACCTTCCTTTGTTTCTGTTCCACCCGCAGTGGCATCCTCACACCGCGTGGGTGTGTGCGGCGCGTACAGTGACGTTCACGTGCATTTATGTCCTAACTTATCTTCCTGATCAGATTGAGTTTAGATTATACTTTATATAGAAGAGAACATTCTATGGATTCACCAGATGTTAGAAGTAATCTCCGACGCCCACGAACATCACCAACACCAGAGGATAAGTGACAAAGAAAAGAGCTAAAATAAAAAATAAATCAATAAATAAATATCTTCACACAATTCCCAATACACAGAGGTCTAGTCTAGATAGTTAAATCCCTTTGACCCACCTTCCATCGAAGATATTTCGGGACAACGTGACAGTTGGTGAACCCGTCGCCGTCTTTATGTCCAAGCCAACAATATAATTAGTACATAAGTTTTTGAAAAACCCATTGGTACGTGACTGCCTCCTGAGGATCGAACTCGGGCCTCTCGACTCGAAAATCTGACCACCCAACCACTAGTCCTCGGACGCCAATCTCCGACCCTGAAACTCAAGGCATCCTGCCCACTGATTTTATTTCTTATTTATTATCGACCGGTTCCGAATAGTCAAGTTGGTCGTCTAGCCTTCGAAACTGAATGTAGTGGATTCGAATCCCGCTAGGGGCGCATACATTTGAATAAATATGAATTTTTGTTCACGAGTCTTTAGGAAAAATTGGGTCGAAAAGACATCGTTGTCTAGACATCTGCCTACTCCAATATGAGAAACTGCGTGAAGTGAAATAAATTATTCAGTGGAACACCAACAGCAATACATGTTTACACATTAACAGAATACGATGTAAATAAGAAAGCTTAAGTCTAACATGCACGTAAATTCGCGAACAAACACACAGAAGTTAGCACACGCTTTACATTACTGTATGTATGTATGTAGATTCACTAAATCTGAGCTGCTCAATCAATGTCTGATTGGCTTCTTTCTTTTGTGTATAGTTATTGTATATTTATTGTATATTATGTCATTGCTTTGAAATGGACAAACTCCTGTCATTTCCTCCTTTTATCTGGTTTTTCCAGTTCAGGAGTTAGGGCGCATTTGTATTTTTATTTCAAACAAATTGTGTGCTAGTAATAAATAAATAAAAAAATTATAAGTGAATACATAATTTAATAAAGTAACTACAAAATTGCAACTAATTTTAATAAAACTAAACTTAACAATAAATCAATTTTTAACAACTTTATGTACGGAAACAATATTATGTTAATATTTACAATACTTATTAACTTAAACCTACTATAATCGTAGAGCCCTACTCCTCGTGGCTTGCTCGTGGTACCAAGAACGCTGGCTGCACGATGAATGATATGTAAAGAGCTTAGAGTTGTAAAAGAACACGAATAACGTCATTTGATACAACTTTGATACAGCTTTAGAATTTGTGCAATGACACATCGCGGGTATCGATTGAGTTGCTGAAGTTGATTGTACTCGCCGCACATTCTCAATATGCGGGATGTCAGTTTTGTAAATCTGTACGTAAAACATATTTCGATACGATTCGATTCGAGATTCTTGGTGGTGCATGCAATTTTATCCCCTCTATCAGCTAGGCGAGTCCCAACAGCAATATGAGCGAGTGAAGTTCGCAATTTACTCAAAAAAATACTTTTCTATGAATTTTTTATTTTCATTTTAGGCCATGCCAACTGAATATGTTTAGTAGAGGACTAGTAATAGGTCTGTAGTTGTCTATTTCTAGTTCCATAAATAGTTGGACGAAGGCACGATAGCCGAGTTGTTGGGTCGTCGGAATTTCGAGTCGAGAGATCCGAGTTCGATCCCCAGGTGGCAGTACCAATGAGTTTTTCAAAAACTTATGTACGAATTTCATCGTTGGCTTGGACATAAAGACGGCGACGGGCTCACCACCTGTCACGTCGTCCCGAAAATATCTTCGGTGGAAGGTGGGTCAAAGGGACTTAACTGTCTAGACTTGACCTCTGTCTACCCCTGTGTTGGGAATTGCGTGAAGATATTTTTTTTTAAATTCGTCGACACACGTTCAATGATCTCGCGGTGCTAGTGCAATACTTTAATTCAAAGACCACTTCAGCTGGCTCATCTGATATTTGGAACATCGTGGACAGAAACAGCTCTGAGGGTTTCGCGCCGGTAATTTGTAAATAAAAGGTTTTAAGTATTACTTCTTATTTCGGATCACGGGCTGCGGGCGACAGCTCGCCCTTCCCTTGTCAAACTGTTAGGGTTCACACTTTATAATTTTTTGTGGTTCACAAATAAACAATTTGACAGCTTCCAATGCGGAAACCTCAACGCGAGATCACTTCAATTATTTCTTCATATATTTTAATACTAAAGGAATTTATTTAGGTACAACATCACATTAGTTGCTGTGATTCCAAATTAAGTAGCTTAAGCACTTGTGTTATGTAATCGGACACAACGAAAGTACCACAAACACCGGAGAAAATGAAAAAAAAAAGTGCTCAGACACCTACAGAGCTGGCGACACTATGAAAACCGGTGTATACGTCACTGGTACATGGACGTTGTCAGTTTTGTCGATTAATTGACAAAAATCAAGCAATCAGTCCTCATATTCCCTCTCTGGTTACCCTATCAGGGATGTTGCGTAAATATATGTATTTCGGTATATTTTTTTCGGAACTACTAAGTCTTGAAAGAACCTTTTAAAGGACGTTAAACTGATTATTGAGATGTTTGCAACGGATCTCTCTTCTTCCCTTCCTAATGTTATGTATTTATTTATCTAATAAGTAAATCAATTGGCATACGCACTAAAAAATAAACCACTGCAAAATTAGTAAAGACATATAGACAGAGGCGGACGGCGCTGCAGTCAACCCTATCGGCAAATCGCTGACCTCCCTCGCGTATTTAAAAAGAAATAAAAAAGTAATAAAACACAGGCGCAATAAAACCGCGGGAAGGGTTCCCGGGGTCTCCTGGCTCCGCGGGACCCCGCCGCCGCGGCCTCGCACGCACCACGCCGCGCTCTCTGCAGAGAATGGTTACTATTTGCATTTACATGCCGGGAGGTTCATTCTTATTGACAGAATTTTCTTTTTTTTTACAGCCAGCCAAAAAAATAAATTCGTGGTAGCCAGTTACATGAGTTTAATTCCCAATAAAAAAAAGAGATCGAAATGAACAGAACTGGGAAAATACTTGTGATAAACATTGTCTATGGTGCGATGTCTCCATATTTGTTATGGCATGCAGTGGACCGTTATAGGCTGTTAAGGTAAGGTACGTAAGGCTACTAGGAAGTCCATTTTGTGGACCAACTACAATAGTAGTATTCGTGCGTTATAACTTAAGTTTAATCGTTGGCTTGGGCATAAAGACGGCGACGGGCTCATCACCTGTCACGTTGTACCGAAAATATCTACCGTGGAAGGTGGGTCGAAGGGACTTAATTGTTTAGAGTAGTCCTCTGTCTACCCATATATTGGGAATAAAATACATACCTACATATAAAGGTAGGGACAACATCACATACATTGCTCCGATCCCAATGTAAGACGCTAAAGCACTTGTGGTATGGGAATCGGAAACAACAAAGGCACAAAAAACACCCAGACCCGAGAAAATAGAAAAAGTGGTTTTTCTACATTGACCGGGAATCGAACCCGGGACTTCGAGATGGCGGCACATTGAAAACCTGTGTTTACGCCACTCATCCATGAAGGTCGTCAAATTCGTCTCGGAATTGCGTAAAGATATTTTATTAAATTAAAGAGAAAAAAAATGTTATCTTTATTTTAATAACATAAAGTTCAGCATAAATATGCTTTAAAAATCAATAAAATTGCATAGTAAAGATATTATTATTATTATTATTTGAAAGGAATAAATATTCCAGCGTCATATGTGGCGACTGCTGCTAAGCTTGGACAACTTGGACAGTCGGCGCGCCGGGGACACTGCAGCACCTACTTGCTCCGATGGCGGTTGTGGAGAGCGCGCGGCCGGACCCGGTTTACGACTTTAAACGACCGTGTATGGGGTTTATTTTGTCGGGGGAATCGAAAAATGTATCTTCACGTAATTCTGGGTTAGACAGAGGTCTAGACAAATATGTCTCTTCGACCCACCTTTCAACGAAGATATTTTTTCGGACAACGAAACAGGTGGTGACTTTTCACCGTCTTTATTTCCAAGGCAATGATATACAAATCGCAAATAAGTTTTTGAAAAACCAATTTCTACCACCTGATCGAACTTGGGTCTCTTGATTCGAATTCGGATCATGACTTTTTAACTTAGTGTTGAACTAATTACCGTTAAGGAGTGCATGTTTCTACACAGCAGTTTCCATGATCCCTTTGAAGCAAACAACTGTGCAT
The DNA here is from genome assembly GCA_029286605.1 of Sericinus montela. Lineage (NCBI taxonomy): Eukaryota > Metazoa > Arthropoda > Insecta > Lepidoptera > Papilionidae > Sericinus > Sericinus montela. The sequence goes on from JAGSMR010000146.1 coordinate 52,784, forward strand.
GAAATCGGAAAAGAACTGAAATCCCCAATCTTATAAAAATTGAGGAATTTTTTAATTTCTTTAAAATTTGAGGAATTTTTTTAAAAAATATCTTCTCTGGAAGTTGTGTCTAAAAGACTTAATTGTCTAGACCTCTGTCTACTCCACTATTAGAAATGGCGTGAAGATATTTTTTTTTAAATTTTGTGTACTAATCGCATCCTGAATATTTGAATTGTAAATATTTTCCTATTTTTCACTGAGACCAAGTCCGTCCCTGCATTGCCACCATGCTAGTATTTTGTTAGTCGGCAGCTTTGTCGCATCTCACGCGTTTCAATTTTGTGCCGCTCTTCCTTTTCCACGTAGGGTGTGTGAAGGAGACAGCCGCCGGTCACGGGACACGGCAATGGGCTAATATTTGATCACTTATTGGCCACAGCAAGTGCGGCTGGGGCTCACCACTAGTGTTTGTACACTCGACCATGTGATATTTTGTCTTTGTTTGCCGCTCGTACGTTTTAAGAGTTGCTTTTTATGTATTTAAGCTTTCTTTCCTTTTTTCCAGTGCATTTAATAAAAAAACATGTAGGAGTCTTTCGTTGATAAATATTTTATCAACGTATATTCACGACCTATTCGTGAACAGGATTGTTGTAATGAATTATCTATTCTTAATTTAAATATAATATATAGTCAATACCCTTTTAAGTATAGGGCTCCTTAAGAGGCGTACTCGGACAGCTTTGGAGTAATACTCCTGAATAAAATTGTATTTGTACTAAAGTCAAGTGGTTAAGATACCAGATACTAGTCATCAGTATATGGTGGGTCGACGTTCTTTTAGAAAAAATTAACTAAAATAGTATTGTTTTAGTTATTAGTCATTCATTTTAGTCTGTAAGTATAGCAGACGGCTTTGGCTTAATGCTTTCGTAGCGTTTCGTATGCTAAAGGATTGGTAGGAATGGGAGCGCATCATGGAAAGAAGATATGGTCGAAGAAACAACGCCACTAAACATTTTATAACTTTATTTAACATTCATATACGTGAGTAGATATGCGAGAAAGTATTATACTTAACAAATAAAAAAATATCTTCACGCAATTCCCAATACAGGGTAGATATTTTCGGGACAACGTGACAGGTGGTGAGCCCATCGCCGTCTTTATATCCAAGCCAACGACATAATACGTACGTAAATTTTTGAAAAACCCATTGATACAAGCCTGCTACCTGGGGATCGAACTCAGGTCTCATGTCTCCAAATTCCGATCACCCAACCACTCGGCTATCGTAACTATTATACATAATAATATTTTTTTTATTATTTGTATTTACTCCATCAAATTAACAGGTAACCGGTAGAACCGTATACATTAATACTAAGCTTTAAGAGCTTTTTTTATTTATAGGCGTCATTCAAGCCCCATTACACCATATCCTCACGCTATTTCCAAACTGGGGTAGACCGAGGTCTTGACAATTAAGTTCTTTACGTGAAATGTGGTGAGCCCGTCGCCATCTTTATGTCCAAGCCAACGATATTGTAAGTAAGTTTTTGAAAAAACCCATTCGTACGAGCCTTGTGTCTATTGACTAGAATTCCGACCACCCAACCATTTGGCTATCGTGACTTAAAAATATAATAAAACATTTTAATATTTTTGTCTTCAGGTTTGTATTATTTTTTTATATTTTTTTTTAAAACTCGAATTCCGATCAACCAACCACTTGGCTATCGTGACTGACGGTGGTGATTTTTCTTCCAATATTTAATTCTCACCAACACGCGGCGCCTGAAATGTTAACAATTAACAGACAACAGTGAGCGACGTGATGAAAATCCATGTCCTAATAGACAATTTTAATCATGAAAAGCAGTTGCAAAGGAGTGCGAAATGTGATGTCAGTCAAGTTCTGTTTAATATACTTTATTTCTAAAAAGGCTTGTGTAAAGAATTGATGCGGAGTAGAAATAGGCCGAGTAAATACTAGGAAGTTTGACGCTGCCATTATCATTTGAGCCTGTTAAGTGTCCCCTTGGATGAACATAGGCCCCCGTGAAGGATGCCAGAGTTTACTGTACAAGGACTTTCCCAATTTATTTTACTGATTCTCCATGAGTTCTTCTGTACAGTTCTGTCACATAGCATAGGATTTTTCGTAGTCCGTGCAGTAACTTTGAACTTTCTCGTATATAATGATTTAATGTATTTACGCGAATGCTACACATCTTAAATAAAAAGTTTTCGGATGTTATCGCGTTTTTTAATTAGTTTTTTACAGACTATTTTTACTACCCGACGTTTCTGATGCTTTCCGGCTGTCAGTGCGGTAGCCGAAGGTAGCAACGTTTAGGATACTGTAAAGCATCCGAAACGTCAGGTAGTAGAAAAAGTTTGTTGCTCGTAAATCTTGAAGTTCACTGCAATGCGTGACGATACAAAAAAATATCGAGACACGATTACTATCCCTGGCGTAGACACTACGACGGCGACTTATCCTACATGAACTTCGGTAATGTTTCTTTCAAGACCGCGGTTTCGCAAGTTAACGCAAGTCACAAGTCAACGTAAGTGGTTATAGTGAAGTAAGTATTGTACCATGATTACCATTTATATGGTTACAACGATAATCAACAAACAAACTAAACGTGAAATTGATGGTGCGGATAATGCAGCCATAAATACCTTCATAGGCATCAAATCGAGAAAGGTTGAATGAATGAATGAAAAATGCTTTATTATACACCAAAACATTAAATAAACAAACGAAATACAGAAAATAATTAAGGTACAATTGGCGTAGGATTGATAAGTTGACATTCATATAACATACAGCCGAGTTGAAATACTTTCCAGCAACAGTAGCAACTGTGCTTGTAGATGACTTGTGCTGTTTAGTGTTATAGTTCCAACACATACATAGAACAGCAGAATACGATTGCCGTGTAGTCACAGCGTAAGATCACCCCCATTTTTCCTGTGAGTGTCGAAAGTAAAAGTCGATGACCGGTGACGGGCAGTAGCGCCTTAGGTGCAGGGCATCTGACACTGCGGTCACCAATCCGCTTGCCAAGCGTGGCTCTTATGGCAAATATTCCCGTTAGGAAGAGGCCTATATCTTGCAGTGGAATTTTATAGTCGTTATGGTAATGATGATGAGGTAGACAAAAGGTTTATCGAAAGAGTGAATTGTTATTTTCATATAATCGTAGTTATCTTGTATGTATCACAAAATGTTGTGTCGCAAACGGCAAAAGTCCGCATGTTTACCCGGCAGTACGCTCTTAATGCTTTTCTATCAATTTACCTAACTTAAGTGAAACCGTTACTCCATCGCCGCCTTATTCTGTACGCGGTAACGACTATTATTTCTGTCATATTCTTTTAAAACAAAGCACAAATGTTACAAACAAATTTATTCATATATAAAGTCGGCTTAAATTTTTTTCCGTAAAGGTTAAGACATTGATTTCAAATACAATAAAAATGCTAAGACATTTTTTTCTTCGCCCGCAAAAACAAATTTGTCGAACCTACGTGCTTCTAACAAATGGAAATTCAAGTTTCTAAAATGTCCAAACAATGTGTCGTGTGCTTGTTTGTGGATATGTTTGCGTGCGCGCGTGTGTGCGTGCGTGCGCGTCGGCCGGGCGCGCAAACACGCGGCCGCTCAGGCGACCAAGCAAGAACAGATCACGTTACCGATGCTCGGTACGATCCGGGGGAAAGCTTTAGTATTTTTGTTTTATATCATATTTTTTTAAATTTTGAACAATCCTGTTGAGCACTGACATCAATTCTATACGCTGGCTTTCTTTACATTACACAGCGGATCACAACCGTTGTAACTCTGTTATTTTGCGCCAGAATTGGATAAGATGGCTTCTAGGCGGAAGTGTCCTTACTTACTTGACTTATTTTCCTATGGGTAGGGGGCCGCTACAATACGTCTCCATCTCGCAACGCGCTTTACTTCATGCCATTCTCAATACAGGGGTAGAGGTCTAGACAAACAAGTCCTTTCGACCTACCCCCTTCCACCGAAGAAAACGAAAAACGAAGATTTTTTTTTATAACAACGTGACAGGTAGTGAGTATTGGGAATTGCGCCGACCCCATCACCACGCTTGCCAAGCGTGGTGATCCTAGTTACGGGAGATACATGTACCCGGCAGTAAACTTTATCAGACCGTTATGTATGCATCTATAAGAAATTTTAGAATAAGAATAGAGAAATGTGTATATAGTTCGCGTGTCGTTCTCCCTTCGTGGGCTTTATGTACAATTCAACGATATAAAGTGTACGTAAGTTTTTGAAAAATCAAATTGGTACGAACGAACGAATGGAACTCGGGTCTCTTGACTCGATTTCCAATCACCCAACCACTCGGCTATAAATATATGTATCGGCTATACCCGACCGGGCCAAGATAAATAAAAATAAAACTATGCAGTGTTGCATGCGACTGTATCAGATTGGTGTCTTTGAAGCAGTTCAGTCATGACGACGCGGCTGATCGGCGAGCGTGCGTCGCGCGCACTTGCGTCACTCTGTAGAGCAACATTGGCTTCTTTGTGTGTCCCTGTGTGCCGCGCATGTGTGCGCGACACTTTAACTCCTTCATGTGTTTTCTACTCGATCAACAGATTAATGTTTTCATGTTGTAGCGTCAGACGAAAAATATTAGACTTACACATTTTTAGACTATTATGAATGTTAAAACGTAATTAGCTAGAGCACTTGTGTTATAGAATCGAAAAAAAAGGAAGGTACCACAAACAACGAGATCCAAGATAATGTAGAAAAAGTGGTTTCTATATTGATCCGTCTGGGAATTCAATGCGGGACCTCAGAGCTGGCAACACTGTGAAAACTGGTGTGTATGTCGCTCGTCTGCGAAGATCCTTGAATTTGAACTGCGCGTTTGTCTGCAAAATTTATACATATATCGTTCGATGCATTATTTATTAATTATTGATTTATTGATTTCATGTAAGTCATGCTGGATTCTTTTGTATACAATTAATATTAGAGTAATTTAAAAAAATAAACTTACAGGAGCGGCTTTAGAAAACTGCTCTACTACAAAATTGACTATTGTTTTAAGCTTTTGCTCTCGTTTCGACTATCACTTAAGTCTCCACTGTTATATTTAATGTATCACTGTTATATTTAATTTAATTTAAAGTGTCAAATAATTGTTTTTCTGTTATTTTACGACCTCTGGTACCTCGTGGTACGACAGAGGTCGAAACCACGGCGTCCGACACTCTACCGCTACACGTATAACATTTGAATCATATTTAGTGTGGCAGTGTCATAGGGGATGCCAAACCAAAAAACTTGTCTAATTTTCTGCAATCGGTACGCGGCGGCGAGCGGCGAGCGGCGAGCAGGCGCGTAGCTTGGAGTAAACAGTTGCCTAATTTCTAACAAGGATTTTATGATCGACCTCCGATTGTGTCCACAGACTAATTTATTGAACAGCGGTCCGCGCCGCGACCCGGAGCCACGCTTCTCAGAAATATCTTCTTATTATAAACATTACACAGCATCTGCCTGCCCTAATATTTAATGAGATGCGAAATATTGGATGTAGTGAGCAATGATGATTAATAAAAAATATATAAAAAAATGTCTTTACGCCATTCTCAATACTAAAGTAGACATGGATCTAGACTATTAAGTTCTTTCAACCCACCTTCCACAGAAGACATTTTTTGAGCAAAGGCCGTTCGCGGTCTTAAAGTCCAAGCCAACAATGTTAATCGCACATAAGTTTTTCAAAAAACCATTGGTTCGAACATGCCTCCTGGGGATCAAACTCAAGTCTCTTGACTTGAACTCCAGTCACCCAACCACTCGAATATGGTGATTTAAATAATATTAGATATAATATAAAAATATTTGTTATTGAAAAAATTACTTCGCAACCCTCCGCATGAAAATATAAAAAGGTATATGTTACCTGGTCCGAAGAGAAGAAGAGCACTACCCTCCCTCCCACAGATGCGTGCACTATAGGTGGTGCATACAGTGGAATTAGTGCACACATCTGTGGAATTAGTGTACGCATCTGTGGGAGGGAGGGTGGTGCTCTTCTTCTCTTCAGACCAGGTAACATATACCTTTTTATATTTTCATGCGGAGGGTTGCAAAGTAATTTTTTCAATAACAACTTTACAATGAATTTCCGCAAAGTAACGCCTGAGTCAATTAACTATCATAAAAATATTTATTTATTTATGTAGCGACAAAATGAATTTTCAATTAGCAAGTTCACTTTAGGGTAGCCACGTCATATAAAGAACAAAAATAACAATCGTACAGAAAAAAAATTCTTCGTCTAGGCCTTTGCCCAGCTTTGGGCACTAACAGGCTGCTACTTTACTTTTCTTTTTACAATTTCTTAATCAAGTATTAAAAAATATTCTAAGACAAGTATGTAATGATTAATTACGAAACGGTGGTTTATTTATTTATATTTATTTATCTTCACGCACAATCCCTGACGGGGTAGCCAGAGAGAAAAGATCGCCAAGTGTAACGATCCCTACATACTTCTTTCGCTTCTTTCAGATTCATCATCTTCTTCATACATGCATGAAACGGTGGTAGGTTTACTAAATAACGTATGACAAGAGAAATTTATGTTCCTAAGTCTGATAATAAAGAATCTGACTTTGATTGTATGACCTTTAATAATAAATACATATATAGATTGGGACAACATCACATACATTGCTCCGATCCCATTGTAAGAAGCAAAAGCACTTGAGGTATGGGAATGGGAAACAACGAAGTCACCACAAACACTCAGACCCGAGAAAATGTGGAACAAGTGGTTTTCCTACATGGGAATCGATCGGGACTGGGAATCGAACCCGAGACCTCGAGATGGCGCCACCTTGAAAACCGGTGTTTAATCGTAATTTCGTCAAATAAATCATCAAAAATCAATCTCCACGCCTTTCCCAATACTGTTCTGGATCTGAAAAAAACCCCATTGGTACGAGCCTGCATTGATCGAAGTCGGGTCTTTCGACTCGAATTCCGGTCACCCTACCACTCGACTATTGTGACTTTTTTAATATCAAGAACTCCAAATTATTGTGAAATAGTCTTGTGAAATGTATGTAAAAGGACTAACCCTGCACACCATAGCACCTCTTACCATAGCATTATGAAATACGTTCCTAAGCCTCACTTACTCTGCCTTAATTGTATAAATAAAATTAATAAATATCTTCACGCAATTCTAGTTTAGACTAGACGTCTATCTACCCCTGTAGGGTAGACAGAGGTCTAGTCCAGACAATTAAGTCCCTCGACCCACCTTCCACCGAAGATATTTACGGGACTACGTGACAGGTGGTGAGCCCAAGACATAAAGACGGCGAAGGACAACGATATAATTCGTACATAAGTTTTTAAAAAAACCCATTGGTACGAGCCTATAAACTGGGGATCGAACTCAGGTCTCTTGACTCGAAATTCCGACCACTCTACCACTAGGCTATCGTGACTTCAAATATCGTGACTGCCTTAATTAGCTTTTTTTTATTTTAAACTTTTCAAAAGATTTAATGTCTTAGTGCAAGGTCAGTCAGAAAAGTTAACACTATTGTTTCCCAACGTTACAAAGTTCTGGAAATTAACAAAGACTATCATGTGCTTACGGCGTTCCAACACCCTTCCTATCCGTAGGTGTTGTAAGAGGCAACTAAGGAAGAACCATTAAACATTGCAATAAACTACCGACTGATGAAGCGATGACCACCTCAAAAATAGCGAGGTATCTGATAAGGTGATCGCCGATCCGCTTCTCAAGCATGGCGATTATGGCATCCCTCCCATACACAAGAGGTCTATCTCCTGCGGTGGACTTTTACAGGCCAAAAGATACAGATACACTTTTACAGGCCAACAGACAGGGCTTTTAAGATGATAATAAATTAAGAAAAAAAAAACTTATAAAAAGTTGCCATTCATGATCGAAGAAACGTAATTGTTTCCGTCAGTGTTATAGTCTGTGGAAATCTGAGATTGTACGGGTAAGTCGATATTGTATTGTGCTGCGTCGATATTTTGCAAACAGGAGCTGCCCGAGCGAGCTGCAAGCAATTATTTGATGAACGCATTTGTATTTTTTATCCGGACACACTTCACTTGCTTCACAATCAAACAACTTCTTCAAATGACAACAAAGGCTACGTAATATTTTCGGACGTCTATACCTTCACCTGCCTGAATACAGTGGCCTCTATTCCAGTCAATAAAAGCCAGCATACACTCTCCGTATCTAAATGCTACACCAGAATTTGCTCGTTGTGGTCACTGTGGTGGTGCAATGATCATTGGTATTACTTAAAACGTAACAGATCTAAAAATCTCAGCATTTTCTTGACGACTTATGTGTAGCAGATAAAGTTTATATAAGAGTGTATGTAGGAAAAAATGTAAAGAAGTAAAGTGCACCTCTTGTACCATAAGATTATTTAGTGCCAACGTAAATAAGAAAGAAAAAATTTATGAAGATCTACCCGATAGTAGAGTGGTTTTCTGATCGGAATTTGAGTCAAGAAAGCCGAGTTCGATCCTTTCCATCGATCGATTCGATCCAAAAACTTATGTATGATATTTATCTTTGGCTTGAACATAAAGACGGCGAAAGGCACACCATCTGTAACGTTGTCCCAAAAATTTAGGAAGGTTTGTCGAAAGAACCTAACTGTCTAAACTTCTGTGTATCCCTGTATTGAGAAAGGCGTAAAAATATTTTTTACAACATATCAGATATGAGTAACTCTAAAGCTTCCGATTTATGTTAGAAAAGCGTTAAAAACTTAACGTAGCTATTGCGTAAGTGATGTACTCGCAATAAAACATGATTCTAAAGCAGAAGTCTCACGTCCCCTGTTTCGCGGTAAATGTTAACAAGATAATTAGATTTTTTGCAGCCGCTCCGCGTTTCCCCGTAGGGCCGGTCACCAGATAGCTGAATGGAGAGGTAACGCCGGGGGCCGGTTGTTTGCACAATTTGCAATTTCACAGGTGAGCGGCGGCGGGCGGCGGAGCTAGCATAGATTGGTTTACTGCGCTTCAACAACTTTCGTATTTTTTGCGTACAACTTGAGATGGATGGAGGGTCGCTTTTAAATGATAAATTGTTATTGTTAGGACATTATTACAGTGTCTAATTTGACGGTTAAGTGGTCAGTGTATCTGTGTGCGTGGGTAGTGTGTTGAAATCTCTTATAATGGAAATATTACGCGATGTTAAAATATTTGCAGTGTCATTCAGTTGCATCCGCAGTTTGACAGTTTCGCAAATTTTTTGATGATAATAAGTAACCAATATCAATCTTCAAGCTATATCAAATCTAATTTCATTTTTAATTCTGTTAAGCGTTGACAGTGAAAGCAAACAGCAGACTTAAAGACTCGCAATTTTTCGCATTTACAACATTAAGTTGCTTCTGCCGTGACTTGGTTCGCGACGTATATGGAAATTTCTGGAACTATCGGACTCCCAATAGAAGTGATAAATATTAAAGGAAAATTTTCATCTTGGCTAAATAGCGATGTGGTTATTGGCCATTGTTTTATCTAGTTGTGAATAGGTGGCAGCACGTTCTCTTTCTTTCCATGATTTTCGTGTTCTTGCTGTGCAGTCGTTTAATAAAACAAATTGAGTGGATTTTCTCAGTTTTATTGACTAAGAACCCCTAACCTGAATAATAAACATAGCTTAGTATTGATACCGGTTCAATGGGGTTGTTCTGTCTCTAAGAAGCTGAAACTACTGCCTTACTAGCTTCAGGAAACAAACGACACATCAGTTCAAAGTTTTCAGGTCATTGTGATGAATATGATAACATGACTGGTGTCCCCCACCTTGCAAATAAGAACGCTGAACTATTAAATTTTAATTTTGGTTCACCTTCTTGACATGATGCGATTTTCTAGTTATCTTTCTCAACCTTGCCAGATTCCAAACAAAGTATTTAAAATAACCTTATACTAACATATCCTCAATGACATCCAGTAATCCTAATTTGAACTGTCTGTAAAGTGAATGAATGAATGAATGAAATATGCTTTATTGTACACCAAAACATTAAATGAACAAACGACATACAGAAATTAATTAAGATACAATTGGCGGCCTTATCGCTTTAAAGTGTGACTGCTAAAAATTTTATCTACAAATTTTTAGTAAATCAGAGTCGGTTCTTAAACTATTCACATATTTGTGGCATTAGATATCAATCGTATAGCTTACATTATAACTAGTACTGCACTTTGCAGTATAGATAAAAGTTTTACCTAGGAATGTTCTTGTTACGCGACCATCTGCTGGATTCCTCAGAAATACTTCAACCATCTCAACGTCTATTTTCTAACACTATATGTAACAGTTCCCTAGTTAACTACGCAGGAGATGTTATTCAGTTAGTTAAGTTTTCTATTTACAAAGAAGCGAAAAGGTAAGTAGCTCATGCCCTCCTAGGTAATAATTTTGAATAAAGTTTCACGAATCTATTCAAATGTAGTTTAAAATTACCGGTCACATGTCAAACCTTTCGACAACTCAATTCATCGCCTAAATAAATTTCAATAACAAACGCACAATAGTGCCTTTTCAAACTATCTCCCACGCAAAATACTTTATGGTTACAAAACTCACTTGAGAGGGAAACTCGGCGACTTCCACCCTTACGTCCACGGCCTTGAGGCTCAAGACGAACGCAAATACAACTTGGCGTATTAAACAAAATATTTTATTCCAAAGCACAAAGGTTATAATAAAAATCTTTTTATTCGGTCGATTCTGCAATGATTTGCTAACAATAAGTAATTGATATGTGTTCAACGGTTTCGAATGACCCACCGACCAGCGCCCGATGGAACCCCCGCTCGTTCGCTTCATGTAAAACAATCTTATAAACACGTTATTTGTAGGTAAAGCAAGAGCTCTTTTAAATTTGGACGACGATAAAAATAATTTTACCTGCTATTATGTCGAAATCATTGTGAGCTTTAAGTGTTTTTTTTTTCAGCCTCTTTTACAAACAATTAAAAGTATATTGCGGTGGGCCACAGCTGAGCTCCCGGAGTATTAGATGACAGTATCTTTGTAAAAAAGAAAAAACTTAACCCGTTGTCATTTTTAAGATTTCTTCAATTGGCAGAGTTTTTAACAAATGTGGAATTGTAAACGTATCGTGGGTTGAGCGTTGAATTCTATAAAATGAAGTGGTACGTTCATGAAGTTGAACGAAAGTGGTAGCGGAAGAGGAAACGACATTTTTCCTTCTATTCATCTCCCGCAATAACAATTGCATCACACGGTGTAATTACACGTGTTCCTGATAAATACTTTCAATACTTTTGAAGATAGTTTATATTTTAGAAAAAGAAAGTTTAGAACAAGGGCAGGAAGGGCAGAATCAGGAGATCCGAGTTCGATCCTCCGGTCGTAGACTCGTACCAACGAAGTTGTTCAAACATGTGTACGATTATTGTCGTTGGCTAGGACACTGAGACGGCAACAGGCTCTTAATATAAGCGCATAAGCTCATATGAAAAGTGGGAAATAGAACTTAACTCTGGTGGTAGACTTCCCTTAATAGCCAGAGTAAACTGTTTAATTTAATACGAAAGATATGAAGAGCCAATGATATCGAGATAATAAAGATCCATGATGCATTCCACCTTAAGCTTCGGGTGTCGAGTGACAACGCATGTGTAATCTTTTACTAATTTATTTACTGCTTTAGTTTGCTGGTTTCATGGGCTCCCGTAGCCACTTAAAGTCAGGTGAAATGTTTGTTCGTTCTCCACTATTTCACCATAAAAACGATCTAGACCTCTACCCACCAACGTATTAGAATATGGTTGTGGAACACGTTGTTTCAAAAAATCTTTGATGAAAGGTGAGTCGAAAGAACTTAATTATACAGACCGCTGTCTACCCCAGTATAAGAAATCAAGAGTGTTTCTCTCGTCTCAAGAAATGTTTTTAATTTTTTTTATAATATTATTCAGCATGCATTTTGTCATAAACGGTTATCAACGACTGCGTTAAAAGCTTTATACAAGTTGTTATAAGTCGATCCCCAATACCCCATGTATTGGGGATCGACGTCGAATCTTTCGATTTGATTTCAGATCGTACAACCACTCAGCTATCGTGGCTTAATTCTAGATTTAGAATATTTATACTAATATGATAAAAGTGAAGAATACTTTATCCCATACACCACCGATGTACAGCACACTGACGAACGTACATAGATATATTTATTACTTACTTTTTTACGAAAATACCAAACAATCTCGGTTCCAGGCAACGGCAAGCAATCGATATTTACTTAATACAATAGTGTTTTAAGTTACGTACTAAAATAAGATTGTCCACAATTTTACATTTGATGTTGATCTGACTGCGATGCTCTCCCGCGTAGGTAAACTCCGACCTTTTTATATCACGATTCTCCGAATTGTAAATTTAACCCCAAAGCCCGCTAACTGGCAATGTTACCTCAGAACTTCCCCTATTAATTACCGAAATCGGTTTAAAGTAACCACGCCCCAAACAATGCCAACAAAGCCACTGCTCGTTAAATATTTTTAACACAACTTTCTTTCTTCCCATTGTTCTATATTGTATTGCACTCCGCGAGCTTGCCTTTGTTAAGAAAGTGTCTTAAGAAAACAACCTATAAGAACTATTTTGCATTGTCGGTTGTGTGAATAGGTGCAAAAAAGTTTGTGGCAAACTGGAGGGTTATTCAATAACAATTATTAAGGGCCCCATTGTGATAGTTCTAATAAAATAATGGAAATAATAAAACAATTACGGGAGTGGTTCTCACAAGCGCACTCGGAATCGAACGCGGAGTCAATGGGTATCGTGTGGCGACTCTTTGTGCCGCGACGCATTGTTCCTGGTGATTAGAGCACAATGGCCGCGATTAGGACATTTGGTGTTCGATATTGATGGCAAAAAAACTATTGATCAATTATTTCGTCTATTTTGGTTCCACTAAAACTGACGTTAAATAGGCCGCAGAATTTATAAAGCTCTGCTGTGAATTAAAAATATAATGTGTCGTGCTTCTGCGCATGGTATCAGGCATATGCGTCGCATGGCACATGGAAGAAGTACCAGAAGAAGAAGAATCAGCATTTGTTTTATAGAGAGTCTCGTAAGAGGTTATTAAAGGAACTGCCTTCAAAATTGAAATAAGTACAGACAGACCATTTACTATTATTATTTATCTTCACTCACAATCTCTGATAGGGTAGCCAGAGATATCAGATCGCAATGTGACACGATCCTTACGTACCTCAGAGAAAATAATGTACCTGAAAGAAAGGAAAGGTTTCTTTCTGATTCATCATTTTCTTCAGAATATCATGACAGTGGTAGAGCCACGCATCAGCTTTTATTGTTGCATGAATGGGCCGGCTCGACCGGGGAAGTACCACGACCTCACAGAATACCGGCGTAAAGTAGAAGTCTAACAAACTTCTGCGTTTCGTCTGGTGAGTGCAGGTAACCGGTGGCCCACACACCCCCCTCCCCCAATTCTGGGGGAGGGGGGGCAACCTAAGGGAGGCAACGCATCTGCTACGCCTCTGGTATTGCGGGTGTTTATGGGCGGCGGTAATAACTTATCATCACGTGAGCCGCCTGCTCGTTTGCCGGCCTTTTCTATAAAAAAATATAATGACCTCCCAGTCACTTCACGCTCAGAATGAAATCGCAGAAAAGGCTTTACTTCACGCCCGTGTCTTGTAAATCTTTATTTATTAACTGTATTTGTAAGTATTTCTGAGTAAGCAGGTATAAATACAGGTGTCAACGCCTTCGCTTGCTTCTATAATATATGTATATAACGTTTATTAATAGTAGTAGGTTTTCAAGTCAATTGTAAATTTGGAGAAGCTTAATTGTTATGTGCTGTACAAAATCTCAACTTTTTTTAAAGTTACGTAGCTACTGTTAGGTTTATTAACATCTACAGAGCCTTAAGACAGTATTACAAATTCATAGTAGATATCCAAATGTAACTTAGGCCATTTATGGTAATGTATCCAATGGTAAAAGTGTATTTTAACATAAGCTTAAATAGAGATATTATTTTGACTAATTAGTGCGTGTTCATAGCAATTACTAATTATCCTATAAATTACTATAAATCCATTGTTTTGAATATTTCATTTAAATACACTGAGGCTATTCATAATAACAGTAATTGTAATAAGATTTCTTTCATAATAATAGTATCTCAACATTGGTTTTAAAAGGGACATTGTTTTGATAAATGTTCAGTGTTCAGTTAATTGGTTAATTAAAGTTTACAAAGTGTTAATAGATAATTATATAAATCAATAATTAAACATTAATTTACATTAATATTCGGACTATTTATAACAATGGTAATTTTAATAATATTTCTTACATAATAATATTATTTTAACATTGGCTTAAAAGGGATGTTGTATTGACCAACTAGCCAGGAGAGTATTCGATGCTGCAACCATTTTTGGTGTTAGACGCAACATACAATTATGAAAACTACATTTGTTTACATGTTTTGATTAATATTGTTGGTTTGGATCAATAAACATTTATTGAAGTCTACGTTTGATTTTGATTTGTCTGACCCTTGACAACACTACTGACAATGATGTCACGTTACTTCGGCGCCCTGGGAGCTAGAAAAAGAATATATTTACGTCATTCCAAATACAAGGGTAGACAGAGGTCTAGTCTAGACAATGAAGTCCCTTCGACCCACCTTCCATCGAAGATATTTTCGGGACAACGTGACAGGTGGTGAGCACGTCGTCGTCTTTATGACCAAGCGAACGATATAATAGTACATAAGTTTTTGAAAAAACCCGTTGGTGCCAGCCGGCCACCTGGGAATCGAACTCGGGTCTCCCGACTCGAAATTCCGATCACCCAACTACTTTTATCGTGACTTTCTGGGAGCTAGGGTGGAACAAACAGATTGATTTGGAATCTGTTTGTTTTATCAGCTCTGTTTTTCTTGGCACAAAGATCAAAGGAGCCATTGTGAACAAACAGTCGCACGATGAACAAAAGGCACCTGCAACTAGCATTATCCTTTACCGCCATTGTGGCTGCGTGGGAGAGATGCCACTGATACACTTTAGCCTTTTAAACCACAAAAAGATATCGATCTTGTTACAAGTATACCAAACAAAGCTAGCTCTGCCTCTGTTGTTACAGTGTCGATAAAAAGGGACAGCATCATTATCCCCTTTATAATCTTATCTATGAATCTTTTTGCAGAATTACACTCGCTGCATTTCAACATATTGTTGGCGAGTTGTTATAGTTTCGTAAGCCTATTTTGCGAAACCACTTGTAAGTAATAGCCGTTACCTTTTTTTCAAATAAAAATAAAAACAAAAAACATTTTTCAAACATCACGTAATAGTTTGGTTATATGCTTGTATTAAGCATAGCATGCCTTTTAATATTTATTATAAACAATCATGCAGTATTCCCTTGATGGTCCACCAGATTTTAATTGGAAACATTTGTAATCCATTGACACCTGCGAGCGGCGATAAGCGAAGTAGGTATATTATGGTGAACTGTGACCACTGAGGAGTCTTCTATTTAATTGATTTATGAATAGTACACATCCTATGATTAAACAGGGGTTTCTATACATTATAAAACGAAAGAAAATTCTTGAACTGATTTTAAACATTTAGATGATGCATGAAGATGAAGCGGCAATAGTATTAGCGACCTGAAAGTATTCCTACAACCCAAAGAATATACCAATGATACTTATATTCAAAATGGACTAAGCAATGGTACCATCGCAACACGTGGCAATACTTGAGGCCCGTGATTAGCGTGTAATTTATATAGGCTGTAAAGAAGAACCACTCGGTTGTACTCCACGGTCAATACGAGAAATAATCGACTAATATAGTATTATAGATGTGGCAAAAAGGCTTTTTGATTTTAGTCTGTTATTTTTAAATTAAGAAGTATTTTAGTTGCTTAGGGCAAATTACCGACGTTTTTATAGTATAGCTATTCCCGTGTCACCTCTGATTGCCAATTTTTTTTATGTCATCTTCTTTTACCTGTATCATCATAGTGCTGGGTGACCAGAATTCGAGTCGAGACCCGAGTCCAATCCCCAGGTGATTAGCACGTACCTATGGTTTTTTTTCAAAACCTAAAATACGAATTATATCGTTTGCTTGGATATAAAGGCGACGGCTACGGGCTCACCACTTATCTAGTTGTCATACCCCTGTATTGGGAATGGTGTGAAGATATTTTAATATTCTCTTACGATACCCGATAGAAGAATGTGGATGGCAGAATCTTACTTATCTATATAAATCGTAATTAAAAATAATAGGTACTGTTTCTTACAATATTTTAATGGAAATAAAATAATGGAAGAATTAAAGAGTGAAAAGTAATCACTGACGCCCACGTAAAGCAATACAGGAGATCGCAGTTGCTGCGATGGGAAAGAAAGCACAGGCCTCCTGACATCTCACTCACCAGACAACGCAGAGCCCCTAAACGCCTCTTCTAGAGGCCAGAAGTCAGTCTAGTCTATTCGCCTCTATTCTATTAGGTCTATCCGCTTCTGAATTGAGGTTATGCAAATCGTTAGTGTTCGGAACAGACATGAATATAATGTTGACAGCTAGCTAATATGTTAATATGGATACCATTTAGATTCTAGGTCATATGTTATACGAGTTAGGGACTAAAATACTTTGTTTTACTTCGGTTATAGTGCCTATTCGCGATGTTGTTTATAGTCTGTTAATCACAGATTAAATCCGCGCGCGCGCGGCACGTGCCTCAAACAAGATGGCGACCAGCCGACTATGTAACTCGTTTTATTTTATTGTTTGTTGGTTTTAAATTGTCCAAGGGGTTGGATTTTAATTATTATTGAATTTAAATTCTTGTGGGAATAACATTTAAAAATAAATGCGGAACACGTAATCCTAAAGATTTTTTTTATCAGATTCTTCTTTACTTCCATAGAAACTGGGAAACATTTTAATCTATAATAATTAATCATTATATTTTTATTTATATTATTTATTAATTTCTTTTTGTTCAAGAGATGCTTTGTTTTTCAATTAACTACACATTTGTCAAGTAAAGTACTCTGTTTGAAGGCATTGTTTTTGCTGTTAAATAAACTATTTTCTATTTTCTATTATATTAACATGTTAAATCGAAAGTTAATATGTTAAATAGAAAGGTTAAAATGCATATAAATTAGTTTGTGAATTACCTACTACAAATATCTTGATCTGATTTAGTCGCGGTGCGTTACAAATTTTAGAAATCCATAAAAACAGCAGTAAATTTATCCCAAAGAGTAAAGCTGTAGGATACTAACGGCGACCTATTAAATATTATATTGTACATTTGTTTTAGTTTCAAATAAATATTACTATAAAATCTGAAAATAATGGAATATCTTAGACGGATTTAAATCAATTTTAATTGACTTTTGTAGACATGTATAACATTTTATACATTTTACCACATAAAAAAGTCACGATAGCCGAGTGGTTGGATGATCGGATTTCGAGTCAGCAGATTTGAGTTCAATCCGCAATGGATTTTTTCAAAAACTTGTGTTCTCCGACGATCACAACGTTGGCTTGGACATAAAGACGGCGACGGGCTACCACCTGTCTCATTGTCCCGAAAAATGTCTTCGCTGGAAGATGGGTCGGAGGGACTTAATTGTCTAAACCTCTGTCTACCCCTGTATTGGGAACGGCGTGAAGAGATTTATATATTTATTTATATACATTGTACCCCCCGAAGTTTGTACATAGGAGAGCCAACCTAACCGAACCTGCCCCGACTGCGTGTGGGCAGCAGAGCATACACACTGCACATCGCACGCGACACGCTTCACGCTTCTACATTCAAAAGCCACGAAATCTTAGTAATATTTTTCTATAAAATATTATGCTTTAGCTTTGAAAATGACGGGCTTCCATACAATCGTTAATTCCTTAATTTACCTTCTTAGAGGTGAAATTTGAATGTATATGCCCCTAGCGGATTCTTACAAAATAAACGCCAACGAATGCTGAAACTTCAAGTATAAACACCAACGGTTTAGATTATGATTTAGTTTATTGTTGGTTGACAAGACGAGTACATAGGTATAGAAATTTAAGAAAAATTAACGTGAGAGGTCTTACATACATACATGATGGCCTATTGAAGTCCAACACAGGACATCGGCCTCTCCCATAGGGAGGATTTGCCATAATCGCCACGTTTGGCAAGCGGAATGGGGATCGCAGTAACTGACACCTCGCACCTTAGACGCTGCTTTGATCTGATTATTTTGGTCTGATATTTTTAGAGATGGTTATCTCGCCATCTATCGGTTGCCATAACGATATTCAAGGCTGTTTCCCTTAGTCGCCTCTTACGACACTCACGGGAAGAAACGGAGTGGCAATATTCTTACACCGTTACCACACGGCACGGAGAGGTCTTAATAAGAAGCCAAAAAAACAATTTTTAGAAATTATGACATGTTTTTACACACATAAGGCGGGCGGCCAAAAACCCATAACAACAAAGACTTGTTGAAGTATAAGAGTAGGAAAAAAAATCTATTCGTGTCATTAATTCATAAATAATTAAGCAATCCGCTGCCACTCACGCTACGTGAAACGAACGATGGTTCTCTAATAGAGGAATGGCAGAATATTGCGCGGCATCGCCTCTAAAATCTAATAGAAAGTATGCCAAATCGCATAACAGTAGTATCGCAAGCTCGCGTAGGCATCGCTAAATAAAAACTACACATTTTTATTTATTTTACATTAATTAAATTTTATGAATTCAAACTTTCATTTAGTTTTTTTTATTTTCATTTAATAGTGTACTTAAATATTCTTTCATTTAGTCTTTATTTCATAAAACTAGGCCTAGCACATACTTTTGAAGATATTGAAGATTTTCTAACCGACCTTATTTTTCTTTGCAATGTAGTGTAATTCAGTGTTCATGAACTACTGTCCTCCCCTCCCTTGGTATCAGGATGGAAATCTAAGATGTAACAGCGGGTTTGAACCGATATTACCTACTATGAATATATTTTTTTATAGAAGAGGGAGGCAAACGAGCAGGTGGCTCACGTGATGGTTAGTGATTACCGCCGCCCATGAACACCTGCAATACCAGAGGCATAGCAGATGCGTTGCCGGCCTTAGAGTGCCCCCCCCCCTCCCAGAATTGGGGAAAGGGGGTGTGTGGGCAGCAGAGCATACACACTGCACATCGCACGCGACACGCTTCACGCTTCTACATTCAAAAGCCACGAAATCTTAGTAATATTTTTCTATAAAATATTATGCTTTAGCTTTGAAAATGACGGGCTTCCATACAATCGTTAATTCCTTAATTTACCTTCTTAGAGGTGAAATTTGAATGTATATGCCCCTAGCGGATTCTTACAAAATAAACGCCAACGAATGCTGAAACTTCAAGTATAAACACCAACGGTTTAGATTATGATTTAGTTTATTGTTGGTTGACAAGACGAGTACATAGGTATAGAAATTTAAGAAAAATTAACGTGAGAGGTCTTACATACATACATGATGGCCTATTGAAGTCCAACACAGGACATCGGCCTCTCCCATAGGGAGGATTTGCCATAATCGCCACGTTTGGCAAGCGGAATGGGGATCGCAGTAACTGACACCTCGCACCTTAGACGCTGCTTTGATCTGATTATTTTGGTCTGATATTTTTAGAGATGGTTATCTCGCCATCTATCGGTTGCCATAACGATATTCAAGGCTGTTTCCCTTAGTCGCCTCTTACGACACTCACGGGAAGAAACGGAGTGGCAATATTCTTACAACGTTACCACACGGCACGGAGAGGTCTTAATAAGAAGCCAAAAAAACAATTTTTAGAATTTATGACATGTTTTTACACACATAAGGCGGGCGGCCAAAAACCCATAACAACAAAGACTTGTTGAAGTATAAGAGTAGGAAAAAAAATCTATTCGTGTATTACTTCATTCATAAATAATTAAGCAATCCGCTGCCACTCACGCTACGTGAAACGAACGATGGTTCTCTAATAGAGGAATGGCAGAATATTGCGCGGCATCGCCTCTAAAATCTAATAGAAAGTATGCCAAATCGCATAACAGTAGTATCGCGAGCTCGCGTAGGCATCGCTAAATAAAAACTACACATTTTTATTTATTTTACATTAATTAAATTTTATGAATTCAAACTTTCATTTAGTTTTTTTTATTTTCATTTAATAGTGTACTTAAATATTCTTTCATTTAGTCTTTATTTCATAAATATAAGATGTAACAGCGGCTTTGAACCGATATTACCTACTATGAATATATTTTTTTATAGAAGAGGGAGGCAAACGAGCAGGTGGCTCACGTGATGGTTAGTGATTACCGCCGCCCATGAACACCTGCAATACCAGAGGCATAGCAGATGCGTTGCCGGCCTTAGAGTGCCCCCCCCCCTCCCAGAATTGGGGAAAGGGGGTGTGTGGGCCTCCGGTTACCTGCACTCACCAGACGAAACGCAGAAGTTTGTTAGACTTCTACTTCACGCCGGTATTCTGTGAGGTTACTTTCCCGGTCGAGCCGGCCCATTCATGCAACAACAAAAGCTGATGCGTGGCTCTACCACTGTATATATGATGAATTCTAAACTGTTAACTGATTGTTTTTTCAGTTTCAGTTTGTACGCAGGTTGCACAGGTACGCGGAGTGCTGACACTGTGACGTCACTGCCGGCCGTGGAGCCTGTAGTTTACGACGCAACTTTATACATAACTCAGCCGAGAGCTTCACGTTTCTGCTTCACTACACTTTAGGAACGGCGCTATGTCGTTTTTTAACAAAAAATTAGTTATAATATGGTAATAACGGTCAGTTGTAACGTGTGATGTCAAGCAAGCAAATCACCGAATGGTAAGCGATTAACTACGGCAATAGCTGCTGCAGCCACGGACAGAGAGTTTGAATAATAACAATAAAAAAGTCACGATAGCTGAGTGGTTGGGTGGTCAGAATTGCGAGTCAAGAGAACCGAGTTTGATCCCCGAAAGTGGCAGGCTCGTACGAATGGGTTTTTCAAAAACTTATGTGCGAATTATATAATACGCCTTTAGGCCGTGACGGGGTCACCACCTGTCACGTTGTCCCGAAAATATCTTCGGTGGAAGGTAGGTCAAAAGGACTTAATTGTTTAGACTAGACCTCTGTCTACCCCTGTATGGGGAATTGCGTGAATATATTTATTTATTATTATTTATTATAATGCGTTTATTTCTCCTCACATATTAAAGACTAAATATACTTCACATAAATTTAGAACGGTACAAATTAAATTTAGGTACATTATTTAAGGAGCTGATGTCTGAAGTAGGCACGGGAATGCCTGAATTACAGATCACCTGGACCTCGCCCCATGAATACAATTTTTTTAACGTTTACAGCACCGTTGCAAACATCTGCAAAGTGTAAAATCTCTGGATAAGATCCTGCTGTCAAACCGGACGACTGGACCTGGCAATGTACACCGCAATCTGGTGACAGGCAGCAGCGACTGAGGTACAAGGTGGTGCTGCTAATCGCCAATCAGTGTTTTGTAATGGCAAATCTTTTTTATCAGGGCTAAGCCCTGCAGTGTACATTTACAAGCAGTTAAGTAAAGAACCTGAAAGAACTGTATGTGAAAGACCAACCGTAACTAAGATAAGCCCTGCGAGGCTTTTTTGTGAGGATTTTACGAATTTTTATAATGCTTTTTTTGTATTTTGAATAAATAGAAAAATAGTTAATCTAATTTCAAAATATACAAATTGGACAGATAACGTGTATTAAAAATTAATGAACGCTGCACGTACGGTCAAGGGCGGAAATCAAATCCACGACCACTGGCGTAGCCCGGCGATGATGCTGGCTATATCTTTCGGATTTATAAAACTATAGATACAATTTATAGTATTGCATTACAGTTTTTTAATTTCTGCAATAATTCAATTCTTTCCTCTTAGTGATTATAAAGTGACAGAAAAGTATCAATAGTTGTAACGAGAGAAAGAGATAAGAATATCATTTATTCCTAGTTCCAGCGAGACATGCGGTGAAAAATTTTCTAATCGTAACTCTTCGAACGACTGTATTCGTTGGCTGGCGTAGCTGCAGCTAATACGTGATAGGTGGAGAGCCTGTCGCCGTCTTTATGTCCAAGCCAACGATATAATTCGTACTTTATCCCTTCTGGAAAAACCCATTGGCACAATCGTGACTTTAATTACGATAATTTTTGAAAAACGTTACTCAATTAAGGCTTTTTTTCAGTAGCAGCAACACTCGACAAACCCGCGCGGAAATAAAATTAATTAATATAACCGATCGGTCGCGCCGCTAACAATCGCATCGGCGGGCGCGGCGGATGACGAACAATCGGCCGGGGGGTTGGGGGGGGTTGCGGGGGGATTCGATAATAAAAATAATTACAGAGCGTGCCAGTGACAGGGTGAAAAGGAATGGAGACAGATTATATATGCAAAGAAAAATTAAGAGCACTAAAATACGTGCACTACTGAAAATAATATTTTTTTATAATCTTCACGCAGTTCCCAATACAGGGGTAGACAGAGGTCTAGTTTCGACTATTAAGTCCCTTCGACCCACCTTCTACCGAATATATTTTCGGAGCAACGTGACAGGAGGTGAGCCGGTCGCCGTATTTCTGTCCAAACCAACGATATAATTCGTATATAAGTTTGAGAAAAACCCATTAGTACGAGCCGGCCACCTAGGGATCAAACTCAGGAAATTCCGACCACCCAAACACTCGGCTATCGTGACTTATAAACAAATATTAAGTGATATTAAAAAGGCCATGCTGGGTGTTTCTCTGTGTGACAGTATCCACAAGGATGATATCTGCAGTAGAACCAGGGTAACCGACACAGTCATAAAGCCAAGCAAGCTGAAGTGACGATGGGCCGACCACAAAGCTCGCAGAATTGACAACGGTTAAGGACGAAGGTCTCGAGTGGCAACCTCGTTCAGGCAACCGCAGAAGCAGCAGAAGAAACATTCTCAAGGGCAGACCAGTTCCGGCAAACTAAGGGTATGACGATCCCCCACAAAATGAAGTGACTGCAGAGCACTGCGGGGAGAATTGACTTCCCCGTAATGTCCCCGTAATGACCATTCTTTGGAGGAGGCCTATGTTCAGCAGCGAATTTTTGAGAGGCTGTAACGGAGTAAGAAAGAAGAAAAAGAAGATTGTTTGATTTAAGTAAATAATACATGATTGGTAGATCCTTTATTGAGTCTACATTCGCAAATTAAAGAGATTAAGGAACAATTAATAAATGTTTAACGAAGTTCACATCCCTTCTTAGCCATATCCATGTTCATTAAGTTAATTATCCGGATATACTACTAAAATATTAACGAAGTAACAAAAAAAACGTAATATAAATGGGTTGAATGTCATTTATTTGTGCTATTATATTTACTGTTCTGTTACTGAATAAATTATAAAAATCTTTGTCAAAAGCCTCCTCCACAATATTGTATCGGCGACAGTAATTTGTATGTGGTTAATAAGGCTGCGACCTCCGCCCCGCGTCGGCACTCGTCATAATATCTAAGCTTGTTTCTTTACTTTTCTACTCGTATTTGTTTATATTTGAAAAGAATTTTTTCTTAAGATACCTGTCCTATTCTTCGCACCTTTCCCAATTCTGGGGTAGAGAGAGGTGTTGACAATTAAGTCCTTTCGCCACACCTTCCATTGAAGACATTTTTAGCACAACGTGACAGGTTTTGAGTCGTGATCGTACATAAGTTTTTTTAAAAAAGCAATTGATACGAACCTGCCACATTAGGATCGAACTCAGGTCTCTTGACTCGAAATTCCGACTACCCAACCACTCGGTTTTCGTGACTTTATTTATAATTATTATAATTTAAAATATTATTATAGTTTCTATAATTTATAAAAAAATAATAGTCAATCCTATTGCTACCTATTCAATTTTACTTTTCTGGACGAACTTAGCACTATATATATAATACTTAATATACCTTTTGCAAATTTTGAGTTTCTCTTCCTTGAAGATACTTTAAATGAAGATGATGGAGTAGTTTAGCTTTGGTTACCTACTTATCGGACGAAACGCAGTAAGCATTTCTACTTATTTATACTTACTTATCAGCTTGTAAGTCCATTCCACTTTTAACAATACGTTTCTTCAGGACAAAGGATATTGCCATAATCGCCACGCTTGACAAACGAATGGCGATTAGTCTGGTGAATTTAGATAGATATACCACCATTTGTCGGTAGACGTTGCTATTTTCAATCCAGTTCCCCCTGTCGCCCCTCACGTCACTCACGAATAAAAGGGGTTAATTCTTATGCTGATACCTCATGGTAATACCACTCTCGGCCGTGTATGTCCCCGGTATCGGCTAAATAATATGCCACCTTTCTTCTCGTGGGTGTCATAAGGCGACTAATAGAAAAGCTTTGATAATATCATTGACATTACAGATGGCGGGATAACCACATCGGAAATAGCAAACAAAATAAGCAAAACGGTGATGGTTAGCAGCATCTAAGGTCTAAGGAGTCTGGTACTGCGATCGCTAATGCCGAGCGTGTCGATTATGGCAAACCTTCCCACGTGAGAGGCCGATTTCCAACAGTGGACTGTTGTAAGCCGTTTGTATTTATGCATATATACCTCCCTACACATAGAGCCCTCCTTTAAAAAATGGTACGTAAGAAAAGAAAATATTTCGAAGATGATACTGTTATCATATAAAAAAAAATATCTTCACGCAATTCCCAATACAGGGGTAGACAGAGGTCTAGTTTCGACTATTAAGTCCCTTCGACCCACCTTCTACCGAATATATTTTCAGACAACGTGACAGGAGGTGAGCCGGTCGCCGTATTTCTGTCCAAACCAACGATATAATTCGTATATAAGTTTTTAAAAAGCAATTGATACGAACCTGCCTCATTAGGATCGAACTCAGGTCTCTTGACTCGAAATTCCGACTACCCAACCACTCGGTTTTCGTGACTTTATTTATAATTATTATAATTTAAAATATTATTATAGTTTCTATAATTTATAAAAAAATAATAGTCAATCCTATTGCTACCTATTCAATTTTACTTTTCTGGACGAACTTAGCACTATATATATAATACTTAATATACCTTTTGCAAATTTTGAGTTTCTCTTCCTTGAAGATACTTTAAATGAAGATGATGGAGTAGTTTAGCTTTGGTTACCTACTTATCGGACGAAACGCAGTAAGCATTTCTACTTATTTATACTTACTTATCAGCTTGTAAGTCCATTCCACTTTTAACAATACGTTTCTTCAGGACAAAGGATATTGCCATAATCGCCACGCTTGACAAACGAATGGCGATTAGTCTGGTGAATTTAGATAGATATACCACCATTTGTCGGTAGACGTTGCTATTTTCAATCCAGTTCCCCTGTCGCCCCTCACGTCACTCACGAATAAAGGGGTTTTCAAAAACTTATGTGCGAATTATGACGTTGGCTTGGACATAAAGACGGCGACGGGCTCACCACCTGTCACGTTGTCCCGAAAATATCTTCGGTGGAAGGTGGGTCGAAGGGACTTAAATGTCTAGTCTAGACCTCTGTCTACCCCTTTATTGGGAATTGCGTGAAGATATGTATGTATTTAATACTGTTATCTCGTACGCAACTCGTTGTTTGTTACCGTGCGTTCGTGTAGCATTGTGTCCACCCACGCCACATTAGTGCCCGCGTCGATCGCAACCTATTCTTAAACACGTGACTTGCAAACATTCAGTCGGCCTCAAACTCATCAAAGGGCTAATACCCTCATGTCTGTGCGTTCCCGTCTAAAGACAAAGCGATAGCACGGCCGTTATCTAGCTCAGACACGGCTAAGGCTGGGTCTAGACATCAGCTAGCTGCAAGCGTGCGGGAATGCGTGCAGTGGACCGTACCCTTGCCTAATGCAAAGCATTCTACTGATTTGTTGGTGTGTAGATTTCGACAACAAATAGTTGCCTTTTACGATAGCTGCCATGGTTATGTCGCCGGTTCGAAACCTAGCGAGAATTTCATATACAATCTGCAAACACGTAGGACCGTAAAGAAACCATGTCCGTTAGGGAAAAATATCATTATCATTACCTTCACGCAATTCACAATACAGGGGTAGACAGAGATCTAGTCTTGACAATCAAGCCCCTTCGACCCACCTTCCACCGAAGATATTTTCGGGACAAAGTGACAGGTGGTGAGCCTGTTGCCGTTTTTATGCCCAACCCAACGATATAATTCGTACATAATTTTTTTTTAAACCCGTTGGTACAAGCCTGCCACCGGAGATCGGCCTCGGGTCTCTTGACTCGGAATTCTGACCACTGGGCTATCGTGTCTCAAACGTTTCTTATGTACTTATATTCATAAATGATATGGTGTGGTGAGGGGAAAGTCTTAAAATAGCAAGTACTGCAAATAGACAGAGCGATAACCATCTCTAAAACGCCAGGCCAAAATTATGCAGACACACGGCTAGCAACATCTCATGTGCAAGGTGTAGATCGCCAACCCCTACTGTCAAACAACAGCTACCTGCCTCGCAGAGGACTTTTGAAGGCCGTTAAGTAGATTGCCATTTTAGAGTCCAACTTAGTCTCTTTTACTTGTCCCTTTTACATTCGTAGCGGGTAAGCAAGCTTTGCTTTGTGGGAAGTACGTAGCGCTTTTGATTACATAATTTTTTTTACAAAACAACACTTTTGATTACAAAACAAAAAACTTGTAGATGCGTTTTCGGTCTTGAGGACAGAGATTCACGTCATTCCCAATACAGGGGTAGACAGAGGTCTAGACAATTAAATCCTTTTGACCCACCTTTCATCACAGACATTTTTGGGAGAACGTGACAGGTATTGATTCCGTCGCCGTCTTTTTTCTTTAAGTCCAAGCCAACTATAAATACATAATGTGATTAAATTAAAGAGAAATAATGTTTTTTTTTAATTTCAACTGACACGGGCGGGATTCGAACTCGCGATCTCTGCCGAACCTTGGCAACGCTCTTACCTCCGAGCTACCGTGTCTTACAGGCATCTGTTGAAATTTTGAATCTTTTCATTACTTATGCCCCGTTTTGGCATAAGTAATGAAAAGAGTATAGAATGAATGAACAGTATCAATAGAGTAATGAATGTATTTTAAAAAAATAAAAAAACATTTTTCTCCTTAATTTTATTTCATAAAAGTTCAGCATAACAAATATGCTTTAAAAATCAATTAAATTGCGTGATACATAAGTTTTTAAAAATGGAAACGAGGATCGAACTCTGGTCTCTTGACTCGAATTGTAGAGATGGTATTCTAGAACACAGTAGGTACAGAACAGTTGTCACACTGTGTGTAGTTGTGGTGTATTGACCCAGACTACTCCTAGGGAGAGAAGGAGGCAACCATCCTTACAAATTCCAGATAAACTTGAATTGAAAACACTATCTCGTAAATATAAAATATTGGTCAGTTAGGCACAGAGAGAAGGGAGTAGCTCGTTCAAAGTAATAATATAAATAAGTACAAACTTATCTTTTCACATGTCTTTTGGCAAGTAGCTCGTTCAGAGTAATAATATAAATAAGTACAAGCTTATCTTTTGGCAATCATTAACTGCGGGACAACCGAGCTTCTCTAGAGCGACATCTGAGCGTCGGCTGGGGAACGAGAGGTCTAGTTGACACCAACTGCGTATGTGACGTCCAGTTGATGTCATCTCTGATTGTTTGCGGCTAGACGTCTAGAGAGGGGACGTCTATAGAACATGTATTCACGCTATTCCTAATACAGGAGTAGACAGAGGTCCAGGCAATTAAGTCCTGTCGACTACTCACTTTTAACCGAATACATTTATTGGTGCTGAGCCTGTCGCAGTCCCCTCTCAGTTTCGATTCGGATCTTTTTTTTTGTTTTGATTTTTATAGTATATTTTTTTCTATACCGAAAATAAATTCGGTGGAAGGTTGGTCGAAGGGATTTCATTGTCTAGACTAGACCTCTGTCTACTCCTGTATTGGCAATTGCGTGAAGATATTAATTATATTTATATTTTTTATTATTTCTTCTTACTTCTTTTCCATGACTATTTTCTGAAACTTATACCTAAGATTTTATAGCTCTATACTAATACGGCAACAGCCTTATCACCTGCCACGATGTCCTGAGCAAACTCCGGTAAACGTAGGTCACAATGACAATACTGTCTACAACTCTGACCATTCCAGCATTGGAAATGCGATGGTG
The DNA here is from genome assembly GCA_029286605.1 of Sericinus montela. Classification (NCBI taxonomy): domain Eukaryota; kingdom Metazoa; phylum Arthropoda; class Insecta; order Lepidoptera; family Papilionidae; genus Sericinus; species Sericinus montela. Next base: position 81,229 of record JAGSMR010000146.1, read on the forward strand.
AGTTTGCTTGTTCTTTTCTATCTGTTAAAAATATCTTCCTTCGAAACTAAGAGCAAACATTTGTTGACGAATGTTTGTATTCGATTCATGAATTTAATTTAAATGTTTGTATTTATTTAAATGTTTGTCACGTTGTAATTATATTGTACCATCTTCTTGGACAATAAGACGGCGAAAGGCTCACTACCTGGTACGTCATCCCAAATAGGCTACGGTGAAACGTGTGTCGAAAGACTTTTCATTGTTTAGCCCTCTGTCTACCCCAGATTGGAAAAAATTGTGTGAAAAAATAAAAAACATTAAAGATTATATATAAAGGTAATAAGGTTACGAGAGTTAGGGCTTAAGAGAGATTTAAGGCTTTTACGAGAGTATCCCACTGCTGTCCAGGAGAATTTGAAGCAAGTTGGAGTATTCTTCTATTTGAGCATTTCCTATAGGATTTCTATAATTTCCTATAAGAGCAGCCGCGATGCTATTCTTCTTTTCTATATAGCATCATGGTTGATATTACATGGTCTTTTTGACAACGACCTTTAAGAAAGCGGACGGTACAAAAGCGGAGGTAGAGGTGTGGCCCTCCTAGTACCTCTCTTATTTGTCATATGTATTTATCACATGGTAATTCTTCAATTGTTCTACGGTGATGTTCTACAGTTCTGATCAATTTTAAATTTGATCACTGTCACTGTCAGAGTGTTAGGTTTTGTTTAATTCAACGTTATACCAGCACTACGATTCTTCAGTCACGATAGCCGAGTGGTTGGGCGATCGGAATTCGAGTCCAGAGACCCGAGTTCGATCTCCCACAGGCGACGGGCTCGTACCAATGATTTTTTCAAAAGTTATACATAAAGACGGCCACAAGCATCTTAAGTCGTCCCAAAAAATGTCTTCAGTGAAAGGTGGGTCAAAAAGACTTAATTGTCTAAACCTCTGTCTACTCCTGTATTGGCAATTGCGTGAAGATATTAATTATATTTATATTTTTTATTATTTCTTCTTACTTCTTTTTCCATGACTATTTTCTGAAACTTATACCTAAGATTTTATAGCTCTATACTAATACGGCAACAGCCTTATCACCTGCCACGATGTCCTGAGCAAACTCCGGTAAACGTAGGTCACAATGACAATACTGTCTACAACTCTGACCATTCCAGCATTGGAAATGCGATGGTGAGTTTGCTTGTTCTTTTCTATCTGTTAAAAATATCTTCCTTCGAAACTAAGAGCAAACATTTGTTGACGAATGTTTGTATTCGATTCATGAATTTAATTTAAATGTTTGTATTTATTTAAATGTTTGTCACGTTGTAATTATATTGTACCATCTTCTTGGACAATAAGACGGCGAAAGGCTCACTACCTGGTACGTCATCCCAAATAGGCTACGGTGAAACGTGTGTCGAAAGACTTTTCATTGTTTAGCCCTCTGTCTACCCCAGATTGGAAAAAATTGTGTGAAAAAATAAAAAACATTAAAGATTATATATAAAGGTAATAAGGTTACGAGAGTTAGGGCTTAAGAGAGATTTAAGGCTTTTACGAGAGTATCCCACTGCTGTCCAGGAGAATTTGAAGCAAGTTGGAGTATTCTTCTATTTGAGCATTTCCTATAGGATTTCTATAATTTCCTATAAGAGCAGCCGCGATGCTATTCTTCTTTTCTATATAGCATCATGGTTGATATTACATGGTCTTTTTGACAACGACCTTTAAGAAAGCGGACGGTACAAAAGCGGAGGTAGAGGTGTGGCCCTCCTAGTACCTCTCTTATTTGTCATATGTATTTATCACATGGTAATTCTTCAATTGTTCTACGGTGATGTTCTACAGTTCTGATCAATTTTAAATTTGATCACTGTCACTGTCAGAGTGTTAGGTTTTGTTTAATTCAACGTTATACCAGCACTACGATTCTTCAGTCACGATAGCCGAGTGGTTGGGCGATCGGAATTCGAGTCCAGAGACCCGAGTTCGATCTCCCACAGGCGACGGGCTCGTACCAATGATTTTTTCAAAAGTTATACATAAAGACGGCCACAAGCATCTTAAGTCGTCCCAAAAAATGTCTTCAGTGAAAGGTGGGTCAAAAAGACTTAATTGTCTAAACCTCTGTCTACCTCAGTATTGGGAATGACGTGACGCTGCAGTGATCTTTGTATCAAAAAAATTTGGAAAATAAATTACAAAACAATTTGTCATCAATATTCGCATTTATTGAGCACGTCAGTGTGTCCATACATTTACAATAAATTGTCTCCCTAGTCTATAGGTATACGGATAAACATCGCTTCAGTATTTACACAATCGCTACTTACTATTGTTTCATATATAACTAATTTAATTACTAACTATTGAACACTAAACCTTAACGCTGCGTCCACACCAGGCGGAGGCAAGGCAGAGTTTCACAATGACAAATATTTCACACCTGTTACTTTTTTAATCATATAATCTATGTCTACCATTCGATTACAAAGAGTATTTATTTTACAATATTTAAGACTCGTCACTTACAAATAAATGCCTAAACTTAAAATAAATGAGCTTAATTAAAACCTAAATCGTTATTACAATATCGAATTGGAAATATTTTACATCAGTAATATTTAAACATCTCAATAAACTTTATAGCTTAGTCATTTGGATTTCTAGGTCGTCTAAAACTTACACTAAGTATATCAGGTAATTTCAGTTTAGGTATATATAAGCTGTACTTACAAAGCAAAATGTCGCTTGCACTACACATAGAAATATTTATTTACACTTCGATTTAGCCTATTTGTAAGTATATATCACTAAGCTAGTGCGTGTCTATTCGATCATGGTCGCCACTATAAATCATTTTCATATTTCATGTATTACTTCTTATATTTTCCAATAAGTATGTAAGATAATTTGAACAGTTTGCGCGGTCACTGTTATTATAAAAGCTAGCAGTAAAATATTATGGATCACTGAGACTGTGTTTGCAAGATTCATAATTTGAAATCTTATAGCATTAACTAATGTAATCTACATTTAAAAAATACAGCATGTGTGTATTTGTGGTCGCAAAACTCGAAAAGTAGTCGATGGATTGTCAGAACTTTGTTATTGTCTGACAAATAATTTTATTGCCTTTGCTATCTTCCCAGGTGACTATTTCTACTCATTTTAATAACAGACTGAGTCATAATGACGTAACCTGGAATATATAGTTAAAGTAATGAAAAAATTATATAGTGACGAGATGTATTTTTACTGAAACAAAACGTTTAAAAAAATTTTAAGTGACAAAATGAACTTCACTTTGGACCAATATTATTCAACCAAGCCAATCTTTCTGATAAAAGCCCTGACAAGACGCAACAGTAGAATCTTTTTTCTTAATTTCACTCACTACATAAAGATAAGGAGAAAACATAGTCTGTTGCAAAAAAACGATGCCATAAAAATAGCATTTAAAATAAAACGACTGTCTGATTTTATCGCGTGTATTGTTTAGTTTTTTGGTGACCACGGATGCTTTACAGCATCCGTGGTCACCAAAAATAATACACATGATAAAATCGTCATAAATAATACACGCGATAAAATCCGAAAGTCGTTTTATTTAAATGTGTAGTGTTCGCGTAAATAGACGAAATCATTACATTTTAAAGCAACTCAAATTGAACTAAACCAAGACTTAATTTCGAAGACCATGTGAGCTAATCACTCGAATAAAGTTCAATTCAGTAGAAAAGTCAAGCCCACTAAATGGCCCTGAGGTGCGAAGTCGAATTTAACAAAAGCGGTATATAAGGTGTTTGGTCCGAGCCGAATAATGTATAACAAATATCAAATCCAAATACAATACAGTGCTTAAAATACTTCGGTGACATGATTCAATTAGCCTGCACCAACTAACTGGCTCCATGTATAAACAACTCTGTTTGACGTCAACGCTTATTTACGTTCAAATTTTTGTACGCGCAAATTAAATGTCGAGATATCTTATAAAAGTTTTTCGAGGAATTTTTGCACTTCGTCAGGTTAACAATAAACTTCTCAAGAAAATTTAATACTGCTGCTATTTATAGAAATAGAGAAACCGTCGGCAAATAAATGAAACATACACATTTCTATCTCTGTGAGAAGTTAAGGTATTTGAGGCATGTAAACAAGCCAGCGGCTAACTTAAGGATAATCGTCGGATTGGATGTCGTTCAGTGAGGCTGTGGCGAAGTAAACCGAGCTAGCCGAGAGACCATTAATGTAGCGGAAATGCCACTGTCTCTCTCTGCCACGCCTTGACACAATACACAGAGTCTTGTCGTGCCATACATAAATTACGTACGCAATATACTTTACAACACAGTCCAGTAATTCAACGAGCCCTAATCGGAGAAGCCTTCGTTATTGGTGTTGTCCGAAGTTGGTGACGTGCCAGGCGAGGGCACCTGCAGCTGTCTGCCGTACATCATCTCCGAGGGCGGCAGGAAGCTGGACAGGTACTCGGGCGGTGGGCGGATCACCGTGGGCAGGTAGCCCGTGCCGCTGTACGGTGGGGTCAGGAAGCGCCTCGACGGTGAAAACTTGAAGCTTTGGTTGGAGAGAGGTGAGAATGCCGATTTGGACTGGTAGCTGTGAAGATACGGCGACTCCGGCGTCATGTAGGAGCTGTCCGTGCCGTTCACCATCATTTCCATGGCGGCCACCACGTCGCCTTTACACCGAGTTAGAATCGCTTCTATCTCCTGCCTACTACGTCTGGGAAACACCTTGATGAGCACGTCCACTGGAGACTTCTGGAAGGGCGCCGGGTCCTCAGGCGTCGGCTCCGGCACGCTATCGCCCGGTTTTCTTTGCCTGTACTTGTATTTGAAGTCGGGACTTTCCCATTTGTCGTCGTCTTCTTTCTTCACGCTCGCGTCGTCGTTCCTCTCTTTCATTGACAGGTTCTCAGGCGTGAGGGAGGCTTCGGAATGTTCGTCAAGTTCCTCCTCTACGTTGAGGTCGTGGTCGGAGGGCGAGCGCGGCGGGGGGGAGCGTGGCCCGGGGGATGAGGCGGCAGGCGACTGCCGACTCGTCGGGCTCGCCGTCGGCGGCGACGGGCTCGTCACCTCTGCCAGCCGCGCACGCTTCTGAACTGTTAACAAAAATAACAACAACTAAGTAGTACAGCATCGAATATGTACGTACAATATTATGTAGTCACGATAACCGAGTTGTTGGATGATTGGAATTCGAGTCAAGAGACCCGAGTTTGATCCCCAGGAGCTAGGCTCGTATCCATGAGTATTTTTCAAAAACTTATGTATGATATATATCATTGGCTTGGACATAAACACGGCGATGATCTCACCGCTTGTCACGTTGTCCCAATATAAGCGCGGTGGAAAGAGAATCGATGGACAGAAATTGTCTAGACCTCTGGTTGCCCTTTTATTGGAAAATGCGTGAAGAAACCAACTTGTCCGCTACGTATTGAAGTAAAATTTATCAAAGTAAATAATGTTTCGATTAATTATGCGGCATGTTGTACGTGTCAGTATTACCATCATCTCTCTTCTCCAGGATGTCATAAAAGGCGTCGAAAGGTCTTTCAAAGGCCTACCGATGGCGGGATCATCTCAGAAAATACCAGATTGAAATTAAAAGACCGGTGACGCGCTGAAGTGTCTAAGGCGCGAGGTGTCTAGTACTACTCGTACGATCTGGCCATTCGTATCTGTAGAAGTCGAAGATTATTTCTTTGCATTAGAGACTTGTCAATTTCGTAACACTTTTGCAACAGCAGTCAACCATTTTAATAATAATATTAAAAATTAAACAACAACATTTCTTGAAGAAACATACCTATGTACTTGTTAACGCATCTATGATTGCATTCGTTTGCTGGTGTTAAGGGGCCGGAGAAATCCAGGAAGTTGGAAATTAAATACTAATGTAGGTATTAATTAAATGGAACAGATACATTGATGTGAATAACATTATATAACTATCTTATATAATGTGTATGTAACTAATGTAACTATGTAACTAATCCACATCTGTGTATCAACGTATCTGTTCAACGTATAGGGAGGGTGGTGCACTTCTTGTCTTCGGACCAGGTAACATATACCTCTTTATATTTGCATGCGGAATGGTGCGAAGTATTTTTTTCAATAACAACTTTAACATTATGTTCATTGCGTCGATCCCAAAACTAGTAGTTAAAGCACGCGTGTTATAGGATCAGAAATAACAAAGAGACTATAAACGCCCATACCCCATAATTGTAGAAAAATTGTTGTACATTGATCCGACCAGGAATCAAACTCAGGAGCTCAGAGCAGACGACATATTTAAAACCAGTGTTTACGCCATTCGTCCGCGGAAGTCGTCATCGGTATTTAAAGAATAAAGCGCCTTCGCAGCCCAAACACGTCACTACAGAGTGCCTCGTAAGCTCAATGATTACAATAAAACATAACGAAATGACGACAGCTTTCAATGTCGCAGCACAATGCGGAGGAGGGGCGGAGGAGGTAAGTAGAGAGGGAGCATGCAAGTAGGATGGCCACATTATATGGTATATAGACCAGCCCGTAAAAATCTATGCAAATTCGTAAATCAAGATTGGTTTGGCAACGTTGAGTGAATGATTAAAGGTTCGGGTGAACAAAATATATAGAGCGAAAATTAATATCAAATAAATCTTCACGCAATTCCTAGTACAGGGGTAGACAGAAGACAAGTAAGTCCCTTCGACCCATCTTCCACCGAAGATATTTTCAGGACAACGGGACAGGTGGTGAGCCCGTCGCCGTCATTATGTCCAAGCCCACGATGTAATTCATACATAAGTTTTTGAAAAACCCATTGGTACGAGCCTGCCACCTAGGGATCTTACTCGGGTCTCTTGACTCGAAATTCCGACTCCCCAACCACTCGGCTATAGTGACTGACTGAGTTAATATTACAAAAATATTAAAATGTTTGAAGAAAATGATGAATTCTGTAGAAGCGAAAGATGTATGTTAGGATCGTGACACTTGACGCGCTGTTCTCAATATATATTTTGAATTTTCGTGTTTTTATTTTGTATATTGATTGGTTGGAATTTTTTTGTGTATATTTCAAGTGATAACCTTGAGTGCGTCGAAACCTCAAATTTTAGTTTTACATTAAACTTTCTGTATTATTATTATTCTTTGTTGTCCATGTTCAGCAGTGGACTTTAGGCTACAAATTAGAAGACGACAATATTCTATTGAACAATTGAAGTTGAATGAATCTTCTTTAATTACTTCTTACGATATAAGAGATAATGTATACATACACAGGGATCCCAAATTACATTTTTGCGAATGAAGAATTGATGTCAAAGAGATATTATGAGAGATCCAAGGGCTATGCTAAGGGATGCTGCTTGACAATTTGACGGGGGTACAAACATATGCATGTATATACATATGCTCTTTAAGATATAACTGAATTGCAACTGGTGTTCCGATAAACTGCGATGGTCACCCTACGCGCGACTCATTGTGTTCCAAGCAATTAGAGAGCGCGGCGTTTTCAGTCGCTTGTGAGAATTTAATGGCCCAACTTATTGTTGTTTTAACCCTCCTGCACGCCCTCCCGCGAGCTCGAGTCGAACTCTTCAGCAGCCTCACGTGTGCATCGATTTTATTAAATGAGGCCGAAGTACAAGTCTGCCTAACCTTCCAAACTGAAAAGTTTTTAAGTTTCACATTTCGCAAAATGTTTTCTGTCCGAGGACAAATTATTTGAATATTGATATTATAAAAAGTTTTTAACTGAGCCATCGTTTAACTATTTTTTAATTTAACTATTTTTATAAGTTATTTTCATACATTTCGCAACAGTATAAAATAGCCAGAGGTCTAGAGAATTTGGCCCGTTCGACACACATTTCACCCAAGCTTGTTCTGTGCCAACATGATTGACGGTGTGCTGTCGCCTTCTTTATGTCCAAGCCAATGACATAAATGTTGTATAAGTTTTAGAAGAACTCTCTGGTCCGGATCTCTCCTGGCCATCGATCCCGCGTCTGTTAACTCGAGTTCCGATCACCCAACCACTCGGCTATGATGTAGCTAGCGTTAAATTAGAAATAGCCGAGTGGTTGGGCGGTCGGAATTTAAAGTCAAGAGACCCGAGTTCAATCCCAAGGCGGCAGGCTCTTACCAATGAGTTTTCAAAAACTTATGTACGAATTATTTCGTTGGCTTGGACATAAATCTGGCGACGGGCTCACCACCGAGCCTCGGTGTCATTATTTTGTAAGAGAACCTGTGTCTCAAATAATGTAGTCACGGCATCTCGTGCAACAAATTAATTAACAAACACTTTAATTGTGCTATCATAAGGCCAGTCGGCTCACTGATAAGAAAAAAAAATTATTAGTTTCTTTCTCTTTTCTATTAATTATTGTGTTGACATCTTATACATCACGACGAGTCATGATAGCCGAGTGGTTGAGTCGGAATTTCGAGTCAAGAGACCCGAGTTCGATCCCCAGGTGGCAGGCTCGTACCAATGGGTTTTTCAAAAACTTATGTACGAATTATATCGTTGACTTGGACATAAAGACGGCGACGGGCTCACCACCAGTCACGTTGTCCCGTAAATATCTTCGGTGGAAGGTGGATCAAAGAGGCTTAATTGTCTAGACTAGACCTCTATTTACCCTTGTATTGGGAATTGTGTGAAGATATTTATTTATTTTATTATTTATCTAACACGGACGGAAGTCATACCCACGACCTCCGCCGTACTGTGACGACGCTCTTGCCTCCGTGCCTCCGTGTCATTATTTTCTGAGAGAACCGGTGTCTCAAATAATGTAGTCACGGCACCTCGTGCAACAAATTAATTAACAAACACTTTAATTGTGCTATCAGAAGGCCAGCCGACTGAGTGATAAGAAAAAAATCTATTAGTTTCTTTCTCTTTTCTATTCATTATTGTGGTGACATCTAATACATCCTTTCACAGTGACAAAAGTGCAATTTGTTGAGAACACATACATACATCCATACATAACGGCCTATTAAGGGCAGGACATAGGCCTCTCACGTTGGCGGGTTCTGCCATAATCGCCACGCTTGGCAAGCGGTTTGGCGATCGCTGCGGCCCATCTTCGGTTTTATTTTGATCTGATATTTTTTTTAAATGGTTATCCCGCCATCTATCGGTTGCAATAACGATGTTCAAGGCTGTTTCCCTTAGTCGCCTCTTACGATACCCACGGGAAGAAAGAGTGTGGCAATATTCTTACATCGTTACCACACGGTTACACCACCAAGTATTAGGTCCCTCTGTAGTCCTTAATTAAATGTGCAAGTATTGTATTATATATCTCTCGCTTTCACACATTGAAAAACAATAATAAATATCTTCACGCCATTCCCAAAACAGAGTTAGACAGAGGTCTAAATAATTATGTTCTTTCGATCCACCTTCCACCGAAAACATTCTTTTTGAGAAAACGTGTCAGGCGGTAAACCTGTCGCCGTGTTTTTGTCCAAGCAAATAATATAAATCGTACGTAAGTTTTATGAAAAATCAATAGGTACGAGCCTTGGAGATGGAACTCGGGTCTCTTGATTCGAATTCCGATCACCCAACCACTCAGCTATCGTGACTAAAAACCAATTAATTATTAGTTATAGCCTCTATCATAGGCGCACATCATAAACCAGTACTGTGTACTATGTGCTGCTTGTGACATCACCACGCGGACAATACATGGCCGTTTGTGGCCCGACAATCGGTCCGTATTGCGAGCAGACGGGGCATTGTATGTACACATTGAGTTACGATCGACCGATCATAACTGCAGTAAACGAGCCCAAGTTAATTATTGCTCCTCGCTATTTATTATGGTCAATTAAAGTAGACTTTATTGCAGACTGGCTTTTCCCTGAGACTTTTTCCGAATTACCTGCAGTACAAAAGCAGTAATACACGAATTAATGTATAATCTTAACAGTGGTAGAGCCACGCATCAGCTTTTGTTGTTGCATGAACGGACCGACTCGACAGGGGAAGTACCACGACCTTACAGAATACTGGTGTGAAGTAGAAGTCTCACAAACTTCTGCGTTTCGTCTGGTGAGTGCAGGTAACCGGAGCCCCCTCAATTGTGGGAGAGGGGGGCATTCTAAGGCCGGCAACGCATCTGCTATGCCTCTGGTATTGCGGGTGTTCATGGGCGGCGGTAATCACTTACCATCACGTGAGTCATCTGTTCGTTTGCCTCCGTTTTCTATAAAAAAAATTGTATTTATAGCCAGTAGTCCTCGTTGATAATACAGCTTCTTATTAAACACCATTAAGTGCTTTAACACCTACTCAGTTATGTAACTTTGGTGTACGCCATTGTCCATTGGCAGAGATTAAACGCCATTATATTGTCCAAAAAAATTACGTTCTTACTTCACACACCATGTGGACATCCAGCCAATTTGGTAACCGAATATGGCAGCGATTGCCCGTGAAAGCAGATTTTTGACACAAACATAAGATCTTCACGAGAATTTTTAAGAATAAGGATATCTTCCTGCCTGTTTAGTTAACACCACTCTAACTATTTATATTTTTCTATATATCTGCTCACCTAACTAACATTAACCTGTTTTAAAAAATGTGACTGCCCACGTCATGATAGCCGAGTGGAAGAGTAGTCGGAATTTCGAGTGAAGAGACCCGAGTTCGAGCCCCAGTTGGCCAACCAAGGGGTTTTTCAAAAACTTATGTACGAATTATATCGTTGGCTTAGACATAAAGACGGCGACGGGCTCACCACCTGTCACGTTGTCCCGAAAATATCTTCGGTGGAAAGTGGGTCGAGGGGACTTAATTGTCTAGACTAGATCTCTACCCCTGTATAGGGAATTGCGTGAAGATAAAAAAAAATTGTAAAAAAATGACTTTATACAGCATGCACAGACACTTTGGTGGATATTACGTAGAATTTGTAATAAAAATAACTGAAAATAAATAGTTTTTAATTGATCAATCAAAGGGGACCGTATCAAAGCGCATCAAACAATATTAAAAAAGTAAACAAAATGGCGGAACAAAACACGGCATCATTTTCAAGCAGATGTCCGCATTCAATCCGGCCGAGGCGGGTCTTCAATAAAACATTATTTGTATCTCGCGCTCCCTCGCATAATTATATTCAAAATGGGCAGTATTTCCTTTATAACAACACACAGGACTGTATTGTACAAATAAGTAAAAAAGGGTATTATTTTAATGAAATTTTGTTTGCATCTTGCTTCAGTGAGCGCGCATTGTGTAACGTAGACAAAAAATGTTTAAGGAGGTTTTATTCGGTTCCTCGTCTTTATTGTTTCGTAAACCATAGACATTGAATTGGTTCACTTGCATCCTATCAACATTCGCATCATATCCGTTGAATTGTATAGTGCTTTGCTAGAGTTTGTTGAGAGTTTGTACAAGATTTCTTTACAGTTTAAGTGTACAAACATAGTCATATACAAATGATAGAGCCATCGATATAAATCGTACATAAGTTTTGACAAAACTCATTGGTACAAACCTACCACCGGGCGATCGAATTTGGATCTTTTCACTCGAATTCCGATCACACTCGGCTATCGGTCATACTCGGTTACTATTATACTTATACTATACTAGCACTCAGTATATAATGTTGTCATCATCAACTGTTAACTCTGTCGCCGCGGCCCGCACAATCGCCCATAGACAGTAGACAATGACGTTGAAACACAGTGTAATGTAGCTGTGGCAATAAATCGAGAGCACAATGCCCGCCCGCCATTGTCCCGGAGATATACAGCCGGCTGTCGGTGGCGGCAGCGCGGACGCCGCGTTGCTCTTGTGCGGACAGAGTCGCGAAGTGCGCACGTGTTTTGTGAAAATTATTTAATAAATCACATCAACTGTGCGAAGGTGACGATTTTTAACTGGCTTCAGAGAAAGAAGGAAGTTCTTAATTCGGTTGTATGTTGTTTTTTTACTTAGAAAATTATTATTTTTTTATTTGAAAGGTCTTCCGGTCTGGTTACGTTGTTTACGCGTCAGGATCTGATGATGGATTTCCAAGAACATCTACAAAATTCCGCAAATTTTATAAGCATTGATAGGGTTTCATCTCTTTTGTGATGGAATTAAGTTTTTTTGTATCTAAGTGTCGTCATGTAACGATGGCGAGCTGATGGTAGATGATACTGTACTCCTTAACAGTTAGGAGTTAGACAATAATAGTATACTGCCCGGTACAAAGGCATTAGAAGATAAGAGACGAATTGGGCGTTTCCACCGATTGATTAGGAGAATGACACGCATCGTCCACACAACACAAGACCCCTGGCTTCACCTACTGCGAGGTATGGGCCTCCCTTATTTTAGCACGGACCGATAGTCTCAGTTCTGATCAAACCTATTTTTTCCTAACATGCGAATTTCCTTCGAAAGCGGTAAAAAAAAGTAATTATAACACTCTTTTGTATAGTTCAATTTACTAACGCATCACAAAGTACTGGCGCATTATTAAACATATTTAATTCAAAAAGAGAATGAGCACTTAAAAAAAACAAAAAGCAACCCACGGTCACAAGCCGAAAACAAAACATCGTAAAGTGGAGGAAAAATTAAAAATAAAAAACTCTTAATTATAACTGAATCGGCGAGGGGCAGTCAACGGCTAATTAGTGAAAGCCGCGGTCTTTTAACTGTAGTTACAAACGGCGAGGTTATTTACGCGATACAAAGAGCAAACTGCCGGGAAAGCGATAATTATGCCCGCCGCGCCGGGGGCCCGCGTTTGAAAAACCCTTTGCGTTCTTTTCGTTTTTGGGAATTTCAAATTTTCCTCTTTATTTGACATTTAATGGCGATTTTTAGACATTAATCTCTAAACAATAAATATCAAAATGTCAGCAAATTGTAAATTTATTTTAAAAACATGAAAATTCACTTTTTAAATTAAATTAAAATTATTTTTATATTTACTCTTTTACTTTTCTTCTTTCTAGGAAACCTTTGATAATGCCATAAAGGTGAAACCGTTCAGGTATTTAATAAAAATAAATAAACAGTGGAATAAGTAAAAGTTGATTTTAATGTTTTTAAAGATGAAATTCCACCAAGAATTCAAATTCCATTTAATTTTATTTTTCATTATGTTTGCCGTATTTAGGTTATTTTTCATATCTATAGATTGTGTGAGTCGCAAGTTTTACTATTGTATGAAAATACCAAACCAAAAATAACAAAAGAAAATAAAACAAAAACAAAAAAAAAGATCCTGTGTTGGCCATGTTGACGTCCAAGCGCGGGAAAAATGAAGCCGGCGTACGTAGGCTCTGGCTGGAATATGAAAGTTTCATGTTTTCTTTTTTTGTTGCCTTTTGTAACTGCCTATGCTCTGAGTACTTTGTTGTGTATTTTATGCCGGGTACCGGGTTTTTTAGATTTAAACATAGAGTAGGGTTATTTATCTTGTTATTTATAAAATTACGGATCTTTTTACTGACTACTTACCAAAACAAATAAATTATCTGTCGGAGACATGTGTGAAATTATCAACCATCATGTGTCGATTATATTAATGTTTTAATATTGGAACAGTGTTATTTGTATAGGATAATCTATTTTTGCTTCCGATAAATAATAAATAAAATAAATATCTTCACTCAATTCCCAATACAGGGGTTGACAGAGATCAAGTCTAAACAATTAAGTCCCTTTGACCCACCTTCCACCGAAGATATTTTCGGGACAACGTGACAGGTGGTGAGCCCGTCGCCGTCTTTATGTCCAAGCCAACGATGAAATTCGTACACAAGTTTTTTGAAAAACTCATTGGCCTGGGGATCGAACTCGGGTCTCTCGACTCGAAATTCCGACCACCCAACAACTCGACTATCGTGGCTTTCCGATAAATATACACAATTTTATAGGCATCTGTGCCTATCTAACCATACATTTATAATTGGTTTTACATTTACTTCAGATTCAGGAACTAAGCAAGTTTCATAAAAATCTACGCAGTAATTAAAAGATAGGGACATAAATATTATATGAAGCTGGTTAATGTTTTATTATATCTATTGAAAAACCTAATTCTGGCAGATAAATTTAATTTAGTTTGTGTTTGTGCGACTTGTTACATTGAATCTCTGAACCAATTTCGATCGCGATAACGTGTTTTGGTTGAGACAACATAGGCAACCAATACCTAATTTGTCAGCGCATTGTCTATAGTCTAATGTGAAGTTAAGTGCAGCTGTGGACTGCCTCCAGCGCTCGGACTCGGAGTCCACTCGACGACGGTCAGCTTCAAGCCGTCACTCCAGCTGTCGTGCGTGAGTCGCTTCATTGTTAAACAAGTGACACGTGAATCGAGGGGACCGAATGGAAAGGCATAGACAGACATCTATAACTTTATAACTACTGCAGTTGCCTACGGCTTAACACATAACGCGTAACTAAAAACCCTAATTATTTTTTAGAATAAAAGTAGCGTTAGTTAGGTATTCCTTATAACATCATCTATTTTCCAGTGAAAGTTCTATTAAAATCGGTTCAGACATTTCAGAGATTAGCCACCATGAGACAACAAGTATAAAGACAGAGAATGTAACATAACATGCAAACTATTTAACTATAAAATGAATGAATGACTATGAAATCTGTAAATAGCTCCAACTGTCTGTTGCCTCTTTGCCATTACTTAATTACAACCGAATTATCCATCTGATTACAATAGAATTTAACAAATAAATTGGTTGGAACCTGACCTTTTTTTATATTCACCTTTTTTTATATTCACGCGTCCAGAGCGGAGTAACAAGAGCACTAGACGTTTTAGTAATTTCGCCCAAATTTTACCAGAGCTAATTGTGGCACTACACGTAGTGCCACAATTAGCTCTGGTGAAATTTGGGCGAGACGGTAAGTGGCTCACCACCTATCACGATAGGTGGTGAGCCATTCACCGTCTCGTCCAAGTAATTTTTTTTAAAAATTTGGTTTCTTCTCGAACACCGGTGTATTAACTCGTATTCCGATCAAACAATTACTCAGCTATTGACATTTTTATTTCCTTTATTCATAGATTTGGGTAAAAAACTGGGTCATAAACAACGTGGTAGTAAGTGGAACTAAAACTAGTAACTAATATCAGCTTACAAATACTATTTGAGACGGATGAGAGCTGAATGCTTAATTAAGATGGAGAGCCGACCTGTTGGGTGTCAATGGATGCTGTAGGCACAGGGTCGTTTGTCGGAGTCCTATGTTCGACGCTATCCACGTGCTTGGTTTGCGTGCTTACTTATCTTCACGCACAGTCCCTAACAGGGTAGCCCGAGAGAATAGATCGCCAAGTGTCATCCCTACGGTATGTAGGGATAACATTTCTGATCTGCTGTCGCTTCTTTAAAATTCATAAATTTCTTCATACATGTACGTCTAGGTAACCGATTATTCTTGAACTCTCCCATCTTCGAGCAATTTGAGAGCACACGATCTTCGTAAGTTCGTCTCGGGCCCGACACCTTTTAAAGCTAACTTAATTTTCTTTATCAAATTAAAATTAACTTTTACTTATTCCACTATTTATTTATTTCCAATAAAATACCCGACCGGTTTCTATGGCATTATCAAAGGTTTCTTATGACTTGATTATCTTCTATTTAGTCCCTCTAATTGTGGGTATTTACTTATAATTACAACTAAAATATAATCAAAAACAAGTAATATTTTAATTAAAGGAAATAAATAGAGGAATAAGTAAAAGTAAATTTTAATTTGTATAATTTTAGTACGCAATTTTCAAGGTCAACTTTCAAACCTGCCATATTGCGAATCTCTTCGTTTCGCTTTCGGTCGGCCATGGTAAGGCCGCACATTTTACGAAGAGATCGCATTTCCACTGCATTCAACCTGCTTTTATGCTTCTTCTGGCATACCCAGGTCTCGCTGCCATATAACAAAGTCGGTACCAACACTGCGTTATGTAATGCAAGGCGTGCACTTTTCACAACGCCTTGCCTTTTGATTAACGCAGTCAGGGCACCATTGACTTTGTTCCCGGCAGCGACACGCCTGTCCACATCTAAATCACATCTTCCATCCCGGCTAAACGCACTCCCCAAGTATACAATTTCATTCACCTGTTCTAGACACCTAAATTTCGCACTTCGTTCTTTCTTCGTCCCTTTCAAATACCAGAACCTTAGTTTTATTAGCATTCAATATAATTTGTATAATTTTAATTTGTTTTTATTTGTATCATTGCGATCTCCTGGCGCTAGTCGCACGGCGCACACTAAATTAGTAGATACTTAGGGAATTTGATTAAATAATACACAATGGCGGATGATCTCAAGTATGACCCCCCGCCGCGGACGGCGCCGCGGTCGCGTATATTAAACACAGTCGCCTCCCTCAGGGTTGACAGGGTATGACTTTCACGTTTATATTTAATGAGATACGAGTGCTTCAGCTGCTTACTTTGAGACCAGAACAATGTATGTGATGTTGTCCCTATCTATACATGAATTTATTTAATAAAAAGAGTCAATGTATGTGTGAATGTCGAACACTAAACCTAAATAGATATGTAATATAACGTCCTCCAGTTTTCATGGTGTCATCAGCTCTGAGATCCCAGGGTTAATTCTACATTGAACATATCTATCTTGCTTTAGACTACAGCGGACATTCGTGTCCAACATTTGACAACGTTGGACCAATATATCCATCATTACTCTACCAATGATTTAATAAAAACCAACTGAAGATATCCTTAAGATGTTTTAATTTAAATTCGAGAATAAATAGATATGTGTTACTCATTCAAACAAACCCATTGAACTTAGAAAAAATTTACAGATATAAATTATTCATAAGTACGTCAGAATACTTCTAGTTATTCTCTTTTATTTACTCTTCTCTCTTGATACTGCGTCGAAAAGATGTTAACTGTCCATATTTAATACCGGATCCAACTCAACAATCAGCATCATCGCGATATCTAATATGTTGGAATCAAACTAGCCATTTAAGTATGCCAGAAAACATGGAAAGGAAACTGACATACATACATTATATTATAAGCTATGTAAAAGCAACAAAGCACGAAAATTATTATCTTTTTAGAGTACTTGTGTATTTATGAAGTAAATAGAGAGAGAAAGTATTAATATTCTAAAGAAAAACCGTATCTACAGAGCCATCTACTCAAAGACTTCAACGTACTTTAAAGATAATTAAATAAAAATTTCCACACAAGTGACAACCCTACCAACTAGCCATCATTTGATTGCATTGCAATAGAATACTAATTCCTCAATCGAATGCGTAACCCTGCCTTTAAAATTCCTACTACCGATTCAAATCCAACTCTAATCCCGACCCATAAATCTCCAATTCGATCGTCGCACTTTAATAATAGAATCGGCTAACAATTGGTTTTATTGTTACCACCCGTCGATTCAAAGTTACGTCGGGCAGGCCAACTTTAAAATGATAGATCAATGCAATTTAAACCTTCGACATAATATTAATAAGAGTAAATATAGGTTGTAGAGTTGATCGCTAAATAATAGGTGTCGTAAACACTAGTACGTAGGCAGTATTGTATCGCTAATCGTTTGGGTACAGTTTCGTGGTACGGGGCTCGCGCAGGGCCGCGTCGGGGGCGTTTTATTAATTTTTGAACTTGCACCCACTCAATGATCCGTTCGAACGGGATTACCGGGGCAAATAAATTAATTCGAACAATGCCCCGCCGGGCCTGGCGCGTGCCGGGTACTGCCTGTTATTAATTTATTTATATTCTTAATCTCTTAGAGACCACGCAAATTCATGTCTAACAGCATTGCACATTGCTTTTAACGTTACAATAAAATTTATTGCCAACTCATTAAATAATCGATAGATTTATATCTTCACGTACACAAGTCACGATAGCCGAGTGGTTGGGTGGTTGGAATTTCGAGTCGAGAGACCCGAGTTCGATCCCCAGTTGGCAGGCTCGTACCAATGGGTTTTTTAAAAACTTATGTACGAATTAAATCGTTGGCTTGGACATAAAGACGTCGACGGGCTCACCACCTGTAACGTTGTCTCGAAAATATCTTCGGTGGAAGGTGGGTCGAAGGGACTTAATTGTCTAGACTAGACCTCTGTCTACCCCTGTATTGGGAATTGAAGATATTTATATTTATTTATTTATTATTTATATTACTAATGCGAAAGTAAGTTTGTTTGTCTGTTTGTAAAACATGCCAACCCAGGTCCTGTCCAGTCGCAGAGCGCTGCCCCCCTCGCCCCGACAGCTAATTATTATACAATGGTAGGTGGCTACTATTGTGGAGCGCGGGGTGGCTTTGTACGTCTGTTAATATTCCTGTTGGGGATGTTGACGGAACGTAACTCTCATATGGTACTGAAGTGCACTCGATTGAATATTGTAATGGAGAGTATATTAGCAATTGATTATAGTAGTAATATAAAATAAAACTTCATGTTCATCTATCTATTTATACATATATATAAAGTAGTCGGGATCGTAAAGAGTCACGATAAGCGAGTAGTTAGGTAATTGGAGTCAAGAGACCAGAGTTTGATCACCAGGTGGTAGACTTGTACTGATGAGTTTTTTTCAAAAATTATGTACGATTTATATCGTCTAGGACATAAGCCGACAGGCTCACCACATGTCACGTTGTCTCAACAAATGTATCCAATGATAGGTAGGTCACAAGAACTTCATTGTCTAGAACTCTGTCTCCCCAGTATTAGGGAGGATAGATGTTATTTTTTATGGTTGTAGCAATCAATTCACGCTATGTAAAAAAAAAAAATTACGCCAGTACTAATACTGGGTGACTACGAGATATATTATAAATTTAAGCATTATTATTGATATTATATCTCTTAATGCGATGTTTATGACTACAACTGCCCGCAATTATTGCATGCGCAAAGTTCTACTTTATTTCGATCAGTATTAATCCATTCCATCGCAAAATCACCATTATACCTCTGTCTGTGAGATTCACATCAAGTCTCACAACTAACACTATATTAAATGGGGTGCTACCGAAGGCGTTGTGCCTTCGGTAGATTGCTTCAGATTGAATAAAGCGCGAGTACCCCACTAACTTGTTTATACCAGTACCGCTCAGAAGTTATTTAAAGTAACTTCTAACAACCTATGTAAGTCACGATAGCCGAGTTCTTGGGTGGTCGGAATTTCGAGTCGAGAGACCCGAGTTCGATCCCCAGGTGGCAGGCTCGTACCAATGGGTTTTTCATAAACTTATGTACGAATTAAATCGTTGGCTTGGACATAAAGACGGCGACGGGCTCACCACCTGTCACGTTGTCCCGAAAATATCTTCGGTGGAAGGTGGGTCAAAGGGACTTAATTGTCTAGACTTGACCTCTGTCTACCCCTGTATTGGGAATTGCGTGAAGATATTTATTTATTTTATTTATTTCTAACAACCTAACTAGTAAAGTCACGATAGGCGAGTGGTTGGGTGATCGGAATTCAAATCACGAGAACAGCGGTCGATCCTCCAAGCTCGTACCAATCGCTTTTTTTCAAAAACTTCTACATTTTTCCGGGTCTGGGTGTTTGAGGTAGCTTTGTTACTTCTGATTCCATACTGCAAGTGCTTAAGCTGCTTACTTTGAGATCAGAAAAATGTATGTGATGATGTCTATATGAATATCTATGGTAAGACTTTCAACTACTACTAAAAACGCTTGAGGACAGAGTTCAGGAGACAAATAAAGTGAAGTTATTACATCGCCCATGCATTTCCCGATAATGAGGTAGTCAGAGATATACACAATTTAGTCCTTTCGACCCACTTACCGGAGCTTAGTCGAGACAACGTGACAGTACGTGAGGCTCACAGTTTTTGACTATATACATATATATACATTACATTTTGACTATATACATACATATATAATTTCCAATAAAACTCACTAGTACGAGCCTTCCGCGTAGGAATCCAACTCGGGACTACTGATTCGAACTCCGCCCAACAACTCTGCTATCGTAACTTTGTTACATCATTCGAATAGCCAATAATACAAAAAATGTTAAGAAATAATAAATAAATAAATATCTTCACGCAATTCCCAATACAGGGGTAGACAGAGGTCTAGTCTAGACAATTATGTCCCATCGACTCACCTTCCACCGAAGATATTTTCGGGACAACGTGACAGTACGTGAGGCTCACAGTTTTTGACTATATACATATATAATTTCCAATAAAACTCACTAGTACGAGCCTTCCGCGTAGGAATCCAACTCGGGACTACTGATTCGAACTCCGCCCAACAACTCTGCTATCGTAACTTTGTTACATCATTCGAATAGCCAATAATACAAAAAATGTTAAGAAATAATAAATAAATAAATATCTTCACGCAATTCCCAATACAGGGGTAGACAGAGGTCAATCTAAACAATTAAGTCCCTTTGACCCACCTTCCACCGAAGATATTTTCGGGACAACGTGACAGGTGGCGAGCCCGTCGCCGCCTTTATGTCCAAGCCAACGATGAAATTCGTACATAAGTTTTTGAAAAACTCATTAGTACTGCCACCTGGGGATCGAACTCGGGTCTCTCGACTCGAAATTCCGACCACCCAACAACTCGGCTATCGTGACAAATCATATATAATTTGGAATAAAACTCACTAGTACGAGCCTTCCGCGTAGGAATCCAACTCGGGACTACTGATTCGAACTCCGCCCAACAACTCTGCTATCGTAACTTTGTTACATCATTCGAATAGCCTATAATACCAAAAATGTTAAGAAATAATAAATAAAATAAATATCTTCACGCAATTCCCAATACAGGGGTAGACAGAGGTCAATCTAAACAATTAAGTCCCTTTGACCCACCTTCCACCGAAGATATTTTCGGGACAACGTGACAGGTGGCGAGCCCGTCGCCGCCTTTATGTCCAAGCCAACGATGAAATTCGTACATAAGTTTTTGAAAAACTCATTAGTACTGCCACCTGGGGATCGAACTCGGGTCTCTCGACTCGAAATTCCGACCACCCAACAACTATATGATTTGTCACGATAGCCGTATCGTGACAAATCATATATAATTTGGAATAAAACTCACTAGTACGAGCCTTCCGCGTAGGAATCCAACTCGGGACTACTGATTCGAACTCCGCCCAACAACTCTGCTATCGTAACTTTGTTACATCATTCGAATAGCCTATAATACCAAAAATGTTAAGAAATAATAAATAAAATAAATATCTTCACGCAATTCCCAATACAGGGGTAGACAGAGGTCTAGTCTAGACAATTATGTCCCATCGACTCACCTTCCACCGAAGATATTTTCGGGACAACGTGACATGTGGTGAGCCCGTCGCCGCCTTTATGTCCAAGCCAACGATATAATTCGTAAATAAGTTTTGAAAAAAAAATCATTAGCACGAGCCTCGATCAGATCGAACGGGGATCAAACTCGGATCTGTAGACTCGAATCACCCAACCACTCGGCTATCGTGACATCCAAGTCCATTGTAATAGAATAATAAAATGTGTGTAGTGCATACGCGGTAGAAGTGAAAACTTCGGAAAAAATATGATTAGCTGACAAGAGACAACATTTTAGCACTTGTCTCTTTTTGAGAGTCTATTTATCTTATTATTGCTTATTTCACTTTAGCTCTCCTGAATGTTAATTTTGCGTTTCATCGAACTTTGAAATAAAAACAGAGTAAAAAAAGCATTTATTAAAATTCTTATCTACTAATTTACAGTAATTAAATAAAATTTCAGAAGGAAGAGACCAGAAACTTCAGGAATACAAAAAAATAATAACTTCAAAAATAATAAAGTTATTATTGCTATGTTGTACCAAATTAGCTTCCGTGAAAGGTGGGTCGAATGCACAGTCTACCCCTCTGCCTGGTTATTATTGCTATTTTGCAGAATTCCTTTTTTGTAAATTAATTTTCTTTGCCATATTTTGTGAACTCGCTTTTTTATCTGTCGGTCCATTTTTATTCGATATACACATACTTAGCAATCGATTTAAGAAATCACTTCGCCCAGAGCTAGAGACTTTATATTTTAAATATAATACGGCATTTAACGACCAGTAATGATAATTAATGAAAACATTTCATTTTAATTCAATTTATTCATCGTGACATTAGTGTTTGCTTTTCAAGATTACTATTTAACAAGCTAGACTTGTTCTAATGCGCTTTACTGGTAGAAGAGAAAAAAAAGTAAGCAAAATAACTTAATTCAAGTTCCCATAAATGTAAATGTCAATCTATCGTCGCTTCCAGAGAAACTATCTCCGCACAAACATATCAAAAGCAGATCGCTCCTCCGGTGTACGTCGATTACTCAGCCATTAACCTCACCCCCAAATTGGAGAGGCACAAGAGTCCTCCACCTAAACAGACGAGCTGCTACAGCCCGTAGTAGACCTTATATACAACAGTTATAGAATCAAATTTCCAATAATTCTCAAAGTGGAATTATCACCAAGTAAGCGCAAAACATTTTAATATTATACCGAAGCGCCAAAGTTGATAATTGAATGATGATCGCTGAAGGGACCTATGTCTATTCGAAATAAATATGTCTTCACGCCAGCGGTAGAAAGGACAATTGAGTCCTTTCAACCC
Source organism: Sericinus montela (assembly GCA_029286605.1). NCBI lineage: Eukaryota > Metazoa > Arthropoda > Insecta > Lepidoptera > Papilionidae > Sericinus > Sericinus montela. Next base: position 103,925 of record JAGSMR010000146.1, read on the forward strand.
ACCTCTTAGAAGTAATTTTTAGGGACAACGTCACAGGTCGTCAGCTTGTTGCCGTATTTACGTTGGTCATAAGGGATATCAACGATATAAATCGTACATAAGTTTTAAAAAAAAAATCATTAGCACGAGCCTCGATCAGATCGAACGGGGATCAAACTCGGATCTGTAGACTCGAATCACCCAACCACTCGACTAACGTGACTCTATAATATTCTGTAACTGTTCGCTCTAATACAATAAAGACCAATTCCAAAACAAATCCTCCCGCCCCCGTGAGCAGCGCTGCATCCAGCGCAAGTAACGCGAGCGGTAAGCCGACACGGAGTGAACTAATCAATCGTTAGGTAAAAAAAAGGAGCCCGCGCACTTCGTACTTGGTGAAAATTTAATAAAAACCCAAGAAGCCGTACGGGCGGCGGGGCGGCGTCGCGTTACACAACTAGCGCGAGATGAATCAGCTCCCGTGCCATGTATCGGTTTCACTCGCGAATAAAAAAAGGGAAAGATGTGCTCTCATAGAGACGCTGGAAGGGACCTATGTCTATTCGAAATAAATATGTCTTCACGCCAGCGGTAGAAAGGACAATTGAGTCCTTTCAACCCACCTCTTAGAAGTAATTTTTAGGGACAACGTCACAGGTCGTCAGCTTGTTGCCGTATTTACGTTGGTCATAAGGGATATCAACGATATAAATCGTACATATTTTTTTGAAATATAAACCATTGGTACGAGATCCGACGTCGGGATCGTACTCGGGTCTCTGAACCCGAATTCCGATCACCCAACCACTCGGCTATCGTGACTTCGTGACTATCGTGAAAAGGGAGTTCTTTTATCCAAGTTATGTCAGATTCCTTTTAAATACGAGTATGTTTATTTCACCTGACACTGCAACCATCGAGTTTGATTGATTTTTAATGGCGACTTAAGTATTTATAAAGAGCAGTGAGGGTACCAATGTTTGCCTTAATTGTTTATTCTATGCACGACACGGCCTCCCATAAGGTACAAGGACATAGATACGGGCAACATCACATACATAGCTCTCCCAAAGTAAGCAGAAAAAGCACGCGTGTTATGAAATCGAGAACAACTAAGTTACCACAAACACCTAAACCCTAGATAATGTAGTAGTTTTCTACATTAACCCGTCTGCGAATCGAACCCTGGATCTGTGGTGATAGCTTTAAAATCTTTTAAGTGTCAGATATAAACACTACACAGCCAACTAGCTCACTATTCGCTCTCTCTTCACTCCATTCCTGGGTAGAGAGGGTAGACAGAGGTCTAGACAATTAAGTTTTTACGCCCCACCTTCGACCGAAGACATTTTTGGGACAATGAGACAAATGCTGAGTCCGTCGCTGTCTTCATATCCAAATCAACGATATAAATCGTACATAAGTTTTTGAAAAAAAAAAATCATTAGCACGAGCCTCGATCAGATCGAACGGGGATCAAACTCGGATCTGTAGACTCGAATCACCCAACCACTCGGCTATCGTGACATCCAAGTCCATTGTAATAGAATAATAAAATGTGTGTAGTGCATACGCGGTAGAAGTGAAAACTTCGGAAAAAATATGATTAGCTGACAAGAGACAACATTTTAGCACTTGTCTCTTTTTGAGAGTCTATTTATCTTATTATTGCTTATTTCACTTTAGCTCTCCTGAATGTTAATTTTGCGTTTCATCGAACTTTGAAATAAAAACAGAGTAAAAAAAGCATTTATTAAAATTCTTATCTACTAATTTACAGTAATTAAATAAAATTTCAGAAGGAAGAGACCAGAAACTTCAAGAATAAAAAAATAATAAAGTTATTATTGCTATTTTGCAGAATTCCTTTTTTGTAAATTAATTTTCTTTGCCATATTTTGTGAACTCGCTTTTTTATCTGTCGGTCCATTTTTATTCGATATACACATACTTAGCAATCGATTTAAGAAATCACTTCCCCCAGAGCTAGAGACTTTATATTTTAAATATAATACGGCATTTAACGACCAGTAATGATAATTAATGAAAACATTTCATTTTAATTCAATTTATTCATCGTGACATTAGTGTTTGCTTTTCAAGATTACTATTTAACAAGCTAGACTTGTTCTAATGCGCTTTACTGGTAGAAGAGAAAAAAAAGTAAGCAAAATAACTTAATTCAAGTTCCCATAAATGTAAATGTCAATCTATCGTCGCTTCCAGAGAAACTATCTCCGCACAAACATATCAAAAGCAGATCGCTCCCTCCGGTGTACGTCGATTACTCAACCATTAACCTCACCCCCAAATTGGAGAGGCACAAGAGTCCTCCACCTAAACAGACGAGCTGCTACAGCCCGTAGTAGACCTTATATACAACAGTTATAGAATCAAATTTCCAATAATTCTCAAAGTGGAATTATCACCAAGTAAGCGCAAAACATTTTTAATATTATACCGAAGCGCCAAAGTTGATAATTGAATGATGATCGCTGAAGGGATCCTCAGATTTTAAATGTCTTGCTCGCTTCAACAGGGTTAGCAATTGGAGTTTTCCAGCGCTCGCACTGAACAGCGGTCAGCAGAGGAAATAAAGAGTATTCGAGTGTCCTTTCACTGCTTACAAAAGCACAACTTTTTATAAAACATCTCATTATTGTAGCACTCCACGAGAACCGTGCCGTTTGTTACAGATACAAATTGTACAGCTCCCCTCGAAACATTTAAATGATCTTTGTTTGTTACTACTCTAAAATCTATCCTAATTTTCCAAACTGCAGATCGAAAGAAAGGACGGGTATTTAGATTGAACCATATTCTCTAATTCTTTAGACTGGATGCAGTTTCTAAAAGAATTGTGTCCAAGACTTATTGTAACCGCTGGTGACGAGAGGGCTGGTTCTTTTCTCGCCCAAAAGTCTAGTCAAGGAACCAATCAAAATGGTAGGGTGGCCAGCGTTCTTGCCGCATTACCAGAAGTAGATCTGTACGATTATTGTAGATTTAAGTTGATAAATATTTTAAATATAATACGGCATTTAACGACCAGTAATGATAATTAATGAAAACATTTCATTTTAATTCAATTTATTCATCGTGACATTAGTGTTTGCTTTTCAAGATTACTATTTAACAAGCTAGACTTGTTCTAATGCGCTTTACTGGTAGAAGAGAAAAAAAAGTAAGCAAAATAACTTAATTCAAGTTCCCATAAATGTAAATGTCAATCTATCGTCGCTTCCAGAGAAACTATCTCCGCACAAACATATCAAAAGCAGATCGCTCCCTCCGGTGTACGTCGATTACTCAACCATTAACCTCACCCCCAAATTGGAGAGGCACAAGAGTCCTCCACCTAAACAGACGAGCTGCTACAGCCCGTAGTAGACCTTATATACAACAGTTATAGAATCAAATTTCCAATAATTCTCAAAGTGGAATTATCACCAAGTAAGCGCAAAACATTTTTAATATTATACCGAAGCGCCAAAGTTGATAATTGAATGATGATCGCTGAAGGGATCCTCAGATTTTAAATGTCTTGCTCGCTTCAACAGGGTTAGCAATTGGAGTTTTCCAGCGCTCGCACTGAACAGCGGTCAGCAGAGGAAATAAAGAGTATTCGAGTGTCCCTTTCACTGCTTACAAAAGCACAACTTTTTATAAAACATCTCATTATTGTAGCACTCCACGAGAACCGTGCCGTTTGTTACAGATACAAATTGTACAGCTCCCCTCGAAACATTTAAATGATCTTTGTTTGTTACTACTCTAAAATCTATCCTAATTTTCCAAACTGCAGATCGAAAGAAAGGACGGGTATTTAGATTGAACCATATTCTCTAATTCTTTAGACTGGATGCAGTTTCTAAAAGAATTGTGTCCAAGACTTATTGTAGCCGCTGGTGACGAGAGGGCTGGTTCTTTTCTCGCTCAAAAGTCTAGTCAAGGAACCAATCAAAATGGTAGGGTGGCCAGCGTTCTTGCCGCATTACCAGAAGTAGATCTGTACGATTATTGTAGATTTAAGTTGATAAATATTTTAAATATATATTTTTTTTTCTGTAAATAAACTATTAAAAATTTAAAGTAAAGACAGGCATTAAGACAAGATTTAAAAAACTAAGTGTTCTAATGCATTATTTGTTAAGTGATGGAAAACAGAGAAAGCTTTTACAAATAAGCCTCATTAAAACTTAACCTAACAAAAATAATGTTTGAACCCACCAATAATACGCAACGACTCGAGTTTTGTTATCAAGTCACATTGTATTTAGGTTTTAAATGTTTAGATGTTGGTATTACTATCCCACCCCAAAAAAGACGCAACGGATTTAAATATAATTTTGCACGCTGTTTATAATCCAGGTCAACATACAAAATATTTATATGGCAAAAGAATCCTAGGTGTCGGTAGGAAGAGAGATTTGAACTATAAGTTTGCTTTGTGGTTGATCTTGGGGTCCGGAAAGGGATTTTGGTTGTTTTTTACTCAGGAAAATCAAGCATCAAGTGGTCGATACAATGCGCGGGCGTAGTCACACGCAGAATATACTGAATATGTAAAAGTGAAATGCATGCTGCATAAGGCCAAAAAAACTTTTAGGGCCAAAAAAACCGAGGGAAGATTGTAGGGACTGAGACGCGCTACTCATATCTATTCTACTGTATGTGAATGCTTACTCGATGAAGTTTCAGGTGCTGAGTTTACCACAAGAACATGGGAGATGGAAAATATCGTAAAGAGATTGATTATTTAAGAAATTTTTAAGATTTAAGAATTGATAAAAAATATAGTAGTGCGCCAAATAGCACCGATGCAGACCGACGGATTTTATTTCTTTATTTATTGTTTTGGTTGAATAGTTTGTATGAGACTTGTAATATTTATCTTCACGCAATTCCCAATACAGGGGTAGACAGAGGTCTAGTCTAGACAATTAAGTCCCTTCGACCCACCTTCAACCGAAGGTAATTTCGGGACAACGTGACGGGTGAGCCCGTCGCCGTCTTTATGTCCAAGCCAACGATATAATTCGTAAATAAGTTTTTGAAAAAACCCATTGGTGCGAGCCTGCCACCTGGGGATCGAACTCGGGTCTCTTGACTCGAAATTCAGACCACCCAACAACTCAGCTTTGGTGACTCTTATCATCATTTTATCAAATTAAATTTAATCTATGTATTAGCCACACCAGCAGTACATACATACATACATAAAATATACATTATATTATAGGACTTATAGAGGAATTGTAGATATCTTAGAATCAGCTCATATACAACCTGAAAGAAAAGAGTGGACAATAAGTGTTAGAAGCTGGGACATTTCCGAGATTGTAAAAATATCTCAATTAAAAATCTAAATGTAATAAACAATTTAATATTTATTATTTTCCATATCTATTAAAACAAACTGAAATATATTCGTAGGTGGAATAAAATCCCCTTTAAAACAAATTTTGCGTAAATATAGAATTTTCTAAAACTGAAAAACGACACAAAAACATTCTAGCCGTAGTTCGTAAATTAAAATTAAATTTCTAGATGAAAGCACGAACGCTAAAACTCTAAATGTGATTCTAAAAACATTTTTCCATCGGCTAAGCTCAACCCTTCACGTTTTCTATTGAATTGCGCCAACTTCGTTATACCATTTTATACAATGAAAAGTCAGGTTGCATCCCGTAATCCTACGCTGACCTTAAGTGGACACGAGAGAGCAGGAACATATACCCCTCAGTGTGAAAGAGATGTACATAGTCGATAAGAGCCACTTCACACATAAATGGTATCGGATTCGTGCGAAAGAGATGCGAGTAGTGAGTTACGATATGTGCGACAGAGAGCGCAGTGAAAGAGGTTCGATGCTACACTTGAATGTCCTTGGATATTTAAAGGAATGAGATCAAAAATGTTTACAGAGCTTTAATAAATGTCGATGGCTGTACGTCATGTTATCCTTTGCCAGTTATTTTTAAGGTACAAGTAAAGATGATAAGGGCTTCCTTTTATCCTCAATGTTATAAAATAAATTATGGCGTAAGAAGCGTTTTCTTTGTCTGTTTACAAATTGTGATTTATAATATTAAAAAACTCAACGAGCTGTCTTCCAAATAATTTACGATTACAATACTACTTAGTTCTTTGTATAACTTAGAATAAACCAATAAATTACTAATAAATATTTATTAAATAAAAATTATTTTATAGACTTTCCTGTTGGAACTAATACCTATTTTCAGAGGTTAGGTACACACATGTATGTCCTTAAAACATGGAATGTAAAACACTATCAAAATACAAAATAGGGCACAAATCGTTGGAGTGGTTGATAGAGAAACAAAAGTATTTTAAATGTATTTTTAAGTCACAATAGCCGAGTGGTTGGGTGATTGGAATTCGAGTCGAGAGACCCGATTTCGATCCCCAGGTGGCAGGCACGTACCAAAGGGTTTTTAGAGAACCTACGTACGATTCATATCGTTGGCTTGGCCATAAGTCGGCGACGGGTTCACCATCTGTCATTTTGACCCAAAATATCTTTGGAAGGTGGGTCAAAGGGACTTAAGTGTCTAGACCAGACCTCTGTCTACCCCTGTATTGGGACTTGCGTAAAGATATATTTTTACGTTATAGAAACTCATTTTGTATTCTTAGTTTGACTAGTTACAAAAGTTTATTGTTTTAGTTTTTGACCATTATTTATTAATTAATCAGTGCCGATAAATAGAAAAATATTTTTTACGTGTAAATGAAGTTTTATAAATTGAAATATGCTCACAATTTTCGAATAGTGTACAGTATAATAAAGCGCTACAGCATTAGTGTAAATCCTCCAAAAATATTATTCCACATTAAGTGTACACATTACAAAACTAACAAATGTTAGTTAATCTTAAAACGTGTGTTGTTTGCCAAGACATTAGTCGTTTAGAAAAAGTGGAAACCAGAACTGGTAACTGCATTATCCGGTATCAGGTGTTACGCAAGCTCACACTGCCACCACCACCACATCATTGATTTGTAATTACACACACACATACATAATGGTTTGTGTGTGTGTGTGTGAAAATAAGTAATTATTTATTTATTAATTAATTAATCAAGCTTTGGGGAGGCCAATGTTCAGCTGTGGATACTTGATATGGTACAAAACACTTTTTCTGCATTTTCTCGGGTCTAGGTGTTTATGGTGCCTTCGTTGTTTTTGATTACAAATCATGTTCTTTAGCTGCAAGCAATGTATGTGATATTGTTCCTGTCTTTGTATGTATTTATATATTTATGGAATTTAACACGCAGGAGGTTTCAAACGCATTCGAAACCCCGATAACTAAGATTCAATACCACATAACTTGTTATGTGGTATGCTAGTTACAACTATTTTATACAAAAGGAGTATTATTTCATCCTTCTGTGTCTTTGATTCAATTGTAAATGAGACAGAAATGTTAATGTTCTGTACAGATGTGGTCAGAACGCGCCACTCATCTCAATAAGAAAGTTGATAAGAAATTCCGCGGCGCTGCGCACCCCGGCGCCCGTTCGAATAACTGCTGCGACTATAACCTCGCTATGTTCGCAATAATACAGTGTAGCCGCGTGCCAACACGACTGCCAATATCTGGCCAAAGGCTGCAGCCCTAGTCGCAAGATGAAGCGATTTCAGTTTCAGTGGAAAAAAATTATATTAAAAAATATGGACGTTCACATTATACTTCAAGAATATACTCAAAGAGACCTAAAGAGTTTTTCATCTTTTCAACACTAGGGTAGTCACAGGTAGTAGACTAAAAAAGCTTTTCGACCCTCATTTTACTTGTTTGGGATAGGTGGTGAGCCTGTTACCACATAAGTGTTTAAAGATAGAAATCGTATGTAAGTTTCAAAAAGTACTCACTTTCTACGTGAGTCTTCGTCCTGGGGCTCAAAAGCGCGTCTCCTGACTCGAATTCCGAATACACAACCACTCAGATCGTAAAAAGAATTGCTATCAGCAATTCTTTTTACGATCTTTATATTTTATGACACTATTATATAATACAAAAATCCACTAAAGAATTGGAAGCTTCATGCCAATACTGGGGTAGTCAGAGGTCGTCACAATTGAGTCCTTTTGAACCACCTTCCACCGAAGATATTACTTGAGACAACGTGACAGTGGTCACACTGTCGCCGTCTTTAGACGTTGTCCATCGATGTGATTCTTCTTAAACGAAATATTGAAATGGTTCCACTTGCGCCACACGACAGCGGAGTGCGCAGGAATGCCATCACATTGGTACATTTGCGCCGCGGCCGCCGGAACATTACCCGAGATATTGCGCGTCGTGCGCCACATGACACTTTTATATGCGACAGTAAATAAACGTTCACGGGAGATGACTTCAGCGCGTTCGAGTAAATAGATTGAGAACAAATATATGAATGAATACTCGTATACTTTTATTGCCCACCATAAGTAATAGGATACACAAATGTATCTTCACGCAATTCCCAATACAGATAGACAGTGGTCTAGTCTAGACAATTAAGTCCCTTCGACCCACCTTCCACCGAAGATATTTTTGAACAACGTGACAGGTGGTGAGCCCGTCGCCATCTATATGTCCATCGATATAATTCGAAAATACGTTTTTGAAAAACCCATTGGTACGAGCCTGCCACCTGGGGTTGGAACTCGGGTCTCTTAACACGAAATTCCGACCATCCAACCATTCTGTTATCGTGACCCTCGTGATGAAGACAGCTATGCTTACAAAGTTTAATACAAGTATACATTAAAGAAATTTAAGAATTAAATTGGCATGCAAATAAAAATTCTAGTCTGGTATATACCAGTCACACGGGCACACACGCGACACAGGGAGAGAGTTTAAGATATATTTTAATGTTTTCTGACGACCTCCGTGGACGAGCGGCGTAAACACCGGTTTTCAAGGTGTCGCCATCTTAAGGTCCCGGGTTCGATTCCCGGACGGGTCAATGTAAAAAAAACAACTTTTTCTACATTTTCTCGGGTCTGGGTGTTTGTGGTGCCTTCGTTGTTACCGATTCCCATACCTGTATGTGATGTTGTCTATCTATACATGTATTTATTTATTACCATTATATTATTATTTTCAACGAACATGTAGAAAACAATGTAGAAAACATTTTTCTACATTTCCTCTGGTATGGGTGTTTGTGATACCTTCATTGTTTCCGATTTCATAGCAAAAGTGCTTTGGCTACTTACTTTGGTATCAGAGCAATTTATTTGATGTTATCCCTATTTATTTATGAATGTTCAACACCAGTAACATTGTAAAGAATAGTACATACATAAGTGTGCAGCCGGTAGAGGCAACATCGCGTTCGGGAGCCCGCTAATAAGAATAAAGAGCAATTAATTAGTAAAGAGAGGCGCGCCGCGACACGAGCTTAACGGCTCCTTCACAGTGAAAGCGGCTTTTTATAATATTTAGCGTTATTACATTTAACCGAGAGGCAGAGGAGGAGGTCCGCGAGCGTGAAGGGGGGGTGTGAAACAACTGCATTTGTTTTCTTTTGGCGTACAAAAAGCCCGCGCGCCGCTCACGTAAGCTCCGAGCTTTGAGCGAATCATCGCGCTACAATACACCGTGTTGCGAGATGTGCGCGCGAAAAGTAAGAGTTTCTTTTCACTTTTCATCGCGGCACATTTATGTGTGTGTGTGTTTTTTTTTTTGCATAAAATTTGAAGCACAGGTATAATAAGTTTTGTGCGTAGTACGTAAGACGGACTGGTCTTTTTATAAAGTATGGTAGAGTATTCCATTTTTATGAAAAGATCAGATCGACCGGATTACACGCTTTATCCCAATCCTAGAGGGTAGATAGTGGTCTAAACATTAAGCTATTCGACCTTTCTTTCACCGAAACCTTGTTGTGGCAAGGTGATGGATGTGGATTGTACAATGTCGTATACAATAATACTTATGTGTTCCGTATTCCCACATCTCCTACTCCTTTCTCCTTATCCTCAAAAGCCGCCAACAAATCTGCCTTCGCTCTGCTGTTGAGGATATTTATGGATGTCGGTGATCGCTTACAATTCAGTAACTATGACTGCCCCTCCAAAAAAAAACAGCTAGTCGGTTAAAAGCTTTGGAGCGCAAGTACAAACCAGTTATAGACGCGATCTCGTCCTCAACGACTAAGAGACCTGAGTGCGGTCCGGGTGGAAGGCTCGTACAAATAAGTGTTTTTAAAACTTGTATCGTATCTTGGACGCATGACCACTACCTGTCACGTTATCCCAAAAACATGTCTTCGGTTAGAGGTGGGTCTAAAAGACTTAATTGTCCTAGACCTCTGTCTTCCCTTGTATTGGGAATGGCGTGAAAACAACTCACAGCCTGTCACAATATTGTTTGCCTCTTAGCCTTGGTTAACACAGCTGTTTGGTTTAAAATTGTTTAGCGAGTGGTAAGCTGAACGACTCCTAAGCAAAAAATCTTCACTGCCCTGGCGACATTCAGCATCCGACCGGCTTGCTTACTTACACTTAGAGAGGTGGGTAATTACTATCAAGACTGTCACGCGTCACGGCAGCCGAGTGGTTGGGTGGTCAGAATTTGAAGTCGAAAGACCGGAGTTCGACCCCAGGCGGCAGGCTCGTACCAATGGCTTTTTCAAAAAAACGTATGTACGAATTATATCGTTGGCTTGAACATAAAGACGGCAATAGGCTCACCACCTACCACGTTGTCGCGAAAATATCTTCGGTGGAAGGTGGGTCGAAGTGACTTAGTTGTCTAGACTAGACCTCTGTCTACCCCTGTATTGGGAATTGCGTGAAGATATGTGACACGTAATCAACTTATAAATATTAAGAAACGTACCCGACCGCAAATATTTAATTTCCTTTTAATTACGTATGGCAACTTATCCGCAGAAATCCATCTGCGTCGCAAAGTAAATCCCCAAGAATTCAGATTAAACACATTTGCGAGCTGAAAACAGACAGAGTAAAAAAAAATGTCTGAACATTTCTCACTCCGCACGCTTTCTCATAATTAATTCAGCGCAACCATTACTCGGCTAAATGTATTACAGTCTTAACTTGTGAATTAACCGTCAGTTAAAGGCAACTGAAATAAAGGTAGCCCGCGTTAATTACTGCCCGGGCACTGGGAACTGTATCGACGCGAGCCCGCCTCACACCTCCGCGGGACGACTACTGTACGACTACAGTACGACTACGTAGAGACAAATAGTGCCACAAGGCATTAAATCAACTCATAGGAATCCTTTATATGTAAGTAGAACAATAAAAGAATCGCTATAAAACTAATATAATTGAGATAAATTTATGCTTTTAACATATTATGACACTAACATAAAAGAGCACCCTATATAAGAAGAAAAATTCTAAAATAATATTAGAATAGGTTTGTTTTATTTTAAAAACTTAATATATTTTAGACGAGTAATTTAAACGTTACAAAATGGTGACAAAATTTTTACCAACAAATTTAAAATCTACCTCAATCATCAAAGTTTTCAGTAGCTTTAATTTAAATAAGATATTATAATACAGATAAATTATCTAGACTCAAAAATAGTCGATAAACTATCGTTAAAGTCAATCAAATCGTCGGATTACTTTTGGTTTTACCAGCCCTCAAATATAACGGTGACCAACAACGGTTGCCTACACATACAACACTAATATGAGTGTTGTATCTGTTGGTAAAATCATTGAGGCTATCAGACCTTTAAAACGAAGGCTTTTGGGGAGAAACTTAAATTAGTACTTTACGTGGAATCCATTAGGGTTCAATATTAATAATAATATCTTCACGCCATTCCCAATACAGGGGTAGACAGAGGTTTCAACAATTAAGTATTTTCCACCCACCTTCCACCGAAGATATTTTTGGGACTACGTGACAGGTGGTGAACCTGTCGCCGTTTTTATGTCCAAGCCAACGATATGAATCGTACATAGGTTTTTGAAAAAACCCATTGGTACGAGCCTGCCACCTGGGGATCTAACTCGAATTACGATCACCTCTCGGGCATCGTGACTGTTGATATCGTGATATCGTCACTTTACATTTAGTTGCCCTTTTGTATGCACCACCCTTGGACACTCACTTGTGTTGCCACCGCCGCGGACGTGTGACGTACACACCAGTATTCATGGTGTCGCCAGCTCTGTGGTTCTGGGTTCGATTGTTGGTCAGGTCCATGTAGGAAACACTGTTTCTACATTTTCTGGGGTCCGAATGCGTGTGGCACCTTCGTTGTTTCTGATTCCATATTACAAGCTTGAGGACTTGCAGCGCTGCTTAATTAGTGATTGGAGCAATGTATGCGATGTTGTCCCTGTCTATGTATGTTGCATTTCATGTTAGACTTCGATACTTTGTTTTCTTTTTAGAATTTAGAATTATTTTAGTTCCAAATATGTGGTGGCTTATAACATTATTAAATAATAGAACTTATCGGGGTATCGCTTTTCGTTTTTATTTATTTTTAAACCGCGAGTAAAACCGCGTGGTGCAGCTAAAGATATATGATTCGATACTTAATATGAAAGAAGTCACGATAGCCGAGTGGTTGGGTGGTCGGAATTTCGGTGGCAGTACCAATGAGTTTTTCAAAAACTTATGTACAAATTTCATCGTTGGCTTGGACATAAAGACGACGACGGGCTCACCGCCTGTCACGTTGTCCCGAAAATATCTTCGGTGGAAGATGGGTCAAAGGGGCTACATTGTCTAGACTTGACCTCTGTCTACCCCTGTAATTGGGAATTAAGATATTTATTATTATTTATTTAATATGAAAGAAAACTTAAGATGAAAATAAATATTTCTAAGAACATTGAGCTTGGGATTGAAATAATAGTAATTGTCTAGATGTCGCCAACGCATAGAAAGAGCTTACGATAACAGCAACCCCATGATATACCTCAGGGGCTGGTACGACTCCACACGTCAACTGCGATGTTGTTACAAAAGTCTAGCAGTGGTTGTGAAACACTTATTATTTTTTAGTTTTATTATGTATATTTAAAAAAAAACGACAGCAACAACTATAAAACAGATTACAAAGGACACTAGTACGTTTTGTTAAAAAAAAAAAACAAACAAATACGAAATTAAAAGTATTCCACTCCTGACGATTTTCGAAATAATTTTTCGCGCGTTCACAACAAAAATGGCCGTTAAATTAAACCCGCAAAGAGGCACGGGAACAAATTAGCGAGTCGATTCGATAACTTGATTCGACGCCTTGCCTCTGTCCCCGCGGCACGGGGCTACAATATCGAGAAAATTGATCAGTAAACACTAGGGGTGAGGTTGATAGCTCACCATTTGAACTTCTTGCATATTAATTTTAACAATATTTTTGCTTGCAAAGGAAATATATTATAGATGACGACCTCCGTGGACGACTGGCTTTCAAGGTTTTCGCGGTTTACAAGGTGGTGGAAAAATTGTTTTTTTTTTTATGTTAGTAACGTATATACTTCCATATGCATTAAGTGAAAAGCTGTTAATTAGAAATTACAAACAGACACCTCAATTTTTCTATTCCATTATATCATTCCCAATTGTAGGGATAGACAGAGGTCTAGACAATTAAGCCCTTTCGACCCACCTTCCATGGAAGATATTTTGGGGCAACGTGACAGGTGGAGAGCTCGTCGCCGTCTTTATGTCCATGCCAACGATATGAATTTTATTTAAGTTTAAAAAAAAACATCGGTACCAGCCTGCCATCTGGGGATCGAACTCACGGTCTCTTGATTCAAATTCCGATCACCCAATCACTCGGCTATCGTAACTTCAATTATTATTTAGATGTTTACATTACATTAGATGTATACATAGTGATAAATTTGTATCAGCGGAAGTTTCATTATTCTTTTTGTCTTCTTTTTTACGTTTATCTTTCATCTTCTTTAAAAAAAAGCAGGACGTTTGTCAGGTTAAATTTATATTCGTATATCAACGAACTCAACCGATTTATGTACCAATTGTATAACCTATTAATTAATCAAAACAAAATGGGAGGGTGGTGACCAACACTAGCGGCGCTGGTGCCGCCACGAGTGGCAACACTGCACTTTTGTGCACGTAATTGGCCTCCTCGGCGCGTTCTTACCGCGAGAGCTTTGTTTGCAGTAATGGGCGACTTGAACATTTCGGAGAGGGCGATTAATTAACAATGTAAATTAGACAAATATAAAGTATAGGTAGAAAATATCTTCACACTTTTCCCAATACAGAGGTAGACAGAGGTCTAGACAATTAAGTACTTTTGATCGTTCACCCAACTTCCATATAAGAAATGTTTTGGGACAACATGATAGATGGTGAGCCCGTCGCCGTCGCAAAAACATGCTTCAAGTCTCTTCCACATGAACAGTGCAGTAATAAACACTGTATAGGTTAAATATCCGGAGTGTTAATCCATAAGTTTCCTTTACTATATGTTGGATTCGGTTCCAAGTAATTGTACCTATACGAAGAAACTGTATGTTGTCTTTTAAAAATGTTGAACCGTCTCATAAGGGTTGAATAATAAAAAAAAATATATATCTTCACGCAATTCCCAATACAGGGGTAGACAGAGGTCGAGTCTAGACAATTAAGTCCCTTCGACCCACCTTTCACCGAAGATATTTTCGGGACAACGTGACAGGTGGTGAGCCCATCGCCGCCTTTATGTCCAAGCTAACAATATTCGTACATAAGTTTTAGAAAAACTCATTGGTACGAGCCTACCAACTGGGGATCGAACTCGGGTCTATTGACTCGAAATTCCGACCACCCAACCACTCGGCTATCGTGACTTCGGCATAAGGGTTGAGAGAACAAAAATTAAGAAAAAACTTCACGCATTCCCAATACAGAGGTAGATAGTAGTCTAGACAATTAAAGTCTTTTCGACTCACCTTTCAACGTAGTAATTTTTTTTTTGGGTCAGCGTTACAGCTGGTGAGCCTGTCTCCGCTTTTGTCCAGGCCTACCATTTAAATCGTACATAAGTTTTTAAAAAAAAATCCAATGGTCTGAGACTACAACCGGCGGTCGAACTCTTGACTGAAATTCCGAACACACATTCAAACTTTTTAAAATTATGAATTACCATGTGACGATAGCCTAATGGTTTGGTGATCGGAATTCGAATCAGGACAGTCGAAGTTGATGCCAAATTGATACGAACCACTGAGGTTTTCAAGACTTAGGTACGATTTATATCGTTCTCATGAATACTGAAACTAAGACAGCGACACGTTCCCAAAATAAGCTATAGTGGAATGTGTAATGAAAGAAATAAATTGCCTAAAACTCTGTCTATCCCCGTATTGTGAATGCTTAAAGAAAAAACATTCATTATATGTTGTTATGTCATCTAGTACTGGTATTGGTACTGGTAGACTATTCGATATACACACAAAGACTATTGGAAGACTCGGATATAAACACATATACTTATACAAAGTTCAGTACAAAATATACCATGACGATAATACTTTTATGACGCTAAAGAGATATATCAAATGATTGTATTACATAATTGTCCATCTCTAAGGGTTACCTAGATTAAATATTTTGGTCTTGGCTGAAAGCTGTAAGTAGTAGGAGGAAGGGTAAGCAGTACGATTAGTCTTACTTTTACCTCAATGCTTATCCGTACTCCACGCCAGCGGAATCACAGGCGCAGATAGTTTAATACAATAACAGATATAATAAGCACAAAATGTTAGACTAACCGGGTGCATCATCAGGTAGCTCTGGATAGTGATGCGGTACGGCCGAGGGCTGCCCGCCGTACAACAGGTTCAGTTCCCGGGCCTCGTTTTCTTCTTGAGCTTGTTGTCTGCGCAGCGCGACCTGGACAGTGCGAGGAAATGAAATATAAAGTTGACAAATGATGGTCTTTGTTGAGATTCCTCTGATGGAAGATTAACAGACGAAAGAAATTCCGTAGTTCTCTTTTTGTCTGCAACATACTTCACGTGTGTAAGCCCACTATTGTTCCATAGCGGACATTGCGGGTAGGCCTTTGCCAGAAGGAAGGTTTATCATAATCGCCACTCGCAGTAAGCGGATTGGTGATCGCGGTATCACACACGGACGTTGGACAGGTACAACATATTTCACATACATATATTTACAAAGATATATACTTGTAAATAGATTTGTTATTAAAAAAATTACTTCGCAACCCTCCGCACGCAAATATAAAAAGGTATATGTTACCTGGTCCGAAGAGAAGAAAAGCACCACCCTCTCTCCCACAGGTGCATTCACTAATTCCACTGTATGCACCACCACCACTACACTCCGCAGTCGCTCTGCGGTCGCTCATCGTAGAGCCTACTCGCTTGAGAATGCCTTGTTTTGAGGCGAAACACGTGTCGCGTTTTCGGTGGTGGTATATGTTACCTGGTTTGAGTGTAGTGGTGGTGGTGGTGCATACAGTGGAATTAGTGAATGCACCTGTGGGAGAGAGGGTGGTGCTTTTCTTCTCTTCGGACCAGGTAACATATACCTTTTTATATTTGCGTGCGGAGGGTTGCGAAGTAATTTTTTCAATAACAACTTTACAATGAATTTCCGCAAAGTAACGCCTGAGTCAATTAACTATTGTAAATAGATGTAAACGTGCACATTTTTACTCGAGTAAAAATATTCATATTCACACAAATCTTTGACCCCAGCGGGATATTAACCCACGACCCGTAGCTTCGGTATGCTCATAGACGACATTCGTGGATGAGTGGCGTACACACCAGCTTTTATGGAAAGGCTTAATATGGAAAACCACTTTTTTTTAAATATCTCAGGTCCAGGTGTTTGTGGTACCTTCGTTGCCGATTCCATAACCCGTGTGCTATAGCTGCTTAGCAATGCATGTGATGTAGTCCCTATTTATTTTTACCCACAAGGAAACTACACCACCAGTGTATGCAAGTGTTACATCTTGTGCCAGCAGCTCACTTGAAGCTAAGGGACGTCAGTAGTCCCTTAGCTTCAAGTGAGCTGCCGGCTCGTTTAGCATCTATTCTTATGGATAACGTCCTTATGTGGAGTGTATCGTATGACGAGGTGAAGGCAAGACAATAGACGATCACCTGTGCAGCCATGACGCGCTGGCGCTCCGCTATGAGGGTGCACTTCGCGCAGACGCAGTCGCGCCAGCGGCAGTACCGCTTGTGGCCCTTCAGCGCTGACACCACGCCGTGATTGCGGCATCGCGCGCACTTCGGCGTCCTCTGGGGCAATGAAGAAGAATTATCATCATCATTATCATCCAGAATATCAAACCCTATCAGAAGTCCACTGCTAAACATAGGCCACCCCCAAAGATAGTCTTAGAACGGTCCTGTGCCACCTACATTCATCAACTCACCGCAATATTGTGCAGGTCGTCGCTCTGTCTTGTGAGGGGTTGTGCTACACTGCGTTTGTCTGAACAAGGTTGCCACTCGAGAATGGTTGTCGGTTCTACAAGCTATGTGACCGCCCCATTACCACTTCAACGTGTTATCCTTACGGCTATGTTGTACTGATGATTCTAATGTACGTCTTCGTTAAAGATTCTATCGCGCAGAGAAACACCGGTCATAGCCCTTTCCATCGAAAGCAGACACTGATTCTAACCCTAGGTCTACCTCTGTATTGTGAATGTAGGACACTTAAGTCCTTTCGTCCCACCTTCCACCTAAGACACTTGGGATAACGTGACCCGTCGCAATCTTTATGTCCAAGCTGACGAAATAAATCATATATAATTTTACCCACCACCTCGTACCACAACAACTAGAGTCTTTTGAATTCAATTCCGTTGCCTTAATCACTCAGCTATCGCGACTTGGGCAATGGAAAGTAAACGTTATAAGTGGAAGAGACTAGCGGCTGAGATCGTTGAGTCCAGCACGGCATAGCAGAATACAGCAATGAAATAGACTAACTTTTAACTTTCCTTTCCCTCGTCCTTTATTTCCCATTCAAATTATGGTAGCAACACACCTACTACTGTCTTTCAGAAGTATAAGATAGTTGTCTGCTTGTGTGCCCACAATTACAAAAAATATGTAAGTATTAAACTGGGCTACAGCTTGCTCTACTCAATTAATATACGAATTACGCACATTGCTTTTTGATCTTAATTTATGTTCTATTTCCATAGAGTACTACGTTTCATCTTTGATGGTCGCTCGGAGTTAACAAGGCTGGGTTACCGTTGATAAAACTAACTATATTTATTGATTATTACAACTTCTAAGCTGGAAAATATACTATAACTATACACAATTAAACATACACTAGGCGTTAATGACCTAATATTTATACTCTCATACACCAGACGCAGTGCGGGAGGAAACAAAATATATACAAACCATTATAGTATATACAATGGTAAGTTTTATGCATTTTAATGTTTTCACACTAGTAGCTACGTAACGGATTCAAAAGCCTAAGTCACAACTTTGATACTAACGTAGAGATATTTACACAATAAACCCAATTATGGTACTTTTTGTAAAGTACACTACATATTATACTTTGGCATAACAACTTAATCATATTATCCGAGCGTTAAGAGAATCATGTTACATTTAACACCGATTGTTATCAAATAAAAGAGCGCGTTAAAAAGCATTGTACCGAATGTAACATTACAATGTTACACTGTGTAATTAGTTTGAGAATTACAGTTTGTTGCGAGCCGGCGTGTCGATTACGGAAGGGGCGCGGGGCGCATTGGATCATAATTACAGAGGTGATTACAAATTACAAATTATACAGGAAACATAATGCAACACTATTACACGTGTGCTCGTATTTTGTTTTTCAAATTTTATTCATAGTTGACACCTTTACTCATAAATTGTTAAGGTGACAACTTCTTAGCCCAATAGTAGTGACTCTACCTTGAGTTTGAGTCCCGCAAACATTTGTGTTATAGTCATGAATGTCTGTACTCGAGTCAAGGATGTTTATATGTTCTATCTTAATAAGGATCTGGGTGTGTATCATTGGCTTGGACATTAAAACGGCGACGGGCTCACCGCATTTCACGATGTCCCGAAAATATCTTCGGTGGAAAGAGGGTCGAAGGGATTTAATTTTCTATACTAGACCTCTGTCTACCCCTGTATTGGTAATTGCGTGAAGTTTACCTAAAAATATCTCAATTTGTGTAGAGTCGCTCTTCGTATTTTGATTCCTACGCAAAGGTAGCGGCTACACCGCTGCTACGGGGTTCAAAAAAAAAAAAAAACCGCAAAATTTTTTGCGGTGTGTGTCATAATTTATGATATATTGGCACGAGTAGGCCAGCTTTAAAAGTCACGATAGCCGAGTGGTATGGTAGTCGGAATTTCGAGTCGAGAGACCTGAGTTCGATCCCCAGGTGGCGGTCTCGTACCAATGAGTTTTTCTAAAACCTATGTACGAATTACATCGTTGGCTTGGACATAAAGACGACGACGGGCTCACCACCTGTCACGTTGTCCCGAAAATATCTTCGATGGAAGGTGGGTCGAAGGGACTTAATTGTCTAGACTAGACCTCTGTCTATCCCTGTATTGGGAATTGCGTGAAGATATTTATTATATAATTTATGATATATTGGCACAGGTAGGTCGCCTTGACTGGATCTTATGCCACGGCCTATCAGAATATCCGTAGTTACAATGTCCCATTGCGTCCTTCCATAACAATATTCTAGATTGTTCTAAATTTGATAGGTGAGAACCAATTAAATGCCTGTGTAATTGTGTAAATAAGTACACTTAAATTTGTCCGCGAGACTCAAGTTGAGTTTGCGAGGGGAGATCTTGTCGTGGTTTAAATTACATGGCATTGATATTTAATTCTCGATTACCGTGTGATTAGAAGATCTAAAAACCAAAGCAAATACTTTACCGACTTAATTAACAAACATTAAATCCGTCGATTGACATTTTCCGAATTCACCGCCGGTTCCTAATTAGGTTCATTTTTTGTATTGTTTTAAGAATTTAATAAAAATTAAACGTAATATAATTAGAAATAGCTTGGGAGCTATCAACTGATTTCCAGGGTCTACAATTATTAATGCATTCATTTATACTATCATAACCCTTTTTAAATTTTTCCTTCTTAATTATTTAAACTGTCAAAAGGCAGCATGTTCCAAGATCTACGACTCGCAGATAGACATTAGAGTTCGTTGTCATATAAAAACTTACGTTTTGCCTATTACTAAGACACGGTTTGTGAATGTTTGTATGTTTATATGTTTATTTGTATGATTGTATGTTGCATGTCCGTTTGGATTGTTTATTTTTGAACGTTGGTGATTATAATTACGCATAGTCGATAAGCTGAAATTACATAAAGGATATTTACCCCGGAACGCTATGGGATTCCTATAGGAGATATCTGAATTACGAAATTTTACTGTTTATTGAATGAGCACTAGGTGCCCGGAGGCTATCTTTTTTACATTTATTTTTACCTTTATTAATACCGGATCCCACAGGAATTTCCAGGTAATGAAGTAATAGACAGAACTAATATTTTATTAACTTTGTATGACGCGTGCGAATGAGGCGCAAAGATCAATGAGATGAGATTAGCAGAGAACTGATGACAGGCTGTAATAATTTCTTTTTTATTGAGATAAACCTACTAATATTACAGAGCTTGTGTAGCATTTGTTAAGATATTTTAAACTTATTTACGCCAAAACTGCTAAAGAACATAAATGAATTTAAATAAAATTGGGAAAACACAATTTATAATCTAGATTAACATGTCGGATGCCTCTTGTTCAGGAAAAAATGCGATGAACTGAACGATTTTATCAGTTGCATAGCGGATCTAAGGAATTTCGGTTACCTTTTCTCCGGGAAACAAAGGATCATGCATGAATAGAATGACACGCGCGGACGAAATCATGTGCCGAAAGTAGTAGTATTTTATATTAAATAAATATCATCATAGAATTTATCATTAGTACTGCACTGATAATAAGTGATACAATCGCCAACCCGCTTGCCAAGCAAGGGGATTATAGCAAATCTTCCTTAAGAGAGAGGCCACTGGTACAAGAATTTTACAGGACGTTAATTACAAACTTTCCGATTGCGATTCTTGTGTAAGCACTTAAACAGTCACAGATTTGTCGTTCATTGAATGTCTGGTATAGGAAAGCGTAATGAAGATATTTGAGAGTCCTGTTTACTATATTTATAAGATATTTATAAGATATTTGAGAGTCCTGTTTACTAAGACTAGGAGCAGTTAAATAAAACGATTTAAGGATTTTTTCGCGTTTTTTATTAGTTTTAAACCAACTGTTTTAACTTCCCGACGTTTTAAATGCTTTACAGCATCCGTGGTCACTGGGGAACTGAGGGGAACGTCCATCTGTCATTGCTACCTTCGGCTACCATCAACTTTTATTTATTAATTTTGGATCCGATTTACACAGAACGTGCTCACTGTATCATGAGGTCTTGCAGTGGTATGCTTGGTCTTGGACTTAATTTTATTAATGACTGGATCGCAAGCAGGTGGTAGTACCCAATCTCTCTCTGCTCTCTATTAAAATTAGGATGTTTTTTAATTTCAACAGCCTCACGGATCATCCTGGGTAGGAATTGGTGTTCTTTCGCGAGGATATGTGGCTTGTCAAATGTGATATAATCGTTGGGCCCATCTAGAATGTGATTACAGACTGGAGATTTCTTAACATGGTTTTATTTAACATGTGTAGTGTTCGCGTAAATACAAGAAATGATTATATAAACCTGGAGCAATATTACTTAATTTAGATACGCGTGTCCACCATCGGCACCAAGTGCTCCACGAAATCCGCAAAATGTAGACACTCAAGTAAGATAGGTTATCATCACCCATTAGTTCTTTCAAAACTTATGTAAAATATTTTTTGTCCCATCGCCTGTTACGATGTCTAAAATGTGCTCCCGCGAAATATGGATCGAAAGTAAATATAATAAAAAAGTAACTAAAGTAAAACTCAAAATTTGTCTAGACCTCTGACAACTGTATTGATTGACAAGATAATAAACGCATATAGAAGATGGTATGGTAAAATATTTTAAGCAAGAATCATAAAATTAATTTCACAAAAATGACACACGAACAGTTAAAGTTATTCTATTTCTTTACCTAAAAATATCTCAATTTATGAAGAGTCGCTCTACATATTTTGGTTGCTACACTACTGCTACAGCGTTCAAAGGCAAAAATACATAACTTCAAAAATTGTTAAAACTGGAAAAATTATTAAAAGCACTAAAATAAAATCAATTTAACAGAATCGCCTAATAACCTCCTTCTTTCTTAATAAACTACCTAACTACTAACCAACCAATTTCTTCCTTTAACTATTAATTACAACTACGATTGACTACTAGAATATGTTTTCTAAATCATGGAAAAACATCTGTTTCATTGATTAAACTTCCGCTAAACAGAATAAAGCCTAAACATCACAGCATTTAAATATGGACAATATCCTTTGGATAATTTGTGAAATAAATCATTATGCTACAGTAAGTATGACAAAAATTATATTATATAGCGCGCATATTACTTAATTTTATAGTGTATAATAAAATAATATCTTCACTCCTTTCCCAATACAGGGGTAGATAGAGGTCTAGTCTCAACAAGTCCCTTCGACCCACCTTCCACCGCAGATATATTGGGACAACGTGACTGGTGGTGAGCCCGTCGCCGTCTTTATATCCAAGCCAACGATATGAATCGTACATAGGTTTTAAAAAACCCACAAGCCTGCCACCTGGGGATTGAACGCGGGTCTCTCGACTCGAATTCCGATCACCCGACCACTCGGCTATCGTGACTTCAAATTAAATTTATAAACTAGACTATAAATTAATTTTGTAATAAAAACTGTATACATGCTTTGCTGCAAACCCTGATCAGTCACTACAAGTAGAATCTCTTCACGAGGACGACGCATGTGGCGGCCCTCACTCTCTTCAGTCATATTATAGAGAAGCGGTGGAACCAACACACAACGCCGCCGCAGACATGCATTACATACTTATATTCACCACCAACTAAATACCATTCAAAATATGTCATAGTTAAGTTGAAAATGAGATCATCTAACTCTCTACCTACTCTTATCGTACTGGCCAATTAGAACATAATTATAATCCGGAGGATTAAAAGGAGGGAGTACCTAATTTAAAAGTATTTTATATTTTTCTTAAATAGCCTCTGTAATATATTCGTTTCCCATTTTAAAATGAGATTTTGATCTGAAACATCGTGTAAACACACCTAAAATTATAAAATCTTACCAAAAATATATGAATATTTAAAAAAAAACTATTTGCTAATTTTTTTATGCATTAAGCTATTAAAATATGATTATATTAGAGCAATAAAAGCCATTGAAATGAAGTAGCCTTACAGTCGCAAATGTGAAATCGCCAACCTGATATCTTTCGGAAGCCCTGAGGAAGAAGGGCGGCAGCGCGGCCAGAACCGGGTGCTGCACCAACTGGGACACATCCACACCGTTCGGCAGAGACATCTCCATCATACAAACGTTTTAAATATCTAATAACTTAATACTCGAAACCCGTCAAACACTCCCGAAAACTATGCGCATCTTGTTAACATTGCAACACTCGCAACTGTAAAGTCAAACGTTTAAAACTCGAACGCGTCACTATCTCAATTCAACAAACGTTCCGAAACTTAGAAACGAAGTGATTCGATAATTAAAAAAATATTAAACGAAATTTCAAAATTCGAACGCGTAATTCGAAAATGGAACGCGCAACAGTTTACACCGCTCCGGTTCGCGTTGTTGCCAACACTGTTGCTTCATTGCCAACACTGACAGATGTGGGCGTGCGAGCGAGACGGAGGGAGAAACGACACACTGTATACATGGCATATCGCGGTCCCTTTCCCTCTGTAGTCTTAACTGTATTTGTATCATCCGGTTATATAAAATGTAGTCAGATGAGGAGCGGAGAGGACCAATGGGCTGAGCGCTCTTCCCGCCTCCAGTCGGCCATTGGCGCTCAAACTAAATTTATAAAGGTGACTTTTACGAGAACGAGTTTTTGTATTACAAAGCGCTATTGAATAAGGCACAAAAAACACAATTATGTTTGTTAGGAATCTCTTTTTATATTTTATTGTTGGCCTTTGTTCAGGCTTTACGCTTTTAATGGTCAATATGTTCAAGCTATTTATTCCACGTTTGTAGATCGCGCGCATAGCGGTCGCTCGCGTATCTTGGATGCATCACGACGTGTGCAGGCTTATGTCGATGGCTCCATTTAGTTTTGCTGACATGCTTCTTTCAATGCATTCACGTGTCAGTGGGAAAGTTTAACTGACAATTGTGGATGCTCATTAATGTCTGTTTAGTCCTTAGTTACGGTTTCAAAGAGCAGTTAAAAGCGCCCGAATCTCATACAAATTCCTAAATAGGCAATAAAAAATTCGGAAACGCTTACCTATTCCAAAACTTAAAGAACTAAGCAAGAATTAAAAGACACTTATAACATCTAATAAATGAAATAAAATAAATAAATAACTTCACGCAATTCCTTATACAGAGAGTCACTCAAAGTCTTGACAATTAAGGCCCTTCGACCCACCTTCCACCGAAGATATTTTTGGGACAACATGGCAGGTCCGTCGCCGTTATTATGTCCGAGCCAACGATATAATTCGTACATAAGTATTTAAAAACCCATTGGTACGAGCCTGCCACCTAGGGATTGAAAAAGGGTCTTTTGACTCAAAATTCCTACCACCTTAAACCAAAACTTAATTGATTTGTAAACTGATATATCTAACTTACCTGTAAACAAAATAAGGTCTTCATTTCTAATTAATGTCACTATGAGAGACGTCATTGCTGGGGAAAAGACATCTCGTTTGATGTGGGCTAGACTGAACGTTTTTGTTATATAAGAAAAAGTATAAACCAAAAGTTTTAAACCAAACACCAAACTTAAAAACTTTAACTATTATAAGTAAAATAGAATAGCAACAAAATCATTTATGAAAAGCCAATATTTTTAAAATTCCTTCAACGCTACCGTACCAATGGGTTTTTTCAAAAAACTTATGTACGATTTATATCGTTGGCTTGGACATAAAGACGGCGACTGACTCACCACCTGTCACGTTGTCCCGAAAAACGTCTTCGGTGGAATGTGTATCGAAAGGACTTAATTGTCTATATCTCTAAGATATTTTTTTATCTTAAAAGTCACAATTAAATCAATCTGATCAATATCCAACCTAAAGTTAAACCTTTTGATTAAATGAATGTCTTTGCAGACCTCCTTCGGCTAAATTTGGGTTCGATTCCCAGTAAATATAGATACCACTTTTTCCACATTGTATCGAGTCTGGGTGTTTCTGGTGCCTTTGATAACTCTACTTCATAACACAAATACTTTAGCTACTAACTTTAGAATCAGGGCAATGTATGTGATATTGTACCTATTTATTATTTAACAATTATTTTGAAACTCGGTTAGTCGAATAATATTTCATTGGATATGAAATTACTGCGTCAAATGAAGTCTGCTTATCTTGCTTAGTCTTGAGAGGCAGTGCCACCAATAACTTT
Source organism: Sericinus montela (assembly GCA_029286605.1). Taxonomy (NCBI): domain Eukaryota; kingdom Metazoa; phylum Arthropoda; class Insecta; order Lepidoptera; family Papilionidae; genus Sericinus; species Sericinus montela. Next base: position 129,560 of record JAGSMR010000146.1, read on the forward strand.
ATAAGGCTGTCCTACATACTCTGTATCTAGGTTTAAGTATTTCGAGGTAATCTTGTATATTAGAATATTCCTTTATGCATGGTGTTGCTATCTGATGAAGGTTGTTTGATTGGCAAAATTGTGAACATTGGTCCTCACGCAGCCCCGGTGAGCCTCCCGCTAAATGTTTTAACGGATCTCGAAATTATAATATAACCATCAATGAAACTCAAATTGAATCGAACGTCGAGATCGTTGGGGGGTGGGGTGGGGGGTGGGGGGGTGGTAGCGAATTGAAATATTTCAATTTACTTGTCGCCGGGAATTCGATTTAAATTACAATGAGAGGCGACGCGGAGCCGCGAGCGGAGCGGGGGAGGGGTGTACCCCCCGGGGGTGGCGGGGGGGGGGGGGCGGTTGTAATTATTAATGTATAACTGAATGTCTGCTCGTATCGAGAATTAAAAGCGATCAGCGCGTTTATACAGCGTGTGCGGGAATGGTGCGGAAATGGTCTGCACCAGCGAGCGCTAATGCTCATACATTACATGGGCTTTGTTATTAAAATTCAAGCTCATTTAGGCCCCAATTAATTTAGTTTATGGCGGTGGTAGTTTAGGATTCAGATCGTTTGCAAAATGCACAAAAACATAATGATACGCGAGTGCTCGGACAGGCGTCTACGAAATGGCTACGAAGGCTTTGGTGAAGGGAAACATTACGAAGAAACTTTTTCTTACTCGTACAACTGAATAGAAAGGCAAATACATTCACGCTATCCCCAATATTAGAGTAGAGGTCTAGACAATTAAATCCTTTCGACACAACTTTCACCGAAGACATTTTTTGGGACGACTCGCCGTTTTCATATCCAAGATATATATCGTACAGTTTTGAATAAACTCATTGGTACGAGCTTTCCAACTCGGGATCGAACCCTCTTCACTCGAGCTCATATCATCCAAGCACTTAGCTATCGTAATTTTGCAACTAAACGGTTTAAAAATAGTTTTCATGGAGGTGGAAAGTGTCAACCAAGGGAGTCGAACCTGCTCTAAGAGAATAGAAAAAAGAGAAAAAATAGAATAAAGAAGAGAAAAAAGAGAAAATTAAGGGAAGGCTTCACTCGGCTGCGAGCATTTACATGTCGCTACTTAACTTTTACCAATGATCCGTATTAGTATATTTTTATTACAAATTCTCTCTTCTTCATCTCGTCACTAAAAGTTAATTAAAAGATATATTAAACACAAACTAATGTTACAATTACAAATACCACTTTCGATAAGAATAAGTTTATGATACACTTTAAATATAATAATAATCAATGTATTAATAGATAGGGACAACATCACATACATTGCTCTGATTCCAATGTAAGAAGATAAAGCACTAGTGTCAGACTATCGGGTACAATGAAGTAATTACAAGCATCTAGTCCCGAGAAAATGTAGAAAAAGTATTTTTTCTGCAATGACCCGTGCGGGAATCGAAACCGGAACCTCAGAGCGTCACCATAAAACCAGCCACTCGTTCACGAAGGTCGTGTTCACCGACTTGTTTAAAACATTTGTATGTTTATTTATAGTGTTTACATAACAATTGACAATAACAAGTCACGATAGCCGAGTGGCTGGATTGTCGGAATTTCGAGTCAAGAGAACCGAGTTCAATCCCCAGATGGCAGTCTCGTACCAAAGGGGTTTTCAAAAACTTATGTACGAATTATATCGTCGGCTTGGACATAAAGACGGCGACGGGCTCACCACCCGTCACGTCGTCCTGAAAATATTTTCGGTGAAAGGTGGGTCGAAAGGACTTAATTATCTACACTAGACCTCTGTCTACCCCTGTATTGGGAATTGCGTGAAGATATTGATTTATTTTACAAATGACATATCACTATCCGCACTGAGAAATTGCACCACTTACACTATTTTCACCGAGAATCAGTTTGTAAAAGCCTTTTGAGGGCTTTGCCTAGTGAAGGTCTCCTCATTAGGTCGGTCGGAGTGTCGCCTCATCGTTCAAAACGTGATTCAGGCAGAAACCTGCAAACCTCTACAAACTGCAATACATCTGTTATAAACATAAAAGCTTACTTCGTTGTTTCTGATTTCATAACACGCGTGCTTAAGCTTACTTTAGGATCAGAACAATGTATGTTATGTTGTCCCTATCTGTGTATGTGTCTTTTTATATTTAAACATTCATATTTATCATAAAATAGTCACGACAGGTTGGGTGGTCGGAATTTTGAGTCAAGAGACTCGAGTTCGATCCCCAAGTGGCAGGCTCGTACCAATGGGTTTTTCAAAAACTTATGTAACTTATGTGTCCCGAAAATATCTTCGGTGGAAGGTGGGTCGAAGGGACTTAATTGTCTTGAATAGACCTCTGTCTTCCCCTGTGTTGGAAATTGCGCGAAGATAATTTTTTATATACATCAAAGTTACTCTTAAGTTGTCTAACGGAAACCAATACTACAGACTTAAAGCTTTGTGTTCGACCGTTATTTATGTAACCACATGAAACGAAGCACGAAGAAGAAAAGACGTGGGCCGATAATCGCAAACAAGCAGCCTTACAAGCAACAAATCAAGCCACGGAATATACAAAGCGATAAAAGTACTTACAAATGTGCTCCCGTGTGGGACGAACAGACACAGGTGTGGAGGAGCCGCGGGGGTGCGTAGAGGAGTGTCGGGGTGAGGAGGGGTGGGGGTGGGAGGGCGCACAGCTGGCGAGGTCGTCTCAGGCGCAAATGAGAATTCCGCAAGGCACCGATCAACCCGCGAAATGTTCACATTACGCAAACGTCTCAACTTAGCTGCGGGGAGGCGGACATCTTTGATACGTACATCGATGTTTAAATTTTTTTCAAGCATTTTTGTTTTTCGGTAAACCTCATATGGAATTAGATAAAGAGAATGTTTTTACGAGTTTAGCAGCACGATAGCCGAGTGATTCGGCGATCGGAATTCGTGTCAATTCGGGTCGCGCCCCGAGTTCCATCTCCAGGCGGTAGGGTCGTACCAATGGGTTTTTCAAAAACTTATGTAACTTATGTGTCCCGAAAATATCTTCGGTGGAAGGTGGGTCGAAAGGACTTAATTATCTACACTAGACCTCTGTCTTCCCCTGTGTTGGAAATTGCGCGAAGATAATTTTTATATACATCAAAGTTACTCTTAAGTTGTCTAACGGAAACCAATACTACAGACTTAAAGCTTTGTGTTCGACCGTTATTTATGTAACCACATGAAACGAAGCACGAAGAAGAAAAGACGTGGGCCGATAATCGCAAACAAGCAGCCTTACAAGCAACAAATCAAGCCACGGAATATACAAAGCGATAAAAGTACTTACAAATGTGCTCCCGTGTGGGACGAACAGACACAGGTGTGGAGGAGCCGCGGGGTGCGTAGAGGAGTGTCGGGGTGAGGAGGGGTGGGGTGGGAGGGCGCACAGCTGGCGAGGTCGTCTCAGGCGCAAATGAGAATTCCGCTAGGCACCGATCAACCCGCGAAATGTTCACATTACGCAAACGTCTCAACTTAGCTGCGGGGAGGCGGACATCTTTGATACGTACATCGATGTTTAAATTTTTTTCAAGCATTTTTGTTTTTCGGTAAACCTCATATGGAATTAGATAAAGAGAATGTTTTTACGAGTTTAGCAGCACGATAGCCGAGTGATTCGGCGATCGGAATTCGTGTCAATTCGGGTCGCGCCCCGAGTTCCATCTCCAGGCGGTAGGGTCGTACCAATGGGTTTTTCAAAAACTTATGTAACTTATGTGTCCCGAAAATATCTTCGGTGGAAGGTGGGTCGAAGGGACTTAATTGTCTTGAATAGACCTCTGTCTTCCCCTGTGTTGGAAATTGCGCGAAGATAATTTTTTATATACATCAAAGTTACTCTTAAGTTGTCTAACGGAAACCAATACTACAGACTTAAAGCTTTGTGTTCGACCGTTATTTATGTAACCACATGAAACGAAGCACGAAGAAGAAAAGACGTGGGCCGATAATCGCAAACAAGCAGCCTTACAAGCAACAAATCAAGCCACGGAATATACAAAGCGATAAAAGTACTTACAAATGTGCTCCCGTGTGGGACGAACAGACACAGGTGTGGAGGAGCCGCGGGGGTGCGTAGAGGAGTGTGGGGGTGAGGAGGGGGTGGGGTGGGGGGGTGGGGGGGTGGGGAGGGCGCACAGCTGGCGAGGTCGTCTCAGGCGCAAATGAGAATTCCGCAAGGCACCGATCAACCCGCGAAATGTTCACATTACGCAAACGTCTCAACTTAGCTGCGGGGAGGCGGACATCTTTGATACGTACATCGATGTTTAAATTTTTTTCAAGCATTTTTGTTTTTCGGTAAACCTCATATGGAATTAGATAAAGAGAATGTTTTTACGAGTTTAGCAGCACGATAGCCGAGTGATTCGGCGATCGGAATTCGTGTCAATTCGGGTCGCGCCCCGAGTTCCATCTCCAGGCGGTAGGGTCGTACCAATGGGTTTTTCAAAAACTTATGTAACTTATGTGTCCCGAAAATATCTTCGGTGGAAGGTGGGTCGAAAGGACTTAATTATCTACACTAGACCTCTGTCTACCCCTGTATTGGGAATTGCGTGAAGATATTGATTTATTTATACTTAAAATCAGAGGAAAGGTTACAAAAGAAAAGAACAAACTTAAACTTACATACATAATGATATACATAAATAGGAACAACATTACGTACTTTTGTCTGATCTCAAAGTAAGTAGTTTAAGTACTTGTGTGCAATAAGACCTTAAAAAGTGTACCAAACCAGTGTGTACGCCTCTCGTCTGTAGACATCAACTACAACCTCTACTGATCACGTCATTTATAACTTGTATACGACGACCTCCATTGACGAATGGCCACCGGTTTTATAGGTGTCACCATCTCGAGGTCCATCCATCCGGGTTCGATTCCCGGACGTGTCAATGTAGAAACTCCAATTTTTCTGCATTCTCTCGGGTGTGGGTGTTTGTGGTGCCTTGTTGTTTTCCGATTCCTATACCACAAGTACTTTAGCTTCTAACATTGGGATCGGAGCAAAGTATGTGATGTCGTCCTATCTATATATGTGTTTATTTATTCATTAACTTGTGTATTATCTTTTAATTTAATTCACTTAAAAGACACAAATACTATATACCATAAAATGTACAATAGTACTACTTAGTAAAATAGTTTTAAACAAACACAACGCTTCTATATTCGTAAATACTGTTTAACCAACATTTTAGTCAATCTACTATTAACAGTTTATTTGTATTTGGAATCTTAACTGTACACCGACGGACGGTGGATTCCTCGCGCTAGTAGTTGAGCAAACAGTGACTCGCTTGGGCTCGACTGCCTTACGTAAAAGATTTTTTGTAATGTGAATTTAAATTGGTATTTAAGTTTTCTACTGCTAACAGCTCTTACTAATGCATTAGAGCAAGTTTTCTTTCGTCAACTTCAAGAATTCTGATCAAGGCGCCGAAAAACTGACAAATTTACTTGTAATAATATCGATGTTTTTTTTTTCAATTTAGCTCGTGATATCTTTACTGAAAATACTATGTTCTGCTGTAGATTTCCACAGACTGACAAGTGAAATAAAATCATTTATTCATCGATACAAGTAACATACATCCAACGATTGTAATTTTTTTTATCTATTAACGTTACATAATGGCGTCCCTCTAACGGAGAAGATGGCGAAAGCGAAGAAACAATCCGTATTTTTGTTATAACAAAAATAACAATGATTTATTACCATTTTATAGAATCAAAGAAATCCACGTGTATGAAATTTCTTTGATATTTTTAAATCTACTAGATGGTGATTGTGAAGAGCAGTTACAATAACAACTTGCACCAAGCTTAGACATGTGTTCTCACTCCTCAGTATATAAATAGAATGCCTCATATACCTCCATTACACCGCCAATACCTTTCAAGTCAGGACATAGCAGTCACTGCGTCCGTCTACCATGATTCGTATCAGGTTTGTTCTTTTGTTTCAGTAGGGCAAGAACGTAGCGTAATACTAATTACGTATAATAAAAAAAAATCACACGACCAATTTCCAACGCTGTGGTTAAAGTTTTAGACGAAGAAAGGACTTAACCTTTCTTTAAAAGATCTCACTTTAAAAGAGATTCAAATAACGCAACTTGCGAAGAGCCTGTCGCGAACTTGCGAAGATCTTCGTATCCGAAGTAAATATCGCACTCGAGTCTTTTGATTCGCCTCAAAAGTTATCAAATCGTTTGCTTATCGTGCTCATTTTTTAAAACAAATATACACATGCCTAGATAGGGAAAATATTGCTCTGATACATGTATGTGGCTTTTGTTATGGAATCACAAACAACTAAGGTACCACAAACATCCAGACACGAAAAGTGTAGAAAGTGTTTTCTACATTAACCCAATCGCGAATCCAACCCACGACCTCAGAGCGGGCGACACCATGAAAACTGGTGTGTACATACATCCATAGAGGTAAATAATCGTTGCCTTATAGTGGTTACATAATATTTAAAATACAGGTATATATAGTATCTCGAACGATTTCGTCCACAGCGACTTGGACTATTGCGAGCGTTGTTCGTGTGCTCGCAGGTGACTGACGCAACCGATTTTTGCGCTGAACGTGCGAGCACATTGAGAGCAAGTCAGCACCCCTCCGACTAAATTGCAGGTGATGGCTGCAGGTGATCGAGCCTTGAGCGCGTCTCGTTTGGCATCGAGCTCATTCACACGTACTCCCTCATACTCTAATACCTCAGTGCTTACGGTCCGCCTCCACAATTCTCGATCCGCAGCCATTATCTCCCACTGTGACGGATCTAAGTCGCATTTCTTCATGTGGCGCATGAGTACATCTTTGAACCGCAGTTCAAAATACAAATTTACAGTTCAAAATACAAGTATCGACAACGGCACACGCCAGCCCTACCCGGAGCGTGGGAGCGGGCGCATATCTTCGCAAAGCGTTAAAATGAAATGTTCGCAATTTGAATATCGTCCGTAGCCCCCTCCCCTCTGCCCCCCCCCCACCCCAACCCCCGCCCGCATCTCTATCTCCCGTCAAGCCCCCGGCGGAGGTCGGCGGAATTCTTGTTCTCAATGTAATAGCTAAACTGTTTGCTGTTTCTTTGTTTGTGTTTGAAAATGTTTTTTTTTTGTTAACAACTCCTCTATGACTTAGAACTGATGGTTAAAATTACTTTTATTTTATTTATAAAGTGTTACACAATTGTTATATCTTCACGCATTTGGATATATTGGAGTAGTTAGAGGTCTAAACAATTTAGTAATGTTGGCCCACATTCCACCGGAGCTTACACAACAACGTGACAGATTGTGAGCCTGTCACCGTGTTAGAGTACAAGTCAGCGATGCAGATCGTACACAAGTTTCCTCCTGAGGATTGATCTCGGGACCCCTGATTGGAATTCCTGTCACACAATCACTCGACTTCGGTGGCTAGAAAATCGTTTACACAAATTAATATGGTGATTGCAACGAGGAGATTGATATTGTGATCGCCAATCCGCTTGCCGAGCGTGACAATTATGCTAAATCTTCCTTTTTGAGAGGCCCAGTAGTGGACCGATGTCCTGTAGTGGACTTTAACCTGTGATTGTGAAGATTATCCTCAAAATGTAACTGGGATGCCACGAGAGAGATGGTTAAGTATATAATCAACAAATTCAACTGTAGCCATCTTTATGTCCAAGCCAGCGATATAATTCGTATATTAGTTTTTGAAAAAACCCATTGGTATAAGCCTGCCACCTGGGGATCGAGCCCGCATCTCTGGACTCGAAATTCCGACCACCCAACCATTCGGCTATCGTGACTTCAATTATAAAACTAAAAATGTTATTATTGTAAAAGACATATTGTTATATGATATAATAAAAAAACTTTTAACAAAAAAAAGAAGAATTCTAGCAAACTGAAAGCCGAGGAGGTGTTACAATGTTTCCAAAAAACAAATGTTCACAACAGAACCCTCCCACCGAGGCGGAATGTTGCAAGCTAAAAATAATGCCCGCGTCCCTAATGAAGAGGCGCCCCTCCTCCGGGGGCGTCGCAACTGTATCCGTCGCCGCCATTGGCCGCAACAGTGTTGCCACAATATTACAACTAGCTGCTACGTCTACGTTGCTACATACTGTCCAATGAAGGCACTGTACCTACGGGCCGCAAAGCCTACGCGGGGGAATGTGTTATCTATAAATAATATTGAATGATGAGTATACAATATTGTGTGAAGACCGAATTGTAAAGAAGATATACAGTAGCAAAGTGAACAATAAAAGGGGACGAGGTAGACCGAGACTACCATTCAAAGACCAAAGACATTCTTGAAAGAGAAAGGTCAAGAGTACTCGGATACCTAGACGTGCGTGTATGAAGAATATTATGAATGTGATAGAATAGAGAGGTAAATAAGGAACGTGACAGTTGGCGATATGTTCCACAGAGAACATATAGGCAACTGTGACAGTTGCTTCCTTAGTTCCCGTAATTATATGTATAAAAAAATATCTTCACGCCATTCCCAATAATCTGTCTACAGAGGTCAATTAAGTCGTTTCGACCCACCTTCCACCGAAGATGTTTTTGGGACAACGTGACACATTATGAGTTCGAGGCCATCGCAATGTCCAAGTCAACGATATAATTTGAACATAAGGTTTTGAAAAAAAACCATTAGTATGAGCCTGCCGCCTGGGAATCGAACTGGGGTATCTCGACTCGTAATTCCAACTACCCACCACTCGACTATCGTGACTCTCGGTAATTTTATGTGAATTTATATAATTAGTTATATATAAATAGTTCTAACAAATAATTACATGCATAGGGACAATATCACATGATGTCCCGAAAATATCTTCAGTGGAAGATGGGTCGAAGGGACCTAATTGTCTAGACTAGACCTCTGTCTACTGTGTAGTACCTTCATTGTTTCTGATTCCATAACACAACTGCTCAAGCTGCTTACATTTGGATCAGAGCAATGTATGTACTGTTATTCCTATCTATCTATGTATTTCTACCTTTGTGTATATTTCTAAATGTTCTTGCCGTTGTTGTCTTCAAGAATTCTTACTTTTGACCCACGATTTGACACAAATTGAGACACAGCGAAACTGAACCGGAATTTGCTAATATTTATATGAAGTCATTTAAAAGAACATATATAAAAACATATTTTAATTATATACCTAATTACGAATAATTTTAATTTGTAAATAATACTTATAGTTAGATATTAAAATAAATAAAAAATATGATTCTGCCTTATTTAATTTTTCAAAAATATCTAAAATTAATAAATAAATCCATTCATAAGAGTCACGATAGCCGAGTGGTTGGTCGAAGAGTTTATTAAGGTCGAAATTTCGAGTCAAGAGACCCGAGTTCGAATGGCGTGAAGGTAATTATTTATTTATTTAATTCATTCATTGAAACTGTGTTTACTGAAGTGACATAAGCCACGATAGTCGAGTGGTTGCGTTATTGGAATTCGAGTCAAAAGACCTACTCGTACCAATGGTTTTTTTTCAAAACTTATCACTTATACTCACCACCTGTCACGTAAATACATTAAGGATTTAATTGTCTAGACCGCTGTCTACCCAAGTATTATTCATTTTCGACCAAAAAGGAGGCAATAATACATGAAAAAAAATATATTTAAAAAGCCGTACATATATGTTTTTTCAAGTTTACAATAAGATGCATACATTATAATTATAGTCACGATAGTCGAGTAACCACTGGGTGGTCGTAATTTCTAGTCAAGAGACCCGGGTTCGAGCCCCAAGTGGCACGCTCGTACCAATGGGTTTTTCAAAAACTTATGTACGAATTATATCGTTGGCTTGGATATAAAAACGGCGACGGGCTTACCACCTGTCACGTTGTTCCGAAAATATCTTCGGTGGAAGGTGGGTCAAAGGGACTAAATAGTCTAGACTAGACATCTGTATACCCCTGTATTGAGAATCGCGTGAAGATATTTATTTTATTTATTTACAATAAGATGCAAAATGTAATTAAAATTTGACGATGAATCATTTAAAGAATACTCAAATGGCTTAATGAGAATAATTATTAAAATATGAAAGATCTGACTCTCGAATCCAAAGTTCGCGACAACAGACCAAGCGAAGGCGTCCCTGGTCTTCAGCGTGGATCCATGGTATGATCCATCTGATGCAAAGCTTCCTAACGCCTAAATGTTCCGTAATATTTTTCATTCTGCACTCAGTACATAATTGGCTTGTACATAGACTCTTTATGCTTTGAGACGTTGGCTTTAACATAGAGACTGCAATAGGGTGAGCCTATTGCAGTCTCTATGTTAAAGCCAACGTCTCAACCTGTCACGTATTCCCAAAAAAATGTCTTCGGTAAAAGGTGTGTTGAAAGACCTACGTCTACCCCAGTATTGGGAATGGCGTGCGAAGGCGTTTCTAGTTTTCAGTTAAAGTATGAGGAATCCATCTATTCAGAACTTTCTGTTGCCTAAACATTTGTATAATATTTTTCGTACTTTATTCATACCAATGCTTAACAGTTTGGCTGCATCTGCTGGCAGGTCACTCTCTTTCTTCCTCTATCATGCATCGCACAGCACTCTTATTACCTTCAGATATCCTTGTTGAATAACATCCTTCCACAGATCATCACTGAGATTGCTCCGCCCACGCTTAAACTCATTACACCAATTGTATACAGCAGCTCGAGATGGAGCTAGAATAGCCGCCAATTCACAAAAACAAATAAATTAGTAAATATGTCGCATAAGGTTACCGAAGAGTTCTGTGTTCGAAATTTATAAGAAGGTTTCATTAATAATGTTTCTAACCGGCCAGTCCTTTAGCCTTCAGTGCCACCGAGTATTATAGTCTTCCATACAAGTAGAACTTCTTACATGTATACATGTAAGAAGTGAAGAATATCATGCACACAGCTTTTGAAGTCAAGAATTCTACAGCAAAGTTATAATATGAAATTTAGTCTTTTAAGTTTTAAGGTACTACTAAAAAAACTTAAATTTAATTAACTAAATTAACTTAAACGTAATAAAAGAAAAGATATAAGGAGATATCAAAGAGCTCTAAAATTTTGTTGCTCCTAAAATTTTGAACTTTGCTATCTACTTTATCTAATAAATAAAATAATTATACATATCTTCACGCAATTCCCAATACAGGGGTAGATAGAGGTCTAGTCTAGACAATTAAGTCCATTTGACACAACTTCCACCGAAGATATTTTCGGGACAACTTGACAGGTGGTGAAAAGTACACGCAATGCTCGTACCGACTTTGTTATGTACTCGTATATTTCAGAGAGAACTGAATCCGCCAGAAGAGGCATGAAAGCCGGTTGAATATAGTGAAAGCGAAATGAAGACATTCGCAATATGACAGGTTTGAAAGCTGATCTTACCACTAAAATAGATGCGTGCTTGCGGGTTTTGGGCACGTGGAGCGAATGAGTTAAAATCGAAAATGACGAAAATTTACAACAATAAAAGGGGGCTAGTTAAACCGCAACTAACTTTCCAATATCATGTGAGCAAATTAGTGGAAAAAGGTATGGTCAAGAGAACTCGGACGTGAGAGTGTGGAGAAAAGGGTGAGTTTGATAGAAACTAAAGAAGTGTACAAGTTTGGTGACAGTCGGGTGACGAGTGAGTTTGTAGTAATAATACTTTAAATACTATTTTGCCGTGTGGTAACGGTGTTAGAATATTGCCACTCCCTTTCGTCCCGTGGGTGTCGTTAGAGGCGACTAAGGGAAACAGCCTTGAACATCGTTTTGGCAACCGGTAGATGGCGGTATAACCATCTCTAAAAATATCAGACCAAAATAATCAGACCAAAGATGGGCAGCAGCGTCTAAGGTGCGAGGTGTCTGCACGGGATCAAACTCACTAAGAAGTCACGTTAGCCGAGCGGTTGGGTGGTCGGAATTCGAGTCAAGAGATCCGAGTTCGATCACCAGGAGGCAGGCTCGTACCAGTAGGTTTTTCAAAAACTTATGTACGATTTATATCGTTGGCTTGGACATAAAGACGGCGACGAGCTTTTCTCCTGTCACGTTGTCCCCTTATCTTCGGAAGGTAGTTCGAAACGACTTAATTGTCTAGACCGCTCTTTACACCTGTATTGGGAATGGTGTGAAGATATTTATTTATTTCTTGTCATTAATCCAATTGTCATAACCAAGAAGCCCCGGTTAAAGATAAATGTAAAAACATTATATCCGATCACCCACGTCTGCTGCCCACCCATCAACCATTATGTAGATGTGTAGACACGCAGGCGACTGCGACTCCTGACGGCACAAATGGCCGCATGCATCACTTCTCGCCGACTCGCCACTGCCCGGTGGCCGATCTCGCACTATGGATACGCTTTTTACAGTTTAAATATAAATTAAATAAACAAATATCTTGTATTAGGTACTACCAGGAAAGGTGTGAAGATATTTATTATTTATTATTAAATATAACTGCACTAGCGACCTAAAATAAAACTGTGTCTAAACGACAGTCCATGAGCTACTCTGTGTCAATGTTCCTAACCTAATTTAGGAATAAGAAAACTTGGTGTGGTGCTTTTTTATTATAAATTTTAACGTGTCTAAGGTCACTGTAATGTTTATCTCGTTCAAGGTTATGATAAATTTTTAACAAACAGCATATATCGTTTTTTACTGATCTGTATTTGATGAAAATGGATATTGTTTTATTCTAGTAGCCGGGTGACCAAGCTCCGCTTAAACAAAGGAATAGGTAAAATAAAATAAATAAATAAATATCTTCACGCATTTCCCAATACAGGGGCAGATAGAGATCTAGTCTAGATAATTAAGTCCCTACGACCCACCTTCCACCGAAGATATTTTCGGGACAACGTGACAGGTGGTGAGCCCGTCTTTATGTCCAAGCCAACGATATAATTCGCACATACGAGTAAGTTTTTGAAAAACGCATTGGTACGAGCCTGCCACCTGGGGATCGAACTCGGGTCTCTTTACTCAAAATTCCGTCCACCCTACCACTCGGCTATCGTGACTTTTCAAAGGAATAGGTGACGATGTCATACATTTTTATACTCTACTACTAATAAACAGTCCACAACAAAAAACAACAGGAGATTCACTTTAGAAATCTAACGCAGTGGACTCCTAAACCAAAGATTTAAGAGATTAATAATAATAAATAAATATCTTCACGCAATTCCCAATACAGGGGTAGACAGAGGTCAAGTTCGAGATTCGAAGTTAGTGAGAACCATGACTAGAACCTTGAGGTATCAGGTTACCACTAAGCAATTCTGTTGTCACATTATAAATCTGCGGGCATGTCCACGCTGCACAAACGAGCTGAGTATCGCCGACCAACAAAAACGAAGCACGGAGTTTTGTCGTATTTCTGCCGCGCCGGAGCCTGAGCTTGATGAAGAGCCGCTTTTTAAGTCCGCGCTGTGAGAGGGTTGAGCGAGTTTTCATTGGTAGGGGATTATTGTCGCTGCGTCCACATTTACACTACTTTTGACCTCGCAAGCAATCCGTAATGTCTCGGTTTATGCGTAACAGACATCCAGGGACCTTTATTTTATGTTAAAAAGAAAAGTTTACGTTTTAGTTGGCCTATAAATGACTAAATTTAGTTTGAATAACAAAAAAAATGTAGCAGGAATACGTCCGCCATGCTGCTCTAGTACGTGTTAACAAATCTTCGAAATAATAATTGTTTCTAACATTATTTTGCGGACACTGGTTTCCTTACGGTGTTCCCTTCGTTATCGCTTTAAGGCATTAACTTCCAGCAATATTATGCAGTTGTCACTGTACTTTACAAATCATTACTATTTCGGTTATTCTAGTTTAGCTGGGAATGTCTTAATGGCAGACTTATGCAGAAATACCGATCATTACCCATTCCTTTCCATTTTTTGAAATTATACGAGAATAGCAAACAGACCAGAATCAAACTGGTGGAGAGAAAAATTTTTAAACTCCTCTACACAAAACGTATTTATTGTAATTTAATATTAAATACATTTAATATTAAATAAGTTTAATAGTTTAATATTTATTACTAGCACCAATAGTTAAAATATTGTAATCTATTTTACGATCAATATACCTTTTATTACTTAAACATGTCACCTGTACTCTAACTGAAACCATAAATAAATAAATTGGAAATTGTTACAAAAACTGACTGACATCTAACGGTAAGTAGCTAAAACTTACTCGGACATACTATTCTTAGTTTAAATTCTATTGATCAAAAGATGGCGCTGAAACTAAATGTTCGATCTCTATTTTGTTTGGTTAGATGGCAGCATAAAAAAACACTATACTAATTGAAAATATTACGAAAACGAAACAAATATGATTAGAAAAAGAACCTGCTACGACCTATGACTAAATATAGCTTTACAACAATAACAATTAATGCATGCCACGTTTTTTCTTATAAATGAAATAAAATTTACGATAAGCATAAGAGATAAGACCGTAGTTCAGTACACACAACCTTTACAAATAACATTTTAACCTATTACGTAAGAATTTTACTCTAATTGTTTCTCTTCTTTCTATGCTTTAGTATATTTAAAAGATATGGGTTACATATGAGGTCGATGATTAAAAATAAGTGTGATGTAACCTAGATTTCACAATCTCTTGTACTTTCAATGGTATTCTGCTATAGGGTCATGCAGCTGATATAGAAACATTATTTATTGTACAAAAAAAAAACGCCTAAAGATCTTTTTATTATATAAATTGGAGTGCAACTCTTGGAGAAAAAAAATATTTTATTAATTTTATGCTCTCAGTATAAATTTATAATAAATAAATATCTTCACGCAATTCCCAATACAGGGGTAGACACAGGTCTAGTCTAGACAATTAAGTCCCTTCGACCCACCTTCCACCGAAGATTTTTTCGGGACAACGTGACAGGCTGTGAGCCCGTCGCCATCTTTATGTCCAAGCCAACGATTTAATTCGTAAAAAAGTTTTTTTTTGAAAACCCATAGGTAAAAGCATGTCACCTGGGGATCGAACTTGGGTCTCTCGACTCCAAATTCCGACCACCCAACCACTCGGCTATCGTGACGTTTTATTACTTAGTATTACTTTTTATCGTGACAATATATACTTGAAAATGTAATGTAAGCACATAAAACATTAATACTTTTGGTAAGAATACCGATGTGCATAACGAAGATATAGCGACGACCTCCGTGGATCAGTGTATTGTGAGTGAATTCTCATAGCGTGCACTTGAATTCAGTTTCAAAAGTAAGAAATAAATAAAAACATAGATGAGGACAGCATCACGTACTTGTCTCTAATCTCAAAATAAGCAGCTGAAGCACTTGTAATATGAAATCGGAAATGACGAACATACCTCAAACAACCAGACCCGAGACAAAATATAAAAAGTGATTTTTCTACATTGACCCGACCTGAATTCTAACCCTCTCGTCCACGGAAGTCTACATAAATTTAATTAAAATAAAATTATTATTCTTTTTTAAAGATAATTATCTAGGGATTGCCTTTAACTATAAGAGATGCAGGTCACTACCTAATTCTGCTTGAAAAACGTGTAAATAGTCCGATATTAGACAGTACTGGGCCGCAGCTGGTCTCCTCAGTTCTAGGCACTGCTGCTGTCAAAGCTGACTGGAAGTTGTTCATGTTTTACCTGGCTGTGCTAGTGGAGGTAATTGTTAGTGTTGGACCTTGGTGGATCTGGAACAAGTTGCTCGCATAAGTGTGAGGAAAGTGATTGCTTTTGCATTTCTCTTCGATTCCGATAGCCAATGCCTATGTCTCGTCCAGTTTAGTACACGTATACAGAACATTCATACCAATTCTCAATCACCAATCGATCTTCAATTCCAATTCGCTTGTTTGTAGTTTCCAATGAAATAGTAATTTTTAAGTCAGCTTCAAATATTGTTCATTAAGGATTTTTATAATCATTGGCAGTAATTCACATTTATCACCTCCTTTTTTTTCTTTATTACTCCCGCGTGAAGCCGGATAGTTCGCTGGTTTGGAATATATATACATAGATACGTTTCAGACCAATGCCGTTTGTTGTTGGGAACACTACCCTCGAAGTTAATGGCGAAAATGTATACCTGGGACATATTGTCAGGCTAGGTAAATCCAACTTCGACCCAGAGGTCAATCGACTGATGCAACTCGGCTGGGCAGCGTTCGGGAAACTACTCTGTACCTTCTCGTCGAGTCGAGTCTCAAGTCCAAAGTATACAACCAGTGCGTGTTGCCAGTGTTGACCTATGAGGCAATACAGAGACGTGGTCTTTCACTGCAGGCCGAATGAAGAAGCTCAAAATTGCTGAGCGTGATATGAAAAGAGCTATGCTCAGTCTTTCTCTGCGTGATAGAATCCGCAGCAGAATTAAGGTAACCGACATAGCAGTAAAGATTTTGGGGAAAAAAAGGTTCTCAAGTGACAACCTCGTTTAGACAAACGCAGTGTAGGATGTGCAAAATGTTGCGGAGAGTCGATTGATGCTGTTCCCAGAGAGGCCTAAGTTCAGCAGTGGACTCTTGATATTTTGCAAAGAAAAAAAAAGAAGTTAAATAGGGACAACCTCACCTACATTACTCTGATCCCAAAGCAACTAAAGTGCTTTTTATATGGAATCGGACACAAAGAAGGTACCACAAACATAAAAAATATGTATATAATTCAAAGTACAGTTTTTTCTATCCATAAAAAAGCTAAATTTTTTACAAAATTACTGCTATAATAAACCTTAAATTCAACCAAATATGCACGTAAACCGATTAAGCACATCAACAAAGGTTTTGCGGGTTGCCTTCCACGTAATCGACAAACTCGTGTTATATTTTACTTACTGTAAAACCAAACAGTACTTTCGTATCGGCACGTGCCGGCACTTCACGTGGCTTCCGGTCGAAGTTTACAAACATGGCGTCCGGGGCGGCGGCACAGAGAAAACACGTTTACTTAGACCTCAGCGCTTGACTGGGAACAACTGAAATAAAGTACGCGACAAATCAGGTATTGCTTTTTTGCCGTTTTTATGTTCTTTATCGCCATTTTGTGTCGACGTAGGAATATATTATACCCGTTCTTTTCCTAGTTTGAGGCACGATAGCCGAGTGGTTGGGTGGTCGAAATTTCGAGTCAGAACACCCGAGTTCGATCCCCAGGTGGCAGGCTCGTACCAATGGGTTTTTCAAAAACTTATGTACGAATCATATCGTTGGCTTGGACATAAAGACGGCGACGGGCTCACCACCTGTCACGTTGTCCCGAAAATATCGTCGTTGGTAGGTGGGTCGAAGGGACTAAATTGTCTAGACTAGACCTCTGTCTACCCCTGTTGGGAATTGTTCTTTTCCTAAGAGGCGCAAAGTGCATAGCGATTATGGAAGACCAAGGGAGGAGGGTACGGGAGCGGTCTCTATTCTGGAATGGATACTTATTGGCTGTTATGTATCTTTTTTGTTAACATTACCATTACATAAAGCTCCTTCTTTACCTAGAAGTTGTCTGGTTCAGCATCGGTCTCTTCCACATTTCTATCGCTAAATAAAAATGTATGAACTATTCTACTACTATTTCGTATTAAAAAGTACAGACAGGGAGTGTAACTATGCGCAATAAAGCCATCTTAGTCCTCGGGGAACTTTCTATGTTTCCTTCTTCGTTTGAAGCTGTCCGCAGATTTCCATGGACGGCAGTGGTCACTTACCGTTAGGTGGGCTGTTAGCTTGTTTGTATTTTATTGATACTAGTTAGTCAAATGGTGAGATAAATGTATTTTAATATAAGATATTCGGATTCAGCTAACGCAGTATGTTTTTTCCGTAAGGACAGCGTTTATTGGAAATAAATAAATACACAATTTTTTATTGATTTTAAAGTTTATAAGTTATGCTGAACTTAGTGTTATTTAATTAAAGAGAAAGAATGTTTAAAATTTCATATGACACGGGTGGGATTCGAAACCGCGTCCTTTGACAAACGGTGGCGGTACCGTGTTAGTTGAAATCTTTTAATATTTTTCTTTAATTTAATAACCAAAAAATATATATTAAAACGTTTTTCACGTCACTTCAAAATCAATTAATTGAAATAAGAACTTTATTTATCTCGTGACACGGGATTTCGTAACAAAATATGTAATATCACGCAATTTTATCACTAGTAAAACCGTAATAAATTTTATCGGGAACGTCAGACGTAAAAACGCTGCAAACAAATACACAGACAACATAAAGTTTTTTTTATAGAAAAAGGAGGCAAACGAGCAGGTGGCACACGTGATGGTAAGTGATTACCGCCGCCCATGAACATCTGCAATTACGGAAGAATAGCAGATACGTTGCCGGCCTTTGAGAAAGGTATAGACTCTTTTCTTGAAGGTCTCTAAGTCGTTTCGGCCGGAAAAACTGCTGACGGCAGCACATTCCATAAAGTGCAGTAGATCTTGTAGAAAATGCAAAGAGATGCAACATCTCTTCGCAAAGCCAGGGGATCTAGCCGATCGGATAGAATATGGTCGTCGACGATTTGAACCGCTCTTCGTTGGATACGGTCAAATGGAAGGAGTTTTACAGTGGTAGAGTCACGCCTTTGTTGTTGCATGAATGGGCCGGCTCGACCGGGGACAGAATACCGGCGTAAAGTAGAAGTCTAACAAACTTCTGCGTTTCGTCTGATGAGTGCAGGTAACTGGTGGCCCACACACCCTCCGCCCCCAATTATGGGGGAGGGGGGCATTCTAACGCAACGCATCTGCTAAACCTCTGGTATTGCGGGTGTTCATGGGCGGCGGTAATCACTTACCATCACGTGAGCCACCTGCTCGTCTGCTTTTTCTATAAAAAAAAAAAAACTCCCCGTAGTAGATCTTGTAGAAAATGCAAAGAGATGCAACATCTCTTCGCAAAGAGAGGGGATCTAGCCGATCGGATAGAATATGGTCGTCGACGATTCGAGCCGCTCTTCGTTGGATACGGTCAAATGGAAGGAACTGACACTGGGGTGCCCCCGCCCAGAGATGAGAACAGTACTTCATGTGCGGCCGAACCTGCGCCTTATAAAGTTGCAAGCGGTGGGCCGGCATGAAGTACTGTCGTGCTCTAATGAGCACGCCAAGCTTCTTAGAGGCCAATTTGGCCTTTCCTTCCAAATGACCGCGAACTGAACGATATGTCGTTGATATGTCGTAACGTTGCTCGATATGTCGACGCCAAGGATTCCGATGCTGGCTGAGGCAACTAGGGGAGTGCTCTCAAAACGAGGTGATACGACGAAGGGTCTCTTTTTTGCGGTAAACTTGTGTTTTTTTAGGGTTGAACTGGACTAAATTTAGTCAGCACCAGTTCGAGATTTTGTATAACGAAATCTCTACTTCAGACACAAGATTGTTCCAGTACTCGTCGACGTGTTCCCGAGAAATATTGGTACGGCCGGTGTATAGGGCTTCACCAGTGCTGTCATCTGCATAGCAATGGATGTTACTAATTTGTAAGAAATCATTGATATGCAGAAGAAACAGGGTTGGCGATAGCACACAGCCTTATGTCCCACAGCTTTCACAGACTTAGAGTCCGAGCATGCACCATCAACTACGACCTTGATGCTCCGGTCTGTGAGAAAATTAGTGACCCAATTACAAAATTTCTCGGGAAGCCCAGATGACGGAAGCTTCGAGAGAAGCGCTTTGTGCCATTGTTGTATAAAAATGTAAAATGTGATGTAAATGTACATAAAGTTCCCGTTTACATATGTATTAAAGGCAGTCCAAAATTAAGAGATATAGCCACTTTTAAAAAAACCACGAATATTGTACCAAATTAAATTAAATTTATTTCCATATAAGGTTTGCACACTACACTACAATAACTTCTTTAGCTATTCTTTCTTTGTAGAAATAAATAACAATATATATACCATATTAAAACAAATATTTTTTATTCTATTTCAAATAGTTTTATGTTGGTAACGTTTGTATTTTCGTTTTATTTACGTACGAAGAAGATGTTTACTTCTATTCTCTATTATTTAACGTAGCATGCAGCGAGAGATGACCTTCTTAGAAATGTACACAATGTAAAAGTTTAAAAAAAAAATATACGTATGTGTTATACTAAAATATTTGTACGTCAGTGTTATAATGCCATGTTAAAATATGTTTTTTTCCTTTCTATTTTCCTTTTTTCTCCAAAAGTGAGCTAAACATAAGCATTAAAAAAAATTAAATTGTTTCGAAAACAAAAACCGTAAACATTACAAATCACTTACAAATAATGTTCTCTTTTTTTGAAGAGTAATTGACGCACTTTTAGGTATGTTTACTTTGGATATAATATTCAGTTACTTGATGTACTCCGTCCATTTATAGTTCCATCTTTTTCCTCAAGATTGACAAAGTAATCTAACTTTCTTAGATCGAAGACTTTAGCTGCAGAGTTTGATACACTTGAGAAAAACAAATACTCAGGTAGGACATTACGTAACCTGTTCCCGGGTGATCAAGCGTCGCTCGGTTTAATGTAGATGGCGCTTTAATACATTTTTAACATTTTTTTCGTAAACAAACAAATTTTCTCAGATATTACATCGATCGAGATAGACTTGGAAAGTAAAACACTACCTAAATGCAAAATATTATTCAAAATCTTAGTTTAATATTCGTAAAATATCGAGATAGCAATGTTTACATAAATGAATGTATACAAAAGATTAGCTCGCCTAAATAATGAATTGGGATTCTAACTAATCAAAATTTAATTTTTAATCTTCCTCTAACGAAAATATTTTAGTAACCTATTGTTGCAACGTTCACGTTATCACATACCCTGTCAAATAGGTCTATATACACAAAATAGAGTAATACACATTTAAATTGTCTTATCATATTACAGATAGCGCTGACGTAAGACACAAACATGAGAGCACGCCGCGTCATACACAAACTGACAATTTTGTCTCTGCTCTACGTAACACTGGTTTGTCACGCTAAGATCATGAGGAATAACGCCTTGATGAACAAGATGATGTCCCAGTTCCAGAAGGACAACAGCAACAACCTCTCCATGGAGCCGGTGACGCAGAAACAGCAGCAAAGCGTCATGTCCTTAATGCAGGACGTCCTGTGCAGGAACTTCCCTTCAATACCCTGCACAGTCATCGTACAAGACGACACTTTAAGGAGATTGATACAGAAATCCATACAACAGATCAACAACAGAAAATTGTCATTGGAGAGGACCACTCAGCCGTACGAATATAAAACCAAATACCCGGTAATAAACAGCGAGGATTTGTCGAATTTTCTCCAAGTTCAGAACACCGGATACTTCGATAATAGAGAAGAAACTTACAAAGCAAAGAAGCAGAAACTAACTAATGCGGGCAAAGTAAGTTGGTCGCAAGAGAATTTGAAGAACTCTAAAAAACAAAAAACGTCAAAGCGCACTTCGATGTACGGGAGGAAGAAGCTGAGAAAGTTTTATCCTCACAAAGTGAAATACAAAGACAAGGGCGCACGAAACAAGATGGAGTACAAAGATTACTCTGACGAGAAGCTGTCGATGTCCGTAGAAATTCCCGACATGACCCTGACGAGGAAGCACCAGCATTACGCATACAAAATGGAGCCCGCCAACCCTCCCGTTTGGCGAATAGACTACGCTAAACACGGGGAGCCTAGTCTGAATCTCCTCGGGTCCATAACGAAGACTGGCACGAACAACATGGTCGATGACAACATGTTGGAGCAATCCGTTAGGAAAGACGTCATGCACCCGGACCTGTATATTAAGAATAACTTCGTGAGGAAGAACTCCGAGTTGTTGGACTAAAGTGTTAAAGGGTTTAGAATATAGTGCAATATTTTTTTTTAAGAAAATTGTTGTAGAATCATTAAAAAAAAGTATCTCAGCTAACTTGTGTTTATTTGAAAGTAAAATCAATGTGGCCCTTCTCGTTTGGTGGACGTACAGTTTTTTTTTTATTTTAAAAAATACTACTGGCAATGCCTAACAATTCGGTGCTAGTTTTCCTACGAACCACGCCAACAAAGATACAATGCTTGTGTCAGGAGAGGTTGTCTACAAAAGTCGAATTGTGGGCCCGAACCTGCGAGATTTTGTTTCGCAGTCCGCAACTTAAACCTAACCTTATTGACGTTGTGAGCGTCTATCTACCCCAGTATATGGAAAATGAGTAAAGATAAAATAGGTATAGCATAAGGTTATTATAAAATTAAATGTCTCTATCGCGAAAGGAAGAGCACAGTTCATTGCAACTCATATCTAGCAATGAATAATGAACAGGTTACATAAATAAATCCTGTGCAGGTTGACAACTGTTATGTAATAATTTAACATAAACAAAAGATTGCATGTAAACTTCGTTCATTATCGCCCGCGGTCGCTACCCACGTCCCCGGTCCCACGGCGTGGTGATATCGACACCACGACGTTATTGTAAAGTCTGAAACACACTAGCACTACTTTCTGAAAATCTAGAAGAGAATATAATATATAAATATGTTAAGAGTCGAAAGGCTTAATTGTCAAGACCTCTGTCTGCCACTGTATTGGGAATGGCGTGCGAATAACAATGTTATAATAAATGCAACAATAACATTGTGCCTCACAGCAACGTTACACAATCACATTACACAATCACATACTTTCAAGACATCACTAACTAATAAGTCTAAACCAATTCGATTCCCGCGAAATTAAAACTAGCACTAAATTCAATTTTCAATCTTTGCTAAAATGTCCGACACTAATTTTATAACAGCCAAAATTCAACACAAGTGTAAACCAAATCTGAGCATTCCAACCCACTATAACTTCTGTCCTATATAGTGTTTCACGGTCATCTCAAACTCAACTATTACCAATCAGTCATACTTTGTTGAAGTTTGCCCGACTATACTGGAAATATTAACGTGATCAAAATATATTTTACTCTCAATTGCCAGAATCGACGAATCAATGTGTTATACGTCAGTTCCTATAGGCAACTAGAGAAACTAATTTACTCGAATGCTCCTTCAATATTCGTTAACCTCGGGTGCATTGTGCATGTCATATCCGCCTCCAGATTTTACTCGTATACTATTAATATATTTCCTAGACATTTTTTTTAGTTTCCAACACACATACTAATGCTATCGTATATACAATACAATATACAAAAGTAAATTAATTCATGAAATGCCTATCGGAAAATTCCGTTCCTTTTCTTTTTTGATTTGATGCCATTAATCGGTACCATTTCTTGAAAAAGGTACCGATAAATGGCATCAAAACATTACATACATACACAAAGGACATAGGCCTCACCCATTTCTTCTTTTTTCTTATTTCCCTTCTTCTTCTTTCTTACGCCGTTACCTCACGGCCAATCAATACCAGACCAAAATTCAGCAGACCGACGATAGACAGTAACGTCTAAGGTATAGGTGTCTGGTACTGAGATAGCCAAGCGTGGCAATTATGACAAATCCGCCCTTACAGCAGAGGCTTATGCCCTCCAGTGGACTTTTAAATGCCGTCGTATATATGTATTGTAAAATTAATTTAAACCGCATTATAAATTCAGTGTAGCCCCACCCGATACTTTTATCTGCGTAGCATTTGACCTCGTTTATAAAACAGAGAAACGTCGTCATTCTTAGTTTTCACTCAGTCGACACAATGTCACGGCCGGTTCTTTCTACGCATGTTTTGGACACATCCACTGGCACACCAGCAGTGGCCTTGTTCGTCGAGTTGTATAAGAAGAGAGGGGATGATTGGACCCTTTGGCATAGTACAGTGACATCTGGCGACGGAAGAATACAATTTCCGTTCACGCAAGACTCTATGGCCGCAGGGACTTACAAATTAAAGTTTAACGTCGAAGATCATTACAAAAAGACAGAGAAAACTACTTTATATCCTTTTATAGAGGTGAGTTAGTTTTTTTGTTGGGATATAGTTAACATTTGGTCAGTGGAACTCGACATCCAGTGCCATCAAAGAATTCCGTCTGTTTTGGTAACTGCATGTCGATAAAAGACATAATCTGTGCTCATATTTCCAAAAATAGCCCTGAAAGCACTGCATGTCCTATTTAATTTCCTAAATGACTTAGAAATATAATAATTATAACACGACTCGGGTAAAAATAATCATTTTTAACAAAAAACCCTACGTATTAATTCGAATCGGTTGTAAGTTTGGCTGGGTCACTAACCAAAAAAGACTATCGTGTAATTTATTGTAATAACAGGTTATTATTATCGAATTGACAAAAATCTATCTACACAAAATACTTTAAAACGAAAAATAAGAATCCTAGCAATGCCAAGTAACATGACTTACTAAATCTACTTTCATTTATCTTCCTGTTAACTATTACAACTAAGCTGTAATGCTTATATGTGGAGTAGGTTTACGACAATAGTCGAAAGGGCCCGAATCTGTGAGTGTTTTGAGTGTGCCCCTCAGAACGGGTGCGTACTAATGAGTTTTTTTAAAACCTATGTACGATTTATATCGTTGGCTTGAACATGAAAACGGCGACAGGTTCACCACCTGTCACGTCTCAAAACAAGCTCCGGTGAAATGCGGGTCGAAAAAGACTTATTTGTCTAGACCTCGGGGTACCCCTTTGTCGGGAAAAGTATGAAGATTAAAAAAAAAGGAAGTGATACTATTATACGTAACTACACGGCGACAACGTCTAAACTTTATCGAGCTTAGTTAGATAGTAGTGGTGAAGCCGGTTGCAGGTGAAACTTTAGGGTAAGGTAAAGCCCTGCCTGTCATGCGCAGTTAATGCATTTGCATCTTTCCTATCTCTGCCTATCCGAAACAAATAAGACCTTCCATTGCTAGTTACAGTACACCGGTATATAACACTGCCGAAATCACCAATGGGCTAGTACATTAGTGAGTTACAATCACTAGACACCAAAGCTATTCATCGGCCTATTTATTTTTTCACATAGTTACATCGCCATCTGTCGATAGCATCGTGATTTTCAGACAGTCACTCTGTACCCTTTTGACACCCAAAAAAAGTAACTAAAGGTCTATGTTACCTGTAAGATGTTTTGTCTTGATACTAATGAACCTGAACATTACAGATAGTATTCAACACAACGGAGGGCAGCCATTACCACATCCCCCTGCTGCTCAGCCCGTACGGCTACACCACCTACCGAGGAAGCTAACAATTCTATAAATTATCACTAATAAACGTCTCGTTTGTATTGTGTATTTATTTGCCTATTTACCATATAATGGCCTGTAGTTCTGGTGCAATTTATAGACCTCTCTACCGTAAGGACATGTCATAATCGCCTACTTATCAAATGGATTAATAATCGCCTACTTATCAAATGGATTAATAATCGCAGTACTTTACACCTCGAACCATACGTAAGCACAGCTTCCAGTCACTGGTAGGCTAAATTTTAACATCATTTTTTTGTATTTATTATTTATATAATTTCTCATTATATTTGTAAGTGATTGATACATTTCGATATAGTAATTCCGCAATCTGTTGGACAACTTTGCAGAGCGGCAATAGCCTAATGGTTTAGGGTGCGGACTGCGAAACATGACGTCGCAGTTTCGAGCCCCGACATTCGACTATTGACGTAAACCAACTCCAGACACAAGCATTGCAGCTTAATTAGAGTGGTTAACAGGAATACTAGTAATGTTATTCGGCATTGCTAGTATTCTTTTAAAAAAAACTTACGCCATTACCAATATTAAAGTAGACAAGTTGACAGTAAACTCCTTTCGACTTACATTTCACCGGAGACATTTTTTTTGTTGTCGCCTTCTTTATGTACCATATATACCATTATGCCACTGATATAAATCGTCCAAAGTTTTGAAAAACCCATTGGTACGAGCTTACCACCTGAGGATCGAACTTGGGTCTCTTCATTCGAATAGCTATTACCCCAATGACTCGGCTATCGTGACTTATCTATCGACATCATCGACACCCACAAGATCAAGAATGAAAATTGTAACATCGATAACACACGGGTAACACTTTATATATGCTAATAGCATTACTATTGTCGCCTATATTCAATAAAAATTTTCAATGTTCTGACATATTTGAGAAGCCCACCAGTAAGCATATACATTATTTCGTTGTAGAGCAGAGCGGCAACTATGATAGACAAAAGTCTAGACAATGACATACTTTCGCCCATTTTTAACCCAAGCTTAGGAACAACGTGGCGTGTAGTGAACCTGTCGCCTGAATCTATTGCAACTAATTCAGTATCAAGATTTAGTGGACTCGACCATATCTTATGCTTTATAAGGACATGCGCACACCATTAATCCCCTTTTTCCCTTTCCTAATTTCTTTAAGTCACGATAGCAGAGTGGTTTCGATTAGAGACCCGAGTTCGATCCCCAGGCGGCAGGCTCGTACCAATGAGTTTTTTTTTAATAGAAAAGGGAGGCAGACGAGCAGGTGGTTCACGTGATGGTAAGTGACTACCGCCACCCATGAACACCCGCAATACCAGAGGCACAGCAGATGCGTTGCCTACCTTAGAGTGCCCCCCAATCCCCACCCCGGAATTGGAGGAAGGGGGTGTGTGGGCCACCGGTTACCTGCACTCACCAGACGAAACGCAGAAGTTTGTTAGACTCCTACTTTACGCCGGTATTCTGGGAGGTCGTGGTACTTCCCCGGTCGAGCCGGCCCATTCATGCAACAACAAAAGCTGATGCGTGGCTCTACCACTGTAAATCGTTGTTTTTCAAAAAAACTTTTACGTACGAATTATATCGTTGGCTTGGACATAAAGACGGCGTCGGGCTCACCACCTGTCACGGTGGAAGGTGGGTCGAAGGGTCGTGTCTAGACTAGACCTCTGTCTACCCCTGTATTGGGAATTGCGTGAAGATATTTTTTTTTATTGTCTAATTTCTTTCCAAATACAACTTCTACAATCTGGTGTGGCAAGCGACCCACATTTGTGTCAACATTCACTTACCAGCAGTGGAACCATTTGCTTGACTCCTCTAAAAAGGATATTTACGGCAAAACAATTTTGCCACCTCAGATTATAAGATGTATTTACATGATTCAAATAAAAGTACGTAAAAAGAAAATAGTATATATTCATTGTTTTATACAATTTTCTTAATTGTAAAATGATGCTTTATTCTAAATATTTACATTAACCGTAAATAAAAAAGTACAGACAGAAATAGTAGCGCTTCACTTCTATCTTCTAAGGGTGGCATTGTTGTAGGTGCGGCATCTTCAAACTCTTCCTCCAATATTTTTTTATAATTACATTTTTATTCCGTCTGTACTCCGTTTGGTCCTTTTAAAAATTATTTACAAGTTCAGCCATTTACAAAACCATGATACTATCCATTGAAATTGATAGACTTTAGCTTTGAGTTAGTTTACACTACGCTAGGTACCTATTTAAGAAAACTTAATTTCATTATAAATTCTATTTTTGAAAACTTTAAATATTAATTTGTTCATCCAAATAGAAATTGACTGAGACTTAATAAAGATGTTAACCTATATTTAACCTATGTTAGCATTGAAACTGTTTGTAGCTGTCCTAAGTTTAGTTTATACTAAAAATAATTTAACCAATGGTTTAAAAATAATAAAGATAACATTTAGTTTGTATAGACTCCTTTCATTAAGTAGAATCTAAAAGATTTACTTTATAACTATCCATCCAAGTTGATTATTTGTGAACTTCATAAATCAAATTATATTCCTTTCTATTCCTAACATTCTTGTGTTTAAATTCTTTATAGTAAATATAATTTATTAGCAACAATATGCACTTTAATTCTGAGATAGATTGCCTCAAAGAAAGTAAACTTGAAAAACTTAATGAAAATTCATTCCTTTGATGTAACTCATACTCCACAGAGGTTTTTATTAGATTAGTTAACCTTATTTAGGTTTCCAAATATTATCTTTGACAACAAATAAAACGGTTTTTACTAATTATAATAACTGATTATGTTATGCATTATGGATATTGTACCAATTCGCTTTTAAATATATCTAATCAATGTATATTATATAGTATTTAATTAAATATCTAATCTATCTATCTTAAACATCACCTAATACATTTTAAGACCTACAAAAATCAATATTTGTAAGAAGCCTTTTTAAATAGAAATGTCCATTAAAATAACTTTCAGAATCAATCTTGTATGCATGCTTCATCATGGTGAATCGTATGTAAACATTGTTATATTTTGAAGAAAAGTTGGACAGTGTTTAGGTGACATTTTGTAGGTGAAAAAAAAAGTATAGAAATTGTTATGAGCAAAAACTATGCATCAGTATTTCCTACAAAGAAGTAGCTAAGTAGCGTTATATACACGGGATGTATTTTGTAACATAATTTTGTTTGGCACGTAGTCTGGTCACTGGCGATGACTCTGTAATGTAAATGGTCAAATTTGTCAGTAAAACCCAAGTAAAGTCTACTTGCACAGTCACCGGTTCTTCATAAAGTCACAGGCACTAAAAATCACAGTTTTATCACAATTACTGAGTTCTGTGTCCAGTAGGAATGTCTCGGTAATGTTCACAAATTCTAAAATCTTCATTTCTGTTAGTTGTAACATTGAAAATATATCTACATGTATGTAAGAAATAAAAATTTCGATAATAAAGTTGGAAAAAGTGTCACTTTTATAATTAAAATTTATTACAAAACTTGCATTTCGACTTGAGCTAAAATAGGAGAAAAATATACAGTTTTATGGAGATCACTTTTGATAACCTACAAATAAAAATAGCGGCTTAATGCAATCCCTTGCAGTTGCTGTGCTCAGATATATTTCAGATATCTGTTGCAAACCTGTATAAAAAGGCAGTAATTACACAAAAAAGAGAAAAGTCATACACTCACCGCGCTTGTGTTGGGCAAATCTTAACGCAGGCCCTTAGGAAGCTTTGCAGCGGCAACATCTAGTGTAGTGAAACCAGAATCAACACATTAGACAGTTTAACACGAAACTCCCTTCATGACCCAAGCATCCTAATCATCATGTGCTCATAAAAAACCCTTTGCCACAGTAATAAAAATAAAATCAAAATTTGAAAATACTTGTAAAACTTTCACAGAGGTACATAAAATAATTATTATACAATTTATTTAAACTTAATTCCACGTAACACAAGAAACGAAAAAACATAAATGGCATTTTCTACCAACCAACCTGAAAAATTCCTTTAATCACTTTATCATTGAAATTATTCAAATATAATAATCGTTGGGCTAGCAATGTGACAACATTGCCATACTAATTTTACCATCATCATGTCCAAGCAGTTTGATAGGACTACATAAGCATAGTGCGGACACATCCTGCTCTGCATTTACCATTGAGCCTTCACTTCCAAGACCACTATATCTTTCATCTCCAACAGTTATACATTTAACTAACTAAGCTGACCTATTACCACTTCTTACCATAAAACATGACATGGGTTGATGTGATAAATTTCACAATTCCTGACTTTTACAAGTGTAAATAAAAAAAGCGCTGTAATTACATAAAGCACTTCAAATGACATTGCTAGTCTAAATCTCTGTAAACCATAACATCAGTTTATCTTACATTTTGTTCTGAATAAGAGTATAATTCACTGACCTGCTGTAATCCAACCTGTGAACAAAGTATTAAGTAAGAAACAAGTAAGAAATAAGACCCACCTAATTATTTCCCTCCTCTTGGCCAACAACTTCTTTATATCGAGCAATCATTAACTTCTTCACAGTGTCTCTATATGTCTCTCCAGGAGTTGGTGTATAAACGCCTCTTTTCTGTCCCAGTCCTGCCAAAGTCGGCCTTTGTTCAGCTTCTATAGGCGCTATCCTGCCCTGTTCCTCTTTGCCAAGGCCTCGACCCTCAGACCAGCCCATCTTTTGCAACATTTTACCTCCAATTGTATCAACTACAGATGGCGGTGGGTGTGACATAGCTGGAGCACGTGCAACATCTGACGGTTCATAACGCTTTCTAATTGGTGGAGGCTCATCTTCCCCAAACTTCATTCTCCTCTCAGCTGCTCGGTCTCTATATCCATTTGTTTGTGGTAGTAAATCATTCTTTCTCCTGAATTCAGCTAAATTCTGTTTGTGCAAGTCTGATAGTGTTTTATGTTTAGTGAGAACTTCAGCTGATGGGAATTTACGTTTACAAATAAGACATGTCAATTTTGCCCAATCAATAATACCTTCATCACTTTCAAACATCCCTGGTTCTGTTCTTTTAACCAGAAAATCATCTGTTGATATTGGAGGAGGAGATAGTTCTCTGATATGAGTTAAGGAAGGTCCAGCTCCAAGTACTGAAAATCCAATATCAGCAGAACCCTTGCTGGCTGCAGTGTCTATTGGTTGCTCCATCACAAAGTTGCTTCTAGCATTTTCTTTCTTTTGATTCAGAGTCCGTGCCCATCTCTCCATATCTTTTGCAATCTTTTTAGCAACCTTGACTTTGTCTTCCTTATCTTTCTTTTTCTTTTCTTCGGGCTCTTTAATAATAGTGTTTTCTGTAGTTGCCTCAGGTGGACTTGGTAGTTTAGGCTGGTCTGTATTCTGTTGATTTTGAGTTGCAGCTATGTATGTAGAGGATGTGGCATCCCAATACATATATACACTTAACTGGCTATTGTAGAAGTATTGAGTTGCGCCATCATAGTACAAACCAGTGGCTGGGTCATAGTAGTAACCAGAAGTCTCATCATACATGAAAGTTCTAACATCAGGTGGGCTAAACACAGTTTTTCCATCACCCGTGGGCACCTTGCCTGTAGAATTCAACTGAGCATTGGAAGAAACAAATACAGGTGCCGAGACAGGCACCCAGGACATTTGACGTGCTTGAGCTGCATTAATTGCAGATTGGGCTACTGCAGCAGCAGCATTGACCCTATCTGCCTCTGAAAGCACTTGAGACGATGAATTGTAATTGGACATTTGTGCATAATAGGATGCATACTCTGCTGAATTGGAAGAGATAGATTTCTGTAATTTAGGTGGTTCATTATAGAAAGTGATAAGGACTTCTCTACCATCTATTTCTAGAGGTGGGTTTAAGGACATAAGCTCCATATGAGCTGCAGTAGATTGGGAGATAGAATTGAAGTTAATGTATGCAAGGCATTTAGATGCCCCTGTCAATGTCTCACGGCCTATGGTAATACCAGCTATAGAATCTAATACTTGTTTGGAACACCTCTCTTTCAATACTTCTAAAATCCTCTCTTCAGTTGTCAATGCATCCAAACGCCTGAACAGGAGCCGTTTGGTGATGCCAGAATTAGCCTCTGATGAAGAACCTCTCTCAGAGTCGAGACCTAGGACAGTTCCTTCAGACCGTTTACCTTGACAGTTACGCCTATAGCAGATTTGGCGACGTTTAAAATTATAGGAGCCACATTTACAGAACCAATCTCCTGCGGAGGCATTAACAACATTTTGAGTGTCCTCATGTTTATCTCTACATGAATCATATTTGCTATCATAGTCGACATTGCAATCCTGCCGATCTCTACTTCCGGATCGGCTACTAGACTGTGAATCTATGTTCCTCTCCCCCTCGCCGCTGATTTTGGGCGGTGACGGAGCTGATGGGATGTCCCTGTCATCGAAGCGGCGAGGTGACCTGCGACGGTCGCGGTCACGCTCCCTTTTGTCGAACCGCTCGCGGCCACGGAAGCGATCCGCATCGCGCTCGTACCGTTCGCGCCGGTCGCCACGCTCCCTTTCGCGGTCGTAGCGATCGCGGTGACGATCGCGTTGTGGAGACTGACGTGGGCTAACGCTGCGCCTCGGCTCCCATACAGGCGTCCGGGGCCGATTGTCCCAACGGGGATCCTGTTCGCCCCAGCGCGAACCACCTCGCTCGTCCCTGCGCCACGACATTGCTGCCTGCGAACATCATCCGCATTGTAAAACGAGTGTACTCACATACCCGTTGCCGGTGACCCATCCTCGATGCAGCCTATGAACCGATGAACAATGACCTTTCTCTTCACACACTACTGTTTACCTGCTGTAAAGAACTCTGGTTCAATGTATTTTCGATCCTGTAATCTGTTAAGGGATTTAAATAAAACGCACTGTTATACTATATAACGAAGCAATAAATTAAATTGATGGCAAATTTGTACAAATTAAAAGCACATCGCCATATTGCTTTTACTTTCCTAGGGTTTCCGTTCCGACATAGATAATTCGTACATGACTTTAAGGTTTCCGATTTCGATTCAATTTAAATCGAATATCGATTCTTATAATCAGACTTTTGAATGGGCATTTTGAAAATCAGAGCGATCTTAAAATTGTCGCACCTAGTAAATATTAAGAATAGATCTTTTAAAATCTTGTTTATATTAATTTTTAAGTAACAGGTAACTAATTTGCAAGATTTCAGGAGGCGTAAGGAGCTTTTGCGTTTTGTAGATTTCGGTTTGTAGGCGGTTTGTAGAAGTATAACACATAACATCTATCACACAAAAAGGTGGAAAAAGTTCTACATATGAGTCTAAAATTTGTTTAAGTTCAAAATACCTGATGAAATTTCGGTTATCAAAGGAACACTATTTAAGTTTGTAATGTTAAATTAATGACATATCATTCTTTTTCATTTTTAGCTGTTTAAGATTATTTATTATTTTATAAGATTAATAAAAAGATCGATCTTATCAATCGATTTAGAACACATGCTCTGAGATTTCAGCAAAAAATTAAAACTTAAATAGTGTTCCTTTGATAACCGAAATTTCATCAGGTATTTTGAACTTAAACAAATTTATTATTGCATTAGTCATAACTAATCCAATAATAAAATATCAGAAGTTTCTAATGAAGAATAGAGTTATACCGAATCGAACAAATACAGAAATAAATATCTTCGCGCAATTCCCAAAACAGGGGTAGACAGAGGTCTAGTCTAGACAATTAAGTCCCTTTGAACCACCTTCCACCGAAAATATTTTCGGGACAATTAATATTATTTGTTCATCTTGGTATTTTTTATTGTGCATGGTGTATATTCTAAGTAGCGCTGAAAATAATATATAATGAACACATCTTTCAGTGCAACTGCTTTGTAACTGACAAAGCCGTTTCAACATGTACATTTTCTTCGATTTGCCGATTTGTCACAGTCCTAATAGCAAGATCGAGGAGTTTGCACTATACGGTACCAAACAACTGTGATATTTGGGAACACTATGCTAGTAGTTTTAGATGAATACGTGTATCCAGACAAATTGCCACACTAACCAAAGAGAATGTATCCACCAAGTCGACTAACTAAATTCAACTTCGTTCCTTTCCAACGCAATTAAAAATAATGCATGATAAAAACTCAATGCCTAATTACGGCATAATTGTGATACATCTTGTCGTGTTTACTTTTTTTAATTAGTAAGTCACAAATAGTGGTTGGTTAGAATAGAATAGAAAGTCACGAGACCTGAGTTCGATCCCTATGTAGCAGGCGCGTACCAGTGTTTTATTTCGGTGGATTGTGGGTCGAAAGAACTTAATTGTCTAGGCCACTGTCTAGCCCTGTTGTGGGAATGGTGTAAAGATATTTTCTTATTTTCATCTATTAGAATTAAAATAATTTTATAATATGTATATATTTTATAACCACTAAGCCAGAGATAGTATATTATTATTTTGTTTCCCACATGTTGAGTAGTTCATACGGTATAAATGAAAACGGGGAGAGAGGCAAGATTCATGGCTTCATATAAAAAAGAGAATATTATTTAAAATAAAATTACTTTATTATACACAAATTTTCCAATACATAAGTACACATTGGCTTAGTACATTCTTATTTTTAGTTAGTACATTATATGCAAATAAGATAATTGTTCCTAAGTTAAATTTGACATTAATTGTGATCAATATTACTAATCTAAAAACAATTTCAATGAAATAAATACATATTTTTAAAATTTTATTATAGAATTAATATCTACAGTTCGTTCAACCTAAGACTGGCAGGAAACTCATTTCGAATACCAGAATAAAATTTAGCAGGTTAGATTTCTGGTACTGCGTTCGTCAATCCGCTTGCCAAGTGTTATTAAAGACATTATAATAAATTCTCCTTAACGGGAGATGTCTGTATGAATGTTATTTACAGTTTATTAAAAAAGTTTAATTATAATTATATTTATCATGTAATAAAGCCAAAGTAAAGTTTTAGAAAAAAAAAACTTAAAGATATGGCTGCTTCGAACATTGTCTAAGTATCTAATTTAAAGCTGAAATCCACGTAAATCCAATAAAATTAATATATAAAATATTAGTAACTAAAGAATATACGACATTATAATTAGATTTAACATAACGGATACATGTCGAGGTCTACTCTGTTCCACCGTACATGTCACATGATCGATTATCTGAGACTGGAATGAATACGGTCCCTTGAATGTTGATTCGATATTCCCCAGACGTTTGATTATTCCGATTAGAAATTTACTCTGCCTGCCATAGAGTAGAGTACTGCATCTAGAGAGATATCATTGTGACGCAGCGCTGGCGAGCTTCACGTTGTGGTTATATACTCTATGTCTTTGGCACGGTTAGGAACGGACATTTCCGTGCGTATGACACGTAACATGGCGGCAAAGCAAAAATTGAAAGCTGCAAACGGGAGTATCGATAGGCATACTAATATTAATATTATTTTTAGTACTTTTTTATTGTTTAAGTTCGAGTCACGATAGCGGAATGATTTTTATCAAAAATTATGTACGATACTCCAAAAATGTCTTTGGTGAATGGAGTATAGGGAATAGCGTGAAGTTAGTAATTTTTATCACTAAATCAAATAAACAGGAATAATAAAAATGTTTTGTCTGTCATAGCATGATCGTCGTTATTTTCTCTTGCACTTAAATTATTTTTAAGTTTTTTTGGCGGCGTGTATTCTTTTATAGCACAAAAAACATTACAAATAAAAGAAGGAAAAATTCTCGGAATTATAGGAATATTCCATTTGACACTTAAAAAAATCAATCTTAATTATTTCAACCATAAATGTTAATATTCCGCGTTGATTCTCATCAGGCGTTTCAAACATTTCCGTCTATTTGGATCTAAAGCTGTCTTCAAAAATTGTAAACATAAAGGCCGCCAATACTAAGAAAGCAAATAAAAACCTTATTAAATATAAATGACTAAGATTTCTGACAAATAAAGTACTAAAAATAGCCTACAAGTTTAGTCCGTCCTGCCAGTAAGCAGGTGCTCCCTCAAAGTGCAAATTTCGCGTTCTATATTCTCTCTGGCTGCCGCCTCGAAACATTCAAACTCCGGCGTATGGAACAGCTTCGGTATTTGAGAGAATTGGTTGAGTACCTGCAATTGTAAAACACGAATAGATTTTATTGATATCTGTGATTTTATCTCTTTTTAGTCTCTAAACATTACAGCTGATTTCCCAGACTTGAGAATCTTTTTGTATTAAATTTGATTACTTTAGTTACAATAAGTTTCATTACATGTATTTATTTATTATTATTTATTAAAAAAAATTGTATGCGTGTCCTTTGGAAGTTCAATCGTATCTGATTTTTTTGAAGGAGAATCGTCGGACCAATCAAATGTATACAATTAAATCAAACGGTTAACTATAGATCGAGTGTTACTATATAAAAGTCGATCTATGTTTCGTCTAATACTATAACATGGCTTTTAATATGTCTGTGTGGTCTAGCGCAGACAAGAATAAACTTTATTTCGAGACTTTTACAAAGAAAATAATGGTAATCTTTATTCGTTAACTTGGTACATATTGGAGAAGTGTAATAAGTCGTAAGACAGCGAATAAAGATTATTGTACAACTTGACACAGGTTGACTGAAAATAAGTCTGGTTAGGAAAGACTCAATTATTATGGTCCACGCCAGCCATGTTTAACAGTGGTAGAGCCACGCATCAGCTTTTGCTGTTGCATGAATGGGCCGGCTCGACCGGGGAAGTACCACGACCTCACAGAATACCGGCGTGAAGTAGAAGTCTAACAAACTTCTGCGTTTCGTCTGGTGAGTGCAGGTAACCGGTGCCCCCCCCCAATTCCTGTGTGGGGGCACTCTAAGGGAGGCAACGCATCTGCTATGCCTCTGGTATTGCGGATGTTCATGGGCGGCGGTGATCACTTACCATCACGTGAGCCACCACCTCGTTTGCCTCCCTTTTATATAAAAAAAAAAACAAATGTTTTCAGCCGTTAACTATATTCAGCGGAGGCACGCGCGAGGCTGCCGCCGCGGCGAGCTCGCCGCACCTTGATCCTCAGCTCCACGTAGTTGTGGTGCGCGAGCTTGCAGTACTCGGCGCGCACGAGCTTCGCGTGCGCGTCGTACTCCTCGCGCGAGGCGGCCAGCACGGCCAGCTCGCAGTCGCCGAACAGCTGCAGGTCGCGCAGCGCCGGCCGCGGCCCGGGCGCGCAGCCGCAGCGCGCCGCCTCGTCGTCCGTCAGCAGCGCCAGCACGTACGCCGTGAGGTCTTGCTGCCCCGCACACACACACACGCGTCCGTCAGCAGCGCCAGCACGTACGCCGTGAGGTCTTGCTGCCCCGCACACACACACACGCGTCCGTCAGCAGCGCCAGCACGTACGCCGTGGTCTTACTGCCCGCACACACGCGTCCGTCAGCGCCAGCACGTACGCCGAGGTCTTGCTGCCCTGCACACACACACACGTCCGTCAGCAGCGCCAGCACGTACGCCGTGGTCTTGCTGCCCCGCACACACACACACACACACACGCGTCCGTCAGCAGCGCGCCAGCACGTACGCCGTGAGGTCTTGCTGCCCCGCACACACACGCGTCCGTCAGCAGCGCGCCAGCACGTACGCCGTGAGGTCTTGCTGCCCCGCACACACACACGCGTCCGTCAGCAGCGCCAGCACGTACGCCGTGGTCTTGCTGCCCCGCACACACACACACGCGTCCGTCAGCAGCGCCAGCACGTACGCCGTGAGGTCTTGCTGCCCCGCACACACACACACGCGTCCGTCAGCAGCGCCAGCACGTACGCCGTGAGGTCTTGCTGCCCCGCACACACACACACGCGTCCGTCAGCAGCGCCAGCACGTACGCCGTGAGGTCTTGCTGCCCCGCACACACACACACACGCGTCCGTCAGCAGCGCGCCAGCACGTACGCCGTGAGGTCTTGCTGCCCCGCACACACACACACGCGTCCGTCGGCAGCGCCAGCACGTACGCCGTGAGGTCTGCTGCCCCGCACACACACACACGCGTCCGTCAGCAGCGCGCCAGCACGTACGCCGTGAGGTCTTGCTGCCCCGCACACACGCGTCCGTCAGCAGCGCCACACACACACGCGTCCGTCAGCAGCGCCAGCACGTACGCCGTGAGGTCTTGCTGCCCTGCACACACACACACACACACGCGTCCGTCAGCAGCGCGCCAGCACGTACGCCGTGAGGTCTTGCTGCCCCGCACACACACACGCGTCCGTCAGCAGCGCCAGCACGTACGCCGTGAGGTCTTGCTGCCCCGCACACAACACACACACACGCGTCCGTCAGCAGCGCCAGCACGTACGCCGTGAGGTCTTGCTGCCCCGCACACACACACACACACACACGCGTCCGTCAGCAGCGCCAGCACGTACGCCGTGAGGTCTTGCTGCCCCGCACACACACACGCGTCCGTCAGCAGCGCCAGCACGTACGCCGTGAGGTCTTGCTGCCCCGCACACACACACACGCGTCCGTCAGCAGCGCCAGCACGTACGCCGTGAGGTCTTGCTGCCCCGCACACACACACACACACACACGCGTCCGTCAGCAGCGCCACACACACAAATCAAATCATTTATTCATCGACATAAGAATGTACATTCGTTTATCGATAGTCATTTTTAATCTACAACCGTTTCGTAATGAGGTTCCTCTAACGAAGAAACAGGCGAAAGAGACTCCGTAGGTATCCTCTTTTTTGGCCTCACAGACAGACACACACACATACACACACAGGACGTAGTGCATAAGACATCAACCCAAAACCAACGTACCATGTTGCTCTCTACGTCATCTATATATTGCTATAATTTACATACAGACAAAATGGCCAATTAAAGTCAAATGCGGCCCATAAGGAGAGTCATAATCGCAATGCTTAACTATCACACTGATGATCGTAATGCCAGACAACTGGCTGCTGCCCTTTACCGGTCTGTTGAATTTTGTTTTGGCACAGAACAAGAATAGACAATTTGACACAGAACAGACAATACTTCTGTGATAGTTATCTATCGGTAGTCCATTACATTTTTAAGGATTTTCTTTTAACCGTAACATATGCCATCCTAATACTCATCAATCCCTCGTGAAGTACTCGGAAGGAGTCCGTTCTTTTTTCACTTGGGTGTGGAGGCCAAATAGATGACGACTTCGTAAGCAGTAAAATGCAGTGACTCAATTTTTTTTTTATTTCACTGCTTAAGTGAGAACTGCACCATTTACGCTCTACTTTATGTTGGTAAGAGTCCTGAGTCTCTAGACCTCTTTGTCAAAAATATACACAAATAGAAGACAAAGCTATGACTCCCCGAGGGGACTGCAGCAGGGCGGACCGCGCTCACCGACTGCGGGTGGGTCTGCAGCAGGTCGGCCAGCAGACGCACGGTGAGCTCGGAGGGCGTGTGGCGCAGCACGATGGCCAGCTTGAACGCGGCCGGCTGCATCACGTCGTCCACGCCCTTCGCCAGCAGGTTCTGCCACACCCCCGCCTGCAACGAGCACCGCGCAGTGGCAGGCTGCCGTCCGGTCACGAGGCACCGAAATCATCTTCACGCGTTTACCAATACTGGTAGCCAGAGGTCTAGTCCAGTCCAGAATGTTTACCAATACTGGTAGCCAGAGGTCTGTCTAGTCCAGTCCACAATTTACTCCCATTCATAGTCACATTTCACCGGAGATTATTTTGGAACTACGTGATAGTGGTGAGTCCAAGCGATGGTATAAATCGCACATGTTTTGAAAAAAAAAAAAACTAATTGGTACGAACCTATCTCCCGGGCATCGCACTCGGGTCTCTAGACTTGAATTTCAATCACCCAACCATTCGGTCATCATCACTTACGGAAAGATATTAAAGTGCAAAAACTTGTTAATACATACATAACGGAAGTAAAAATCCTTTGTCGAAAATACGTGTCTGTCGTTAGATGGCTTGTCGAACTGCCACGCTTGGCAAGCGGATTGGCAGTGCCAGCCACAGCTTAGACGTCACCGGTCTGCAGAATTTTCGGCTGGTAATGTTAATCAGTCGAACCAAGTTATATACAAAGTCATATAGCGCAGAGGTTATACAAACTTCACGCTATATATTTTCTTTACTATTCGGTCTTCTTCATATCATCGTCATAGCGGCCTGTAAAAGTCCATTGCAGGACATATAGACGGTTTTGCCATAATAGCCACACTTGGACTGACGATCGCAGTACTAGACACCTCGAACTTATAGGACTACTGAATTTTCGAGTTGGTATCTTTCGAAGTGGTTATCCCGCCATCTGTCGGCCTATTGCATTTGTAAGGCTTTAACTCTAGTCGCCTTTTATGACACACACGAAAGAAGGTAGCATGTTCTTATACTGCGACCACACGGCATACGTTCTCCACTCGTAGTCTAAGAGCGGCTGGCACCTGATAGGCGACGCAGTTCCTGATGGAGTGCCAGACGGAGTCCGGCGGCGAGGAGTCCACCACTTGCTGCCAGGCGTCCTCCGCGGCGGGCGCCAGCAGCGTGCCGCACGCGTTGCGCCACATGCGCGCCGCCGCGCATCCCTCGCTCTCGCCAGACACTGCGCACCGACGTTTACAATATTGTACAACGTTTACAATATCGTACTATACTTCATTTACAGAAACAACAAAAAAAGTCACGATAGCCGAATGGTTGGGTGGTTCCGAGTTCGATCCCCAGTTGGTAGGCTCGTACCAATGGGTCTTTTAAAAACTTATGTACGAATATCGTCGGCTTGGACATAAAGACGGCGACGGGCTCACCACCTGTCACGTTGTTTCGAAAATATCTTCGGTGGAAGGAGGGTCGAAGGGACTTAATTGTCTAGACTCGACCTCTGTCTACCCCTGTATTGGGAATTGCGTGAAGATATTTGTATACATTTTTTTAACATTATATTAATATTTACAATACTTCTACTTCTTCTTTTTTTATAGAAGAGGGAGGCAAACGAGCAGGTGGCTCAAGTGATGGTAAGTGATTACCACCGTCCATGGCTTCGGAGTGTCCCCCCCCCCCGAGAACGGTGGGGGGGAGGGGTGGGCTGTAAAGAAGAAGACACCACAGTGGTAGTACCAAGAACGCTGGCTGCATTTCCACGTTGAATGGCTAGACTTAATATTTATAATTACTTCATTCACATATCTTCCCACCAAACGAGGAAGGCCCAAGCGGTAGAGGCCCATACAGTAAAGCCTAAAAAGAAGCCTTAAAAACAAGAAAGAAAATTTGCCCGTGGTAGCTCCCAACAGTGGGCAAAATATCTAATAAGCCCAGCGATGACCCGTGTCATATTCACACCATTCTCAAAATAGAGGTAGACATAGGTCTAGACAATTAAGAGCTTTCGACACACCTTTCACCGTCGACATTTCTGGTACAACGTGATAGGTGGTGAGCTTGTTGCCGTCTCTATGTCCAAAATTGGCTATTGGACATAAAGATATATGATTTGCGGTATAAATCGTACATAAGTTTCGAAAAAAACCCCGTGGTATCAAACGATGGGAATCAAACTCGGGTCTCTTAATAATATAAAATATCACTAACTTTGTAACTAGAAATTTTCAATTTAGTGACAAAAGATGGATTTTTTTATCTGTGAATAAGCTTATATGGATGATTATATATTCACAACTATTTTTCTAGCACAATTGTAACTCAATGATTATCTATCAAAAGTAAATACTGTAATATATCGTTGAGCTCATTAACACTACATTGTTTATAATTTATCTCATTATATCTACACATCCAGATTATTCTAATTTCAGTTGCACTATTTACTGACGTTAATCGAAGTATTTAAGAGAAGTTAGAAGATCCAATACAAGAAAAAAATATCTTCACGCAATTCCCAATACAGGGGTAGACAGAGGTCTAGTCTAGACGATTAAGTCTTTTCGACCCACCTTCCACCGAGGATAGATAGATAGATATTTTCGGGACAACGTGACAGGTGGTGAGCCCGTCGCCGTCTTTATGTCCAAGCCAAAGATATTCGTTGAAAAACACATTGGTACGTGCCCGCCACGTATCTTATGTATTACATATCTCCTATTTTATATATGTATTCAGTATATAAAATAGGAAATAAAATATTATGCATCAGTTGTTAAATAATACTCTATTAAATCGCTTTGTCCTACCAAAGTACAATTTACGTTTGTATAACAGCAATTATTCATTGATTGTACTTGATAATTCCCCTCAGTGTTTTAGATGCTAATGCATCGGGATAAAGTTTTAATTCGAGCACACACGTGTAGAATTTCTCGAATGTTTCGATGAAACTTTGTGTGGCGTAAGCCATTATGATCTCTACAGTTTACGATTTGAGAGTGTAATGTCCCTCAGTGAAACAATCGTTCAATAACACGTCGTTTTCTGGGTTGCCAAGTTTTTTTTAGTCGTGTTGAATTATGGAAACGCGTAAACTCGTCACACCGATGTAAAAGGAAACAAATAAATATGCTACTATTGCTTGATCTTAGTCGAGGCAACTCCGTTATTATATTACAAAACTAACATACCGTGAAAGCGTAATATTCAGTAAGCGCGTAATACATAAGTAGCGTAATATTATTATATTATTATGGAAGTATGGTTTTATGGTATACCAGTGAATTCTCTGACTTTGATTAAGCAGAAAGTTTTTAAACAAAAAAATTAATAACTAATTCGCAATTGAGTCTCAAGCAAGTCTAGATTTAAATCTAATTATTTGCCTTTTCAGTGTACAATTGAAAATGGTAAATAACATTTTGTTTCTTTAGGATTATCTGCCAGCCAGTAACAATAACATGCAAATGTTTTTAAAAATAAACAATGATAATGTTAAAGTATTACTACAAATACCAACAATAGTACAATAAAACATTATTACAAATCTTTGCCAATAATAAATTTATTGATAGTCTAAACATGTATGGGAATAAAGTAAAGTAACAAATATCGGAATAAAGTACAGGAGCCGCTCCTATGAATTCCTGACATTGGCAGAACTATTGTTTTCTAAACAACAATATCAAAGTCCATAAAAGGTATTAAACAAACAACTCTTCAACCCTAGCCAGTTCAGTTAGGTAGTACAATAAGAGCTCATTCAAATGTTATAATTTTAAACAAACATAATTGTTGAAAATGTATGACCAAAACTTATTTTAGAAAAAATTACTTTATTGTTAACAATAGAAAACAAATAAAAACAAATATACTATGTAGACTATGAATATTTATGATATTTCCATAGCTGTTACCGCAAATGCATTATAGAAGTAGGCAATGCATAAACTTACTTTTATTTTAAACTTCCGCAAAATATAACAACAGTAATATCATGAAACTGGGTAAACTGCCTCGTCTACCTGACGCGACGTACTCCCTTCTACTACTGAGAAAGTGGAACGTTTTCATTCTCTCGTCGAACAATCGTACGCAGGTACCTATATCTACACATATAGTTTACTGATATATATTTAGCAACGGAATAATAATAATGGTACGATAAATACGCAGCAATTACGGTAAAATTATTAAAAAATATTTATTTTGGTTAATTATTACTTCTCTTTAATTTTAAGTTTAATAACTGACCTTATTTTTATATTGATTTAATGAAACAATCATTCTAAACGACGCTACGCTTATGTGAACAGTAAAAAATTATGCTATAGAATAGCGCTATCAAAAACGAACTTATATTAAAAACAATATAACGAAATAATATTAAAGTAATCACCTCCCATATCCGGTTCCCTCCACCAGACTTTTGCCAGTTTGCACGAGATGGGGCCGCAGAAGCGTGACGCCACCTACGAAACAAAACACAACACTGAATCATATTGAATCAATTCAATGAGAATTGTGACTAAATTCGCTTGCGGAGTAACTCATTATAATACGTAAGTACGATACGAGATAAACGTATATCATACATACATATAGACATGCCTTCTTTAAAAACTTTAACCACACGATTAACAGCGGCAAATTTAAAATTAAATGTGCGGAATTAAGATGACGCGTCAATTAAATTAACGGTGAAATACTATTACAGTGAACCCATATTTTTTATGAAAATGTCTTTTTCATGATATCGATCTCAAAATAAATATATACGCCCAAAGTGGTTTATCTAAACCCGAGTATCGTATCTATATAACATGCAGCAAAGGTAAAATAAAATTCACTCACTGACTACGGTAAAATTTACAGTCTGTATTGTTACAGATAAAAATATTGTAAAACGCAATATCATGTCTGGATTTTTCTAGGACACAATTACACGTAGAACTTTAATTCCTAAATTTATTCTGTAGTGTAAAAAATAAAAAATATGCTAATAACGAAAAGCGACGGGTACTTACGTAGCGGGCCCAGGTTTTTTTGCTAGTATATTCTATTTTTGAACGCGACAGCGGCGTAGGGCGCGCTCGAGTGTCATGGCGGCGCAACCGCGAGGGGAGAGTGAAGTGGGACCATGTAGCGATATCGACTTTTGATAGCTTATTCTTATAAATATACATATTTGATAATATAAAGTTTTTTCATAAAATTCGTGACTTACTTAAATTATGTAATAATGTTTAGAGGTGGACATGATATAACTTCCTAATTAAAACAAAAGCAAGTTGTTATTGTTACATTTTTTTTGTAACATTGATACAGTAAAATGCATACATGTATAACGCCTCGAGTATCCTCTCTCATCAGAGGAATTCGCTATAATTATCACGCTTGCTAAGTGGATTGCCAATCACTGTACCAGAAAAATTATAGCATAGAAACTGCTGCCCGACGATAGTCTGTTTAGTTTTGATCAGGTATTTTTCGAGATGGTTATCTTGTCATCTGTCAGATGCCATTACAGTATTGAACGCTAGTTTACGACGCCTACGGGAAAAAATATAATTGGACATTCTAAGACCTATATTGAAATTGAAATTAAAATATTGACATTAACAATATAAATAGTAAATATGCTAGCATATACTTAACTTTGTTGCTAAGTTATAGAATCGATACTCACACTAATATTACACATCACTAAGGAGTTAAGGGAGAGAACACGAATTTGACGCATGCGTAAGGGCGAGGTTACAGGAATTTCGTACTTATTACAACCCAGTGAAATCTATGTCTTATGGGTTGGAATTAAAGTTCCTTATGTTTTTAAAAGTTGTTAATTCGAAAGGTCAATTGATCATGAGTTTGAAAAAAAAATAAATTGTAGTATATTAAAAAAATTGACATGAAGACGGCGACGGGCTCACCACCCGTCACGTTGTCCCGAAAATTTCTTCGGTGGAAGGTGGGTCGAAGGGACTTAATTGTCTAGACTAGACATCTGTCTACCTCTGTATTGATAACGGCGTGAAGATATTTATTTATTATTATTATAAAAAATATTAATTGTTTAAAATTGCAGTTTATTTTTAA
Source organism: Sericinus montela (assembly GCA_029286605.1). NCBI lineage: Eukaryota > Metazoa > Arthropoda > Insecta > Lepidoptera > Papilionidae > Sericinus > Sericinus montela. The sequence continues at coordinate 174,461 of JAGSMR010000146.1, forward strand.
TCTGTTGAAGCTTCACTTAGTCCAGTACTGCGTACCCTGCGTGCGTAAAAATAGTGTATTCATTGTAATTATCAACGGGTTTTCCCCAATTAATCATCAGCACACTACCTACTCTTTGAACAGTTTTACGATACTCACGAAGAAATCGGTATCAGTTGACCTCTGTGGACGAGTGAGGTACACACCACGTTTTCATAGTGCCGCCAGCTGTAAGGTCCCGGGGTTTTTCCCGGACTGGTCCTTGCAGAAATCTATTTTTCTACATTGTCTCGGGTTTTGTGGTACCTTCGTTGCTTTATGCGGGGTCAGAGCATTTTATTCGGAGGATATCACTCGGATTCTCGACAGCATATATATAGTTATTGGGGTCACTGACATTACAAACACAAAACTATATCTACATATTTACTCTTTTTGAGTTGAAATGCATTTCGTTCAGTGAGCAGAGTTTATTTCACCGGAAGTAGCGTGTATGACGCCTGCTAACAAATAATTTCAATAAGCTCGGTCTTAGAAAGGTATGAAGAAAGAAACCCTTGACAGCCTACTGTTCACAGGTCCATGACAGCGTAGCCAAAGGCGCGAATATAATTGATATAAACAATAAAAACATATGTGTTTTTGTAAAACTTTTTATTAAAACATTAATATTAAATGTACCTACTTGTGAAAATATTATAAAATACTGTTTATAAAATTAAATTATCTTAATATTGTATTGGATATAGCTCATCCCAGATTCGCATCCTGTCTTCTTTGAGGTTGGTACTGACGGAGAACTCCTTGTCTATGCGGAGATAGCTGCGCTTCTCTGGTGTCATCGCGGGCCACTTCAAGTCCTTTATCTCGGGTAGGTCGAGGTCGCTTCGGGGATTAGGGTCACTGAAATGAGGTGACAAAATTATAATCTATAAAATATCGGCGTAACATAACACTGAGCATTTATTTCCGTGGGTGTCGTGAGATGTAAGGGGAAATGACTAGAATTAAATCGTAGTGGTTACATTATCTTTGCCTTTTTATCTTCACGAAATGTCCCAATATTGGGGTAGACAGGGACTAGACCATAAAGTCTTTACCGACTCTCTTTCCACCGAAGTCTATTTTGGAGAATGACAGGCGATACTTTGCCGTGAATATTGACAAGTGTCGGAATAACCATCTCGTGAAATACCAGACCAGTTTTACTTACTACCGGCAGGGGCTGTTCTGCAGTGAATTTTAACTGACTGATAAATTAGTAAGATGGTCGAATTAACGCTACAAAATCGTAATACTGATGCAAATTGCTCCTTCTACTTCCCAAGTACGGGAAGCAGTAAATTAAATATGGTTCCCATATTTAGATTAGTAAAGCTATATGTAAACTGTTATGTATAGTTATTTTTGACACAATATTTTATTAAAAATCGTGGCATATTGCAATCGCCAATCCACTGGCTAAGCATTAGGATTATGGCATACTCTCCCGTATGGGACAGGCCTATGACTTTTAACAGGCCAAGTTGTTATTGAAAAAATTACTTCGCAAATATAAAAAGGTATAACATATACCTTTTTATATTTGCCAGCAGCCCACCAACCTAATCCGAAGAAGAGCACCACCCTCCCTCCCACAGATGCGTGCACTAATTCCACTGTATGCACCACCACCACCACCACCACCACCACTACACTCAAACCAGGTAACATATACCACCACCGAAAACGCGACACTCGCGTGTCATCGCGCGTGACATCGTAGAGTCTTCTCGCTTGACAATGCCTTGTTTTGAGGCGAAACACGTGTCGCGTTTTCGGTGGTGTGTATATGCGGAACCAATGTAAATGATGATGTTCTGGTGATTAAAGATGCGTCATCTGTGGAAGGAAGGTGATATCTTCTCTCTTCAGTTTCCATTATGCTACAACTTTTATGTTGTATGCGGAGGGTTGCGAAGTAATTTTTTCAATAACAACTTTACAATGAATTTCCGCAAAGTAACGCCTGAGTCAATTAACTATTTTAACAGGCCGTTATGATATGAGATATGTATACTAAAATATGTAACAAATTTTATGACTAATAAATTAATATTATTATAATTTTGTATTGTAGTTGTTAGTATATAATAAATTAAATGTTATTATTTTTGGAACTCTAATAATCCAGTCTTACCCGTGTATAGCGAAGTTGTACCAGATGGCAGTCATCTTGTCGACCAGCTGTGAATCTGGGCTGGTGGTTGGGATGGTGGGGAAACGGTAGCTCAGCGTGAACAGGTATATCAGGTCGTCGTGGTGCGCGGCGCCTGCCGGAATTTATTAGTTATTGTTACATACGTCACAATTTAGTTTTAGTTTGTCTACAGGCGCATTCGACATATTTTGTGTCTGATAAGGTGTAGATGAATACGACTCAGTGGTTCTTGCCGTGGTTTTTCAGTGGAATTTCGATAAAATTATGTATTTGTAGAATTACATACATTTGAGAATTTCGGGAGTGCTTATATTGTATGCGTTGTCTATTTTCTTTATCCATAAGCATTTGGTCAGGGATGTAACTAATTCAAAGTATTTGACATAAATCACCAGCGGTTATTTAGGGCAACGTGACAGGTGGTGAGCCTGTAGCCGTCTTAGTGTCCATGTCAATGATTCAATATACTTAGACAAATATACACTTACATACATAGATAAACATTTATATAAATGTTTATTCCCAGCGGGATTCGAAACTGCAACCCATAGCTTCAAAGACAGGGTCACTATCAACTTCACTATCCAGGTGTATTACTAATATTCATTACATTTGACCTTCCTTTCGTTTCCTATCACATGATATATTTATAGCCTAGGTTTTTCCACGCACGCCAATCCCAATACGATTTCGTACCGACAATCATCGTCATTCATCTACGATCGAAGACTTTTTTTGGGATAACGTGACAGGCGGTGAGCCCGTCGCCGTACAGACTTACATATAGACGGTACTATATGCTATATCTATAAAATATCGGCGTAACATAACACTGAGCATTTATTTCCGTGGGTGTCGTGAGATGTAAGGGGAAATGACTAGAATTAAATCGTAGTGGTTACATTATCTTTGCCTTTTATCTTCACGAAATGTCCCAATATTGGGGTAGACAGGGACTAGACCATAAAGTCTTTACCGACTCTCTTTCCACCGAAGTCTATTTTGGAGAATGACAGGCGATACTTTGCCGTGAATATTGACAAGTGTCGGAATAACCATCTCGTGAAATACCAGACCAGTTTTACTTACTACCGGCAGGGGCTGTTCTGCAGTGAATTTTAACTGACTGATAAATTAGTAAGATGGTCGAATTAACGCTACAAAATCGTAATACTGATGCAAATTGCTCCTTCTACTTCCCAAGTACGGGAAGCAGTAAATTAAATATGGTTCCCATATTTAGATTAGTAAAGCTATATGTAAACTGTTATGTATAGTTATTTTTGACACAATATTTTATTAAAAATCGTGGCATATTGCAATCGCCAATCCACTGGCTAAGCATTAGGATTATGGCATACTCTCCCGTATGGGACAGGCCTATGACTTTTAACAGGCCAAGTTGTTATTGAAAAATTACTTCGCAAATATAAAAGGTATAACATATACCTTTTATATTTGCGAAGTAATTTTTCAATAACAACTTTACAATGAATTTCCGCAAAGTAACGCCTGAGTCAATTAACTATTTTAACAGGCCGTTATGATATGAGATATGTATACTAAAATATGTAACAAATTTTATGACTAATAAATTAATATTATTATAATTTTGTATTGTAGTTGTTAGTATATAATAAATTAAATGTTATTATTTTTGGAACTCTAATAATCCAGTCTTACCCGTGTATAGCGAAGTTGTACCAGATGGCAGTCATCTTGTCGACCAGCTGTGAATCTGGGCTGGTGGTTGGGATGGTGGGGAAACGGTAGCTCAGCGTGAACAGGTATATCAGGTCGTCGTGGTGCGCGGCGCCTGCCGGAATTTATTAGTTATTGTTACATACGTCACAATTTAGTTTTAGTTTGTCTACAGGCGCATTCGACATATTTTGTGTCTGATAAGGTGTAGATGAATACGACTCAGTGGTTCTTGCCGTGGTTTTCAGTGGAATTTCCGGCAAAGTAACGCCTGAGTCAATTAACTATTTTAACAGGCCGTTATGATATGAGATATGTATACTAAAATATGTAACAAATTTTATGACTAATAAATTAATATTATTATAATTTTGTATTGTAGTTGTTAGTATATAATAAATTAAATGTTATTATTTTTGGAACTCTAATAATCCAGTCTTACCCGTGTATAGCGAAGTTGTACCAGATGGCAGTCATCTTGTCGACCAGCTGTGAATCTGGGCTGGTGGTTGGGATGGTGGGGAAACGGTAGCTCAGCGTGAACAGGTATATCAGGTCGTCGTGGTGCGCGGCGCCTGCCGGAATTTATTAGTTATTGTTACATACGTCACAATTTAGTTTTAGTTTGTCTACAGGCGCATTCGACATATTTTGTGTCTGATAAGGTGTAGATGAATACGACTCAGTGGTTCTTGCCGTGGTTTTTCAGTGGAATTTCGATAAAATTATGTATTTGTAGAATTACATACATTTGAGAATTTCAGGAGTGCTTATATTGTATGCGTTGTCTATTTTCTTTATCCATAAGCATTTGGTCAGGGATGTAACTAATTCAAAGTATTTGACATAAATCACCAGCGGTTATTTAGGGCAACGTGACAGGTGGTGAGCCTGTAGCCGTCTTAGTGTCCATGTCAATGATTCAATATACTTAGACAAATATACACTTACATACATAGATAAACATTTATATAAATGTTTATTCCCAGCGGGATTCGAAACTGCAACCCATAGCTTCAAAGACAGGGTCACTATCAACTTCACTATCCAGGTGTATTACTAATATTCATTACATTTGACCTTCCTTTCGTTTCCTATCACATGATATATTTATAGCCTAGGTTTTTCCACGCACGCCAATCCCAATACGATTTCGTACCGACAATCATCGTCATTCATCTACGATCGAAGACTTTTTTTGGGATAACGTGACAGGCGGTGAGCCCGTCGCCGTACAGACTTACATATAGACGGTACTATATGCTATATTCATGTATGATAGGTAGCTACACACAGGACTCTGTTAAACTGCAAATGTCGTTAGAAAGTTATCACCTAGAAGGGTGGGTGCTACATGGTGACTTACCAGTGGGTTTCCCGGTGACGGGGTCCTCGTAGTGGCTGTGGTTGCCGATATACGCGAACTCGTAGTAGTAGACCGGGTGGGGCGAGTGCCGGCACATCAGGTTCGCCATTCTGCAGGGACAGGAGTTGGGGATGAATAAATACATACGTAGATAGGGACAACATCACAAACATTGCTCTGATCCCAAAGTAAGCAGCTTAAGCACGCGTATTACGGTATCAAACACAATGAAGATACCACAAACACTCAGACCCGAAAAAATTTAGAAATAGTGATATATATAGGTATATAGATACCACAAAAACCGGCGCCACTCGTCCTCCAAGGCCGAGATGACTGACACATTTTCACTTATTTGTTTTCATGCACTTCCGAATGCTAGTAGTCAACCACTCGGTTATCGTGACTTTAACCATTAGGTTAGGACGCTGAGATGGCGTCGGTCTTGCCAATTTATCCCAAAATAAGCTCCGTTGAAATGTGAATCGAAAGGTCTAAATTGTATATACCACTAAAATAAATATAATAAATATCTTCACGCAATTCCCAATAGACAGAGGTCTAGTCTAGACGATTAAGTCCCTTCGACTCACCTTCCTCCGAAGATATTTTCGGGACATCGTGACAGGTGGTAAGCCCGTCGCCGTCTTTATGTCCAAGCCAACGATATAATACGTACATAAGTTTTTGGAAAACCCATTGGTAACAGCCCGCCACCTGGGGTTAGAACTCGGGTCTTTCGAATCGAAATTCAGACTACCTAACCACTCGCCTATCGTGACTTAAATTACATTTTTACAATGTTAATGCTGCATTATTATTACATTTTTTTTATAGAATAGGGAGGCAAACGAGCAGGTGACTCACGTGATGGTAAGTGATCACCGTCGCCCATGAACACCAGCAATACCAGCGAAATAACAGATGCGTTGCCGGCCTTATATTATTACTTTAGACAAGTATTATTTCGGCTATCGTGACACATATATACCACTGGCTACCTCTGTTATCATCAGAAGACTATTTAAAAAAAAAAGATTACTAGCAAATGCCGAACAACATTACTAGTATTCCTATCAACCACTCTAACTAAGCTGCAATGCTTGTGTCTGGAGTTCAGTTCACGTCAATAGTCGAATGTCGGGGCTCGAAACTGCGACGTCATGTTTCGCAGTCCGCACTCCAAATTAGGCTACTGCCGCTGCCACTGTAAATAAAATGCGACTGGGTGCCACTTGCCTGTGTACTGGAAAGCCGATGATCGCGTCTCCGTACAGGTGTCCGAGCGCGCGCACGGTTTGCGCGTCGTCTCGCAGCGCGCGCGCGCTCAGGTACTCGCGCCGCAAGCGCTGCACTTTGCGCGCGGAGCGCTCGCGCGGCACCTGCAGCGCGACCGGCGCCCAGCGCTCCCACTGAGCGTCTAACTGCTGTAGCAGGCTTGCGTTTTTCACCACCGCTGCACACACACACACACAAATGCAATCGTTTATTTATCGGCATAAGAATGTAAATGAAGAATGTAAAGTCACGATAGCCGAGTTGTTGGGTGGTCGGAATTGAATTTCGAGTCAAGAGACCCGAGTTCGATCCCCAGGTGGCAGTATCAATGAGTTTTTCAAAAAATCTTGTGTACGAATTTCATCGTTGGCATGGACATAAAGACGGCGACGGGCTCACCACCTGTCACGTTGTCCCGAAAACATCTTCGGTGGAAGGTGGATCAAAGGAACTTAATTGTCTAGACTTGACCTCTGTCTACCCCTGTATTGGGAATTGCGTGAAGAATGTAGCACAGACAATCTTACAGACATTTCTAGTTGTGTTTGCGTCACACGTAAACACAACTTAAAACTTGTCTGCGTCAAACACAACTTTTGGCACCGGTGCACACACGTAGAATCTTACAAAAATGTCTAAAATTAAAAAAAAATCTTGCCTGCGTCGCACACAATTTAAATTATTTGAAATACGAGTAAAACTCTGAGTTACTGATTTTTAAGTGTTTTTTTTTAGTTTTTAAGAATAAATATATTTTTAGATACACGTCATTCCCAATGCTGGGGTAGACAGAGGTCTATACAATTAATTTCGCCAACAAGCTTGCCATCTGGGGATCGAACTCGGATCTCTTAACTCGAATCCCTATCACCCAACCATTCGGCTATCGTGACTTAAAGAAGCATTAGAATGTAATTATGTAATCAAAAAGTATACTTACTGAAAGCCTTCCAGAAGAATTCATCTTGTGTCTGACTGATGATGTGAGGCACCGCGTGCATTTTACCCTCGCGGATGGCGTCTGACGGCTCGATGTGCAAGAACCGCTCCTGGCCGAAGTCCGGCTCCACCACTGGCATCCAGATACCCACAGGATCAGAACCGAACTCCTAGAGGAAGAACAAATATCTTCACGCAATTCCCAATACAGGGGTAGACAGAGGTCGAGTCTAGACAATTAAGTCCCTTCAACCCACCTTCCACCGAAGATATTTTCGGGACAACGTGACAGGTGGTGAGCCCGTCGCCGTCTTTATGTCCAAGCCAACGATATTCGTACATATGTTTTTGAAAAACCCATTGGTACGACCCTACCAACTGGGGATCGAACTCGGGTCTATTAACTCGAAATTCCGACCACCCAACCACTCGGCTATCGTGACTCCCATTATTAGCGTATTCCGAATATTGCAGTTACGGGGGTTTGATTCATTCTTATCCTTAAAATATAGGATTTTTCCTTAACGAACAAATTATCTACGTCAAAGCCAACTGTATAATTGGCTTGAACGTAAAGACACTAAGTCAATTATGACTGAAGAGCGAAAAATATTACAGAAACATTTAGGTAAGAACTAAATGGAAGCTTGGCATCAGATGGATTCATACTATGATCATCTTTATGTCCAAGCCAACGATATCAATCGTACATAAGTTTTTGAAAACTCATTGGTATATGCCTGTCACCTGGGGATTGAACTCGTGGGGATTCTCTTTATTCTGTATCCGATCACCTAATCACTCGGCTATGGTGACTACTAGAGAAAAAAGCTGCAATGATTTCGAGCGTATCCCGAATGTTGCAGTTACAAGGATTTCAATTTATCCTTAAATTATAGGAATTTTCTTTAACGAACAAATTTATTAAAACGCCCTCTAGTATACATATGGATACAACTCTACGTACTATAAAGTTTCTGCTAATAGATGGCGTTATGAACCTAATTTATGATTAGTAGAGTATGAAAACAAGTTCAATATGTAATTTAATATTTTACCTTTAAATAGTCAGTATCCAGCTCTATTTCTCGTAGGCTACTTTTCAGAACTATCACATCTGCTGTGTGTGAATTGCACACACATTCTTTTTTTGTAATTAATTTTTAATCGATTTTGACAAATGTTAATCGTGAAAAACGTTATTGTATTTTGGAGAAACTATAATTTGTAGGTAATTCGTATTCACTAACAACTGATGAAATAAACAGTGGTATCATGATACCACCACCTCGCACGGATAGCGGAGCATACATGCCTATATTTCTTTCGGTCGTGTCATATCAATCGGTTCCGGCTCGGAAGGTTGGTGCAAAAGCAATTGGTGATGATGATATAGTTTTCATTGGGGTTCCATTCCCGGACGACTCAATATAGAAAACCACTATTTCTAAATTTTCTCGGGCCTGAGTATTTGTGGTACCCAGAAACGAAGTTCTGATCCTACAACATTGCAACACTCCTTCAAGCCATTCCTAATACTGTGACAGTGGTAGACAGTGGTCTAGACAACTCGGTCCTTTCGACCCACCTTCCACCGAAGTCATTTTTTGGGACAACGTGACAGTCTGTCGTCGTTTTTATATGCAAGCCAACGATATGAATCGTACAAAAGTTTTTGGAGAAACTCATTGGTAGAAGCCTGAACAGTAGCTCACATAGAATCCATTCAGCGAGTCCCCGAGCTCCCTCCAGCTCTTGGTCTTGAGGCAGTCGATGATGACCTCGGAGGAGTTGGTGGGGCAGCCCAGCAGCGCGGCCTGCCGGGCGGCCAGGCGGCGCAGCTCGCGGGGAGACGCCCCCGGCACCGTGGGCGACGCGCTCATTGACACGCCGCGGTGGAACAGCCCTACAGGATTTACCAGCAACTATTAACCTAAACCTATCAAAGTTTTGTTATCTTCACTCATTTCTTACTATAAATTTACATTTAGCATTAACATTTAGCAGTGGTAGAGCCACGCGTCAGCTTTTGTTGTTGCAAGAATGGGCCGGCTCGACCGGGGAAGTACCACAACCTCACAGAATACCGGCGTGAAGTAGAAGTCTAACAAACTTCTGCGTTTCGTCTGGTGAGTGCAAGTAACCGGAGGCCCACACATCCATAATTCTAGGGGGGGAGGGGGCACTCTAAGGCTGTTAACGCATCTGATATGCCTCTGGTATTCTGGTATTGCGGGTGTTCATGGGCGGCGGTGATCACTTACCATCACGTGAGCCACCTGCTCGTTTGCCTCCCTTTTCTATAATAAAAAAATAAAATAAAATCCAAAAGTTTTGGTACCAATGACAGGATTATATCGTGAAAGTGATCGCGATTTGAGTCATGAGACCCGAATTCCATCAACAGGTGACAGACTCTGACCTAGTCTACTCCTGACTAGACCTCTCTCTACCCCTATATTGAGATTGGCGTGAATTTTTTTTTATATTATTTTCTTGGCAAACTTTTATAGTTTCAAGCTGTGTTTCATTTTAAAATGCCATCACAGAAGTCCCAACTACAAGAAATAGCTGAAGTATTTGATTTATAAGTATCTCAATCCATAAGTTTATGCAATTTACCATACTGGGCGGGCAGAGGTAGAGGACAATTTAGTCCTTTCCTCCCACATTTCACCAGAGCTTATTTAGACACTGTAACAAATGGTAAGCCTGTCGCCGTCTTTATGTCCAAGAAAACAATATAAATTGTACATAACTTTTGCATGAGTATTTCCACCAAAGTGTTTTTCTAAAAACTTGGCCAACAAATTATTTAATAAAAATTTACTGGACATGAGTCGAGCCAGTGCTTAGAGAGGAAAAATTAAAGGAGATAAGTTTTACTATGTCCCCTACATATTAAGGGTACAAACATATTATTCTTTTTGTCAGATATGACTTGGAATTTGGCTCATAAAACATATCATTTATTACACTAACATGATTTTTTCGAAGGATAAATCTTTATGATGTTTATCATTTTGACATCCTTCAAGATCTACTCTATTCAAGGCTAACTTTAGTAGGCAAATGTCGTTGTGACATAGGAGTCTGTCAACGCCATTCTTCCTTGAAGTAAACTAGTAAAAAGCTAAGAGAAAAAAGTTGACGTTTTAATTACTCTGAATAAACCTGGCTCCAAGATTGGCTGGGATAGCCATGACCTTAGTAACTAAATAAGCGCCAAGTTCAGACATATTCAACGCGCTGATGGAGGCTAAATAGTCTCCCTCAATGCGCTGAATGATAAAAAAAATAAAATATTTTTATGCAATTCCCAACACAGTGATAGACAGAGGTCTAGTCCAGACTATTAAGTCCCTTCGACCCACCTTCCACCGAAGATATTTTCGGGACAACATGACAGGTGGATAGCCCGTCGCCATCTTTGTCCAAGCCAACAATATAATTCGTACAAAGTTTTTTTTTAAACCCATTGGTACGAGCCTGCAACCAGGGGATCGAACTCCGGTCTCTCGACTCGAAGTCCCGACCACCCAATCACTCGGCTATCGTGACTTAAATTACATTTTCACATTGTTAACGCTGAATTATTATTACATTTTTTATAGAATTCGGGGATTGCGGGGATGAATGCAAACGAGCAGGTGGCTCACGTGCTGGTAAGTGATCACCGCCGCCCATGAACAGCCGCAATGCCGCCCGTTGCCGGCCTTGTATTATTACTTCAGACAAGTATTATTCCTGTCGTTTACGAAGACTATATTACATCGAGTACATCGTCAAAAATAACATACAAGTGCCTAGCACAAATTGTGCAGTGAGGCACTTTACCTTTGGACATGGGCGATATCATATGCAGCATGACGCTGATGGAGCCCGCGCTGCAGCCGGCGATGGTGACCAGCTCAGGGTTTCCGCCGAACGCGGCGATGTTGCGCCGCACCCAGCGCAGCGCCGCCACCTGGTCCTTGAAGCCGTTGTTGCCGGGCGCGAGGGCGTCTCCCGTGCTCAGGAAACCTAACAAAATATTATAATAAATACATACATCGATAATGACAACATCACATACATTGCTCCGATCAAAATAAGTAGCTAAAGCATGCGTGTTATGGAATCAGAAACAACGAACGTACTCCAAACTTACACACATCTATAATAAATAAATAAATGTCTTTATGCACAGTAAAGTAAGTAAGTCACGATAGCCGAGTGTTGGGTGGTCGGAATTTCGAGTCGAGAGACCCGAGTTCGATCCCCATGTGGCAGTACCAATGAGTTTTTCAAAAACTTATATACGAATTTCATCGTTGGCTTGGACATAAAGACGGCGACGGGCTCACCACCTGTCACGTTGTCCCGAAAATATCTTCGATGGAAGGTGGGTCAAAAGGACTTAATTGTCTAGACTTGACCTCTGTCTACCCCTGTATTGGGAATTGCGTGAAGATATAATAATAATAATAATGCATAGTAAAGCCCGTCGCCGTCTTTATTTCCAAGCCAACGATTTAAACCGTACGTAAGTTGTTGAAAAACCCTTTGGCACGTAACTTGGGGATCGAACTCGGGTGTACTGACTCGAATTCCGATCACCAAACCACTCGGCTGTCATCGTTCACTTTCTGCAAATAGTGTAGAACTTGAAACTGTTATAAAAGTACTAGAAACTTAAATTACCAAGGGAGCCGAGACGGTAGTTGATGGTGACCAGCACGACGTCCCTGTCCAGGAGGTAGTGCGGTCCAGCTAGGTCACTCCGGCCCGTCATGGAGTAGAACCCGCCCGCGTGGATGAAGAATATCACGGGCAGCGGCTTGGAACTGTTAATAATATTTTTTTATAATAAATATCTTCACGCAATTCCCAATACAGGGGTAGACAGAGGCCGAGTCTAGACAATTAAGTCCCTTCGACCCACCTTTCACCGAAGATATTTTCGGGACAACGTGACAGGTGGTGAGCCCGTCGCCGCCTTTATGTCCAAGCCAACGATATTCGTACATAAGTTTTTGAAAAACCCATTGGTACGAGCCTACCAACTGGGGATCGAACTCGGGTCTATTGACTCGAAATTCCGACCACCCAACCACTCGGCTATCGTGACTTCTTAATATTTATAATATTTTTTTGTATTTTTTTATATTCTTTATAATATTTTTTTGGTATTTCATATAATAACATACATATACATACTTTACCAATAATAAATATATACGGATTACTTTTAATACTTAGTATTAAAAGTAATATCCGTCTCGTGGGTGTCGTAAGAGGTGACTGATATTAGACGTTGGAGGAGAAATGGAGGTAAGAGCGCTGCCGCGGTACGGCAGAGACCACTGGTTCGTATCACGTGCTTGTCAGTCTTTTCTTTTTTAATTTCTCGTTATTCCAAACGTTTCCTGATGAGGTTTCTTTAGATGAGAAAATGGCGAAAGAAACTCCGTAAGCATCATCATTCATGTCAAAGTATGTTATTATACCAAGTCCTGCTTCTACAGCACTGATAGGTATGATGCCAGACGACTTCCAGGTAGCCAGAGGTCTAGACAATTAAGTACTTTCGAGTCACATTTCACCTGAGCATGTCTTTGAACAGCAGTGGTAAGTGGTGAGTCTGTCACTGTCTTTATGTCCAAAGCAACGATATAAATTCTTCTCGTGGGGACTGAACTATCGGCTATTGTGTCTTTTATCACTTGTTACAGTTGTCACGATAGCCGAGTGGTTGGGTGATCGGAAATATAGTCGAGAGACCCGAGTTCAATCCCCAGGTGTCAGGCTCGTACTCATGGTTTTTTTCAAAACATATTTACCATTCATATCGTTGGCTTGGACATAAATACGGCGACGGGCGCATCACCTCTCACGCTGTCTCAAAATATCTTCGGTGGAAGGTGGGTCGAAGAGACTTAATTGTCTAGACTAGATCTCTGTCTACCCATGTATTGGGAATGGCGTGAAGTTACAGTTTTCACTTGCTATAATGTCATAGACAGTGAGAACTCTACCTTTCATGGTTCGGTGTGTAGACGTTGATTCGGAGACAGTCCTCGTCCACGTAATAGCTTGGGGGCGCGGGCAGGGGGCAGGCTGGTCCCTCCAGGCTCGCATCCACCACCTCGGAATACTTCTCGATCAACACCGGAGGCTGGAAGAAGAAGAACTCTTGTGTCTATGAACTCTTAAATAAGGCATAATGACTAACTCTGTATGTTATATGTCTAAGTCCATCGCCATCAAACAATGTATTACAATTACTAGAATACTCGTATATATATATATTTTTTTTATCTTTAGGCAATTTTCCATACTGAGGTAGAGATAAAGAGGAGATTTCATATGAGGTAAAGATAAGCCGAGTGGTTGTGTGATCGAAATTAGAGTCAACCGACTCGAGTTTGATCCCTAGATGGCAGGCTCGTAGGTACTAATAGCTTTTTACAAAACTTATGTCCGATTTATATCGTTGGCTTGGACTTAAAGACGGGACAGACTTACTGTCACATTGTTTCAGAAAATGTCTTAGGAGAACGGTGCATCGCAAGAACTTAATTGTCTAGACTCGACCTCTGTCTACCCATGTATTGGGAATGGCGTGAAGTTACAGTTTTCACTTGCTATAATGTCATAGACAGTGAGAACTCTACCTTTCATGGTTCGGTGTGTAGACGTTGATTCGGAGACAGTCCTCGTCCACGTAATAGCTTGGGGGCGCGGGCAGGGGGCAGGCCGGTCCCTCCTGGCTCGCATCCACCACCTCGGAATACTTCTCGATCAACACCGGAGGCTGGAAGAAGAAGAACTCTTATATCTATGAACTCTTAAATAAGGCATAATGACTAACTCTGTATGTTATATGTCTAAGTCCATCGCCATCAAACAATGTATTACAATTACTAGAATACTCGTATATATATATATTTTTTTTATCTTTAGGCAATTTTCCATACTGAGGTAGAGATAAAGAGGAGATTTCATATGAGGTAAAGATAAGCCGAGTGTTTGTGTGATCGAAATTAGAGTCAACCGACTCGAGTTTGATCCCTAGATGGCAGGCTCGTAGGTACTAATAGCTTTTTACAAAACTTATGTCCGATTTATATCGTTGGCTTGGACTTAAAGACGGGACAGACTTACTGTCACATTGTTTCAGAAAATGTCTTAGGAGAACGGTGCATCGCAAGAACTTAATTGTCTAGACCTCTGTCTACCCTGTCTACTGTCTACTTAATCTGTTTACCAATACTGAGGATTGGGAATGACGTGATGATATTTTTTAACCGACACTGTAAGTTATCTAAGTCCACTTCCTCCAAATACATTGTTATACTTAATAGAATATTCAATTATTTTTTTTATCTTCATGCAATGTCCCATTCTGGGATAGACAGAAGTCTCAAGACCTTTTTGGGATTCATTGTCACCGACAAAACCTTTCGATCTACATCACATATCTCTCATCTTGACATATTGAAATTCCAAATTAATTAAATAAATCAATAAATTTCTTCACGCAATTCCCAATACAGGGGTAGACAGAGGTCTAGTCTAGACAATTAAGTCCTTTCGACCCACTTTCCACCGAAGATATTTTCGGGACAACGTGACAGGTCCAAGCCATCCCGTCCGCCCAGCCCGTCGCCATCTTTATATACAAAATAATTCGTACGTAAATTTTGAGAAAAACCCATTGGTACGAGCATGCTACCTGGGGATCGAACTCGGGTCTCTCGACTCGTATTCCGATCACCCAACCACTCGGCTATCGTGACTATTAGCCTAGGGAATGCAATTGGCTACCGATTGATTGCCGGATAACCTTCTCGATGAATGCTAGATCATTATCCTGGTGACGAGCAGCAGGGTCTAAAGGTCCGAGGCGTCTGGTATAGCGATCGCCAATCCGCTTGCCAAACGATGGCGATTACTGCAATCTCTCACCTAAACCTTATGGGTGAAGCCTATGTTCTGCAGTGGACTTTTACATGACGTTATAAAAATTATGATGTTTGGTACAATGTTATAAGAATGTTGCCACTGTGATCGAAAAACGACAATAGGGAATTAAATAAACATATTTATAATATTTATCTATAGTTTATTGTGACACCTGGCGATTTTTTATCTCAGGATACCCCATCAGAGATTTTACGTGATGACAAACAAGCCACGATAGCCGAGTTGTTGGGTAGTCGGAATTTCGAGTCGAGAGACCCGAGTTCGATCCCCAGGTGGCCAATGAGTTATTTAAAAACTTATGTACGAGTTTCATCGTTTGCTTGGACTGTCACGTTGTCCCGAAAATATCTTCGGTGGAAGGTGGGTGAAAGGGACTTAATTGTCTAGACTCGACCTCTGTCTACCCCTGTATTGGGTGAAGATATTTTTTTATAAACAAGCAAGAATATGGTTTTATTATTCAAACTTGACGTGTTTTACCTGAAATCTCAGTTCTCCAATAGGAGGCTCCGCGTACCGGATTCCACGGTAAGCCTCAAAGGGTCTACCTCGACGCGTCTCCATCATGGACCCCTTGATGGTGCCCGATGGACTCACCACCATCGGCTGGCCATTTGATTTGGATGGTGAAACACCTAATGAAAAAATAATTGCATCATTTAATAGGTTGATTATAAAAATATATCTTTACGCCATTCCCAATACTGGGGTCTAAACAATTAACAAACCTTCCACCGAAGATACTTTCTGGGACAACGTGACACATGGTGAGCCTGTCGCTGTCTTTATGTCCAAGCCAACGATATAAATCGTACATGTGTTTTTGATAACACTTGGGGATCGAACTCGGGTCTCTCGACTCGTATTCCGATCACCCAACCACTCGGCTATCGTGACTATTAGCCTAGGGAATGCAATTGGCTACCGATTGATTGCCGGATAACCTTCTCGATGAATGCTAGATCATTATCCTGGTGACGAGCAGCAGGGTCTAAAGGTCCGAGGCGTCTGGTATAGCGATCGCCAATCCGCTTGCCAAACGATGGCGATTACTGCAATCTCTCACCTAAACCTTATGGGTGAAGCCTATGTTCTGCAGTGGACTTTTACATGACGTTATAAAAATTATGATGTTTGGTACAATGTTATAAGAATGTTGCCACTGTGATCGAAAAACGACAATAGGGAATTAAATAAACATATTTATAATATTTATCTATAGTTTATTGTGACACCTGGCGATTTTTTATCTCAGGATACCCCATCAGAGATTTTACGTGATGACAAACAAGCCACGATAGCCGAGTTGTTGGGTAGTCGGAATTTCGAGTCGAGAGACCCGAGTTCGATCCCCAGGTGGCCAATGAGTTATTTAAAAACTTATGTACGAGTTTCATCGTTTGCTTGGACTGTCACGTTGTCCCGAAAATATCTTCGGTGGAAGGTGGGTGAAAGGGACTTAATTGTCTAGACTCGACCTCTGTCTACCCCTGTATTGGGTGAAGATATTTTTTATAAACAAGCAAGAATATGGTTTTATTATTCAAACTTGACGTGTTTTACCTGAAATCTCAGTTCTCCAATAGGAGGCTCCGCGTACCGGATTCCACGGTAAGCCTCAAAGGGTCTACCTCGACGCGTCTCCATCATGGACCCCTTGATGGTGCCCGATGGACTCACCACCATCGGCTGGCCATTTGATTTGGATGGTGAAACACCTAATGAAAAAATAATTGCATCATTTAATAGGTTGATTATAAAAATATATCTTTACGCCATTCCCAATACTGGGGTCTAAACAATTAACAAACCTTCCACCGAAGATACTTTCTGGGACAACGTGACACATGGTGAGCCTGTCGCTGTCTTTATGTCCAAGCCAACGATATAAATCGTACATGTGTTTTTGATAACACCCTGCCACTTGGGGATCGAACTCGGGTCTCTTGACTCGAATTCTGATCACTCAATCACTCGGCTATCGTGATATAAAAAATAAAATATTATTAATTATGTTGTACCTTCTTCTAGACCAGAGACAAGAAGGTGATGCGTAAATCATTTATTCAAGAATATAATTAACAAGCATTACATCCATGTATAGTTATTTATAGGTCCATGTATAGATATCCTTATTTTAACATAATATAGTTAGAAGAAAATTAGAAGAGAGCAAAGCATTCCCAGGAGTTGCTATCCTTAACGTATTCACGTATAAAACAATAATCCTTTTTACAAAGTTTTCAACACGCTTTTATTAGCTTCATCTGTATGTTTGTATGCTTGTAACCGACTTCTTTGGGCGCGATTTTGACCCACTTTAAACGGCCAGATTTCGTTCAAAATTTGTATATTTATCGAGGACCGATGACAATACACTAACTTTATAAAAAAAACTAAAAAGTAAAAAATAAATAATAGTTTAAAAACTAAAAAATACCCTTTTTATACAAAACCGAACTATAAAATAGGAAATAAATTTAAATTAAAAATAGCGTTAAAAATTTCAATAATAATAATATAGTAATAATAATAATAGTGTAGATAAAAAACTATTTTATTTTGAAAAAAGCGTGAGGTGCATGGTGTCATGGGTAGTGTAAAAAAAGAATATTTTGATAATATCTTAAAAAGCAGCCCACGCATTTTTGAAATGTTATATTTTTTTTAGTTCGGTTTTCTATAAAAAGCGTGTTTTTTAGTTTTTAAACTATTATTTATTTTTTTCTTAAGTAAATGCCTTGAATCTTCTCATAGGAACGTTTTTATTTTCATTATACATAAAAAAATCAACTCGTTATTTCATACTCAATTAAATAATTAAAATAGTACTAGCCGCCTTTAAATGTTTTATACACCAATTTGTCTCGGAGTGGTTCCAAATTTAAAAATAAAAGGGAGGTGCAAAAAAATACAAATTTCGTTTAGTTACAGTAATTCATTTGAAAACTTAAAGAAGAAGCAAATTGAGCTGTTCCAGCTATGCTTCTGTACTGGAAATGGCGTGAAGACATTTTAAATATATAATAACTTTCTTTTTCAGAAGTCGGTTGAAAATTTTATAAAATATAGCGTTACTAATATGAATAATAGTGCGAATTTCCCACTCGCTTGCACGGTATGACAGAACCGCATCATCGCATATCTAGCATGTAACCGGTCCATTGCAATATAAAAACAAAACCTTTAAAGGCGATACAATCCTCACTGACCTTCGGAACCGGTGTCATGGGCACCATGAGTCCCGTGCCCATGTTCGTGTGTGTGCGTGTGACTGTGTTTGGACGCGCGCACGGACGCGAGCAAACAGACAAGGAACAGTTTATAGTACATCGCGGTGTCGCGACGCGCGCTGCACTGACAGAGAAATGTGCGCGTTGCTCTATTTATAATGCTCATGTGCGTTATCTACTCAATTTTCTTGAGGAGGATAAAGTGTGTGATGCTGTGGTTATTCAGTGGGTTGGACAGTCTTACAGACCGACATGAGGTCGGTTCCTTGTTCAGTTTTACAGGTCAAGTTACTCGTCACAATAGCCGAGTGGTAGCCGACCCGAGTTCGATCCCAAGGGGCTTTTTCATAACTTATGTATGATTTATATCGTTATTCCAAAAAATGTCTTCGGTGCAAGGTGGGTCGGAAGAACTTAACTTGTCTAGACCTCTGTATACCCCAGTTTTGTGAATGGCCTAAACATATTTTTTAAGCTACTCGTACCTGAGGTCCCTTTCAAATTTACTTACACGTTGATTGACATGACATTGCCAGAATTTCGAAAAGAGAGTCCATAAATAAAATACGAACTAAAATATGGATATTTTTCCGATCACATTGTTTTTTTTCTTTTTTTTACATTGTTAGCGCATAAATACATAAATCCATACATATATACCATACCTTTAAAAGTCCACTGCAGGATTTAGGCCTTTTAGTAAGCGTACTGGCAATCGCAGTACCAAGCACATTGCATCTTATAAGTTACTGCATGTTACTGGTCCGTTTAAGTTTGGTCTTATATATTTCGAAATGATCATCCAATAATGCATTATAATATAAGACATTACTAGACAAAAATAAGGTATTTGTTTAGTCGCCTGTTACAAACCCCAAGAGAAAAACGACAACGTTGTATTGTTATAACTTCTTCACGCCATTCCCAATACAGGGGTAAATAGAGGTCTAGTCTAGACAATTAAGTCCACACCTTCCACCGAAGATATTCTCGGGACAATGTGACAGGTGGTGAGCCCTCGCCGTCTTTATGTCCGTGCCTACCACCTGGGGTCGATCTTGGGTCTCCTGACTAGAAATTTCGATCTTGGGTGATCGGTTACCGTGACTTTATTATTTACTTGCGATTGAAATTGTAATTTGTAAATATTTTGAAACTTACTACTAGTTAGCGAGTACTGTTGGTGTCTGCATTCCTCCGCATTTAGTGCAAATTGTCATATTTTAATTGAATCAATACGTAAAGAGTTGCTCCAAAATATGTAATATAATATAATATAATAAAGGTTTTCTCATTTTCAGTTTTTTCTTATATCTCCAAAAAATTTTCCATACTGGTGTAGACAGAGGTCTAGAGTCGAGACAATGCAGTCTTTCCACCGAAGCTTTTTTTTTGCGACGACGTGACAATTGGGTAATAATTTAAAAACTCAAAATTAACACCAAGTTGACAATTGTTTTCTAATTTCCGGAGCACGGCCAGTTAAAAGTACTTTTTATTATTTTATCCACGAGATTGTAATCCAATTTGTATTACATGCACTCAATGCAATTGTATTTTCCCTAATACTCTATAGAATCTTCGCTCTAAGCTATTTTCTTATCGGAACGCCGTAGCTTAAACTTAGTATCAGTTAGTGATCCTAGAATTATTGTATAAATTGAATGATTGAAGAATATGTGCCCCATATCGTACGAAGCCCGAACTTATTGCTACAAAATATTGTAGGAAATTACTCTATACACGATAACGTAACTTTTGTAAAAAATTTAATTACTTTACACCATTCCCAATATAGAGGTAAACAGAGGTCTCGATAAAATTTTTGGGGACAACGTGACAGGTGGTGAACCCGTCGCCGTCTTTATGACCAACCCAACGACATTAATCGTACATAAGTTTAGAAAAAACCCCAAAAGAAAAAGGATGGAACTTCCAACAATTCGGCTATCGTGACACCAAACGTAACTTTTGTAAGTATATATTATTGAGAATTAATTTAATACGACTGGCAATCAAACAAAAAAATGGCTTAGCAGCAAGAAATTTATGTATTTGCTATGATTGCCAGGCTAGGCTAGCGGATTGCCGATCCAAGTACCAGACACCTTACATGCAGCAACCTATCACCGGTTTGCTAACTTTAAAAAAATACATATTTAGATATCACGATAGCCGAGTGGTTGGGTGGTCGGAATTTCAAGTCAAGTGACTCAAGTTCGATCTCCAGGTGGCAGGCCCGTACCAATGGGGTTTTTTAAAAAAACTTATGTACGAATTATATCGTTGGCTTGGACATAAAGACGGCGACGGGCTCACCACCTGTCATGTTGTCCCGAAAATATCGTCGGTGGAAGGTGGGTCGAAACGACCTATTTGTCAAGACCTCTTTCCCAGCGTTGGCAAAGGGACTTAATTGTCTAGACTAGACCTCTGTCTACCCCTGTATTAGGAATTGCGTAAAGATATTTTTTTATTTATTTATTTATATTTAGATAGGGACAACATGACATACATTGCTCTGATCCCTCAGTAAGCAAGCACTTGTATTGTGGAATCAGAAAATACGAAGGAGCCGCAAACATCCTAACTCGAGAAAATGTAGAAAAGGTAGGTGTCTTCTACATTGACCCGACCGGGCATCGAACCGGGAACTTCAGTGCTGGCGATACCATAAAAACCGAATTGATCACTCGCCTACGGAGGTAATATACATACGACATGAAGCTGAGTATGGTAAATTCTAACGCCGACCAAACAGTATGTTTTAACATCAACTGACTGAAATCTATTTAGCCTTTATCGCAAAGTATTTAGTTTTCGTGGGAAAACCGAATACCACCCACTTACATTATTCGTAGCCTAAGAAATAAAGGTTGATTACCACTGATGCGTTTCGAATGAACAAGGAAAATGCTATATCTGTGTGGCGGGAAAACCACCCCCCTCTCCGCTCCCCCCTCCTTCCGCACGACGCCAGTCGCGTGCGCATTGTTTACATACAGCCGGCCAGCTGTCTCATGCTTTATCTTTGATGACTGTATCTACGTTTACGACTTACTAATTGATGTTAGTTTTCAAAGAAACAAATCTCTTGATTCTTAATATACCTAGTTTAAGATAGTTAATTGACTCAGGCGTGTTAATTTTGCATGCGGAATGTTGCGAAGTAACTTTTTCAATAACAACTATACTTAGTTTATATTTTTATCGAGAAATTTGGACGCACTTCGTGGACTAGTGAGTGGCGTACACACCGGTTTTGTAGGTGTCGGGTTCTCTTTCATCCCGGGTTCGATTACGGCATGGCAATCTTTGGGGAAGTACAATGTTCAACAGTGGAATGTAGATAGGCTGTTATGGTCATGAAGACTGTCGATAGTAGAGTCCCGCACAACTTTATAAAAAGGTACTCTCTAAAGCTGGTTACCCTTTCCTTTGGTCAGAAAGTCCATACTCTGCTATGACTATAATCAATGTGTGAGTTATAAATATTTATAAAATTTAAATATATAAATATCTTCACGCAATTCCCAATACAGGGGTAGACAGAGGTCAAGTCTAGACAATTAAGTCCCTTTGACCCACCTTCCACCGAAGATATTTTCGGGACAACGTAACAGGTGGTGAGCCCGTCGCCGCCTTTTCGTTTCAAATTTCATTATGTCTAATCCAACGAAATTCGTACATAAGTTTTTGAAAAACTCATTGGTACTGCCACCTGGGGATCGAACTCGGGTCTCTCGACTCGAAATTCCGACCAATGAGTTTTTCAAAAACTTATGTACGAATATCGTTGGCTTGGACATAAAGGCGGCGACGGGCTCACCACCTGTAACGTTGTCCCGAAAATATCTTCGGTGAAAGGTGGGTCGAAGGGACTTAATTGTCTAGACTCGACCTCTGTCTACCCCTGTATTGGGAATTGCGTGTCTCTGAGATTTGTCATCTTAAATATTGAATAAAGGAAAAAATACTAATTGTCACAGGCCACTTAGCTCATCTGGGAAGGTACGGCAGTCATTCATTAACCACAACGTTGAATGTACATGAATGTACTGTCAAGTACTTCCTTAGTTGAGTTACTTCTTGTATTTTTCCTTATGAGCACTGAGACATACTTATAAGTAGCTCGTGAACTTAAATTTAAGAGTGTAAGCAGGTTTAAACATGTCGTATGGTGTAAGGCGTAAGAATAAATTAAATTGAAACAAATAATAAATTCACGATAACCAAATGGTTGGGTGATCGGAATTCGACTCAAGATACCCGAGCTGGATCCCCAGGTGGGGCGCTCTCACCAATGGGTTTTATCAAAAACTTATGTCCGATTTATATCGTTGACTTGGACATAAAGACGGCGATGTGCTCACCATCGGTCACGTGGACCCAAAAATATCTTTGGGAAGGACTTAATTGTCCAGACCACTTTCTACCCCTGCATTGGGAATCGCGTAAATTATATATTTATTATAAATAATAAATAGATATAAATATCTTCACGCAATTCCCAATACTGGGGTACACATTTAAGTCCCTGCGACCGAAGATATTTTAGGGACAACGTGACAGGTGGTGAGCCCGTCGCCGTCTTTATGTCCAAGCCATCGATATAATTCGTACATAAGTTTTTATGATATATATTAATCATCCATATACATACAATTAATTCTTCTGACACAGGCGGTATTATAACCCAAATAACAAAAAGTTCAGCATAGCTTGTACGCTTTAAAGATTCAATAAAAAGTGTACAATAAAGGCGTTATCATATTAATGTTTCGTCGTTGTAAAGTTAACGACATTGGATTATCTTCTGGTAGATGTCACCAGTGACAAATCAGGCACAAATAAAGAAAGTGATTGAAATTGATTCGTCTAGGTTGCCCGGAGGTAAGAGCGTTGCCTCACTATAGTAGAGGTCGCGCGTTCGAATCCCGTCAGTATCAGCAGATTATTTAAATTTCTCTTTAGTTTAATAACAAACATTCTGAATAACTTATATGCTTTTAAAATCAATAACCTTAAAAACCGGTGTGTACGCTTCTCGTCCACGGCGGTCGTCGAAGACTTAATGCCCGAGCCCGTCTTGAATCGAAGAGTAAACAGTTTCAATCTCGAAGTATTTCATTAACCTTTTCGTATTCCCAATACAGGGTATTCAGAGGTCTATCCAATTTTGTCATTGACCCAGAGATTTTTTTAGATAACATGACAGGCGATGTGCCTGTTGCCGTCTTCATGTGCCCAAATCAAGCCAACGATATAAATCATATAGATTTTGAAAAAACTCAGCGATACGAGCCTACTTCATAGAGATCGAATTCGGGTCTTAGGACTCGAATTGCAATCGACGATACTCTGCTATCGAGTCTCTTAATAAAGTAATTCATGTCCACTCAAAGTCACGATAGCCGAGTTGTTGGGTGGTCGGAATTTCGAGTCGAGAGACCCGAGTTCGATCCCCAGGAGGCAGGTTCGTACCAATGGGTTTTTTCAAAAACATATGTACGAATTAAATCGTTGGCTTGGACATAAAGACGGCGATGGGCTCACCACACGTTGTCCCGAAAATATCTTCGGTGGAAGATGGGTCAAAGGGACTTAATTGTTTAGACTAGACCTCTGTCTACCCCTGTATTGGGAATTGCGTGAAGATATTTATTTATTATTTATATATGTCCACTCAAAATCAGTTTCTCTTTAACTGAATAATCGCAGTTAACGATGAATAGTTATCTCTATAGGCATATACAAAAAAAAATGAAAATTCAATTCGATTCAAACGTTTATTTAATAATGGAAACTTTGTGCACATGATGACAATTATAAAATAAAACGATAAACAACTTTTCGATACTCGAAATGCGACCACCCAACCACTCGGCTACCGTGACTGCTATTTGTTGCGTAACTAACTTACTGTTTTCGTCACTATAATAGTTTATAGTATTAAATTTCGGGGATCAAAGTAGTAAGTTAGTTGTGTGTATATTTAATAACCAACTGGCACATACATATAATTACAAGTATACACACATTCTGAGTACATACCACTTACATATTTATTACATTTAACTATGCGTATTATTTTATTGAAAAAGCTTCTCCCAAGTGTTGAAACGCTCTTCGAAGAGATTATAATATACGGACAGACGCGTGTTTATGCTCATGTATGCGTGCTTGTCAGGCAATACCCGCGGCCAAGGGAGCCTCGAGAGTTCCGGCACTTCCTCGTCAGCGCGGTTGGGATCGCTGGGAATAAAAAAGAATGGGTTTGTTTATTTAACAGTGGTAGAGCCACGCATCAGCTTTTGTTGTTGCAAGAATGGGCCGGCTCGACCGGGGAAGTACCACGACCTCACAGAATACCGGCGTAAAGTAGAAGTCTAACAAACTTCTGCGTTTCGTCGGGTGAGTGCAGGTGCAGGGGGGGGACTCAAAGGGCGGCAACGCATTTGCTATGCCTCTGGTATTGTGGGTGTTCATGGACGGCGGTAATCACTTACCATCACGTGAGCCTCACGTTTGCCTCCCTTTTCTATAAAAAAAATACACTTTATAGCACATACCACAACAAAAGTATTATAAATTAACATTTAAAATGGGTGGTAGGTAAAAGGGTTGCTAGAAATTGGTGTAAATTATTAGTCAATTTCTTTTTTCGTATGATTACATTATTTTAATAAGAAAGAGATGGACAAATAGTCAAATGAGGTGACCGGAACGATAACTTTGTGTGTTCCTAGTTTGGAAAATCGTTCCTTTTAAGTGCGAGGATATTAATCTTACAAATAGTTAAACAATATTAACATAGATCGTATAACTTGTACTAATAGGTTTTTTTAAAAAACTCATATACGATTTATACCACTGGCTTGGATATATAGATGGCAACAGGCTCACCATCTGTCCGTTTTCCCAAAAAACAAATCAATGAAATGTGGGTCGAGGTTGATTGTCTGTACCTCTGTATAATGGGAATGGCGTGAACATATTTATATATTTTATAAATAAGTAACCCGTATTTGGCGAAGTAGTGCATGACGGCCGTCATCTTGTCCACCATGCCGGAGTCTGCGCTACCATCCGCTGGTACGTCTTGGAACAGCAGACGCAGGGAGAGAAGGTAGATCAGGTCGTCGTGGTGCGCCACGCCTGGAGCAATAGTTTGTTAACATTATAGATTAGTTAATTAACCACAATTTATACGTGGACATAAGTATTATACAAATACATTTGTCGATTGGCGTTTTTTCATTCTACCACCGTTTCGTAATGAGGTACCTCTGACGTCGAAGAAACGCAAGAAAGAAACTCCGGAGGTATCCTGTTCTTTGTCCTTTTTTACTCATAGAACAATTAGAAAAAGGACGGCAGCGATCAACTCATTCCCAGGTTTAAAATCAATAACCTTAAAACCGGTGTGTACGCTTCTCGTCCACGGCGGTCGTCGAACTTAATGCCCGAGCCGTCTTGAATCGAAGAGTAAACAGTTTCAATCTCGAAGTATTTCATTAACCTTTTCGTATTCCCAATACAGGGTATTCAGAGGTCTATCAATTTTGTCATTGACCCAGAGATTTTTAGATAACATGACAGGCGATGTGCCTGTTGCCGTCTTCATGTGGCCAAATCAAGCCAACGATATAAATCATATAGATTTTGAAAAAACTCAGCGATACGAGCCTACTTCATAGAGATCGAATTCGGGTCTTAGGACTCGAATTGCAATCGACGATACTCTGCTATCGAGTCTCTTAATAAAGTAATTCATGTCCACTCAAAATCAGTTTCTCTTTAACTGAATAATCGCAGTTAACGATGAATAGTTATCTCTATAGGCATATACAAAAAAAAATGAAAATTCAATTCGATTCAAACGTTTATTTAATAATGGAAACTTTGTGCACATGATGACAATTATAAAATAAAACGATAAACAACTTTTCGATACTCGAAATGCGACCACCCAACCACTCGGCTACCGTGACTGCTATTTGTTGCGTAACTAACTTACTGTTTTTCGTCACTATAATAGTTTATAGTATTAAATTTCGGGGATCAAAGTAGTAAGTTAGTTGTGTGTATATTTAATAACCAACTGGCACATACATATAATTACAAGTATACACACATTCTGAGTACATACCACTTACATATTTATTACATTTAACTATGCGTATTATTTTATTGAAAAAGCTTCTCCCAAGTGTTGAAACGCTCTTCGAAGAGATTATAATATACGGACAGACGCGTGTTTATGCTCATGTATGCGTGCTTGTCAGGCAATACCCGCGGCCAAGGGAGCCTCGAGAGTTCCGGCACTTCCTCGTCAGCGCGGTTGGGATCGCTGGGAATAAAAAAGAATGGGTTTGTTTATTTAACAGTGGTAGAGCCACGCATCAGCTTTTGTTGTTGCAAGAATGGGCCGGCTCGACCGGGGAAGTACCACGACCTCACAGAATACCGGCGTAAAGTAGAAGTCTAACAAACTTCTGCGTTTCGTCGGGTGAGTGCAGGTGCAGGGGGGGGACTCAAAGGGCGGCAACGCATTTGCTATGCCTCTGGTATTGTGGGTGTTCATGGACGGCGGTAATCACTTACCATCACGTGAGCCTCACGTTTGCCTCCCTTTTCTATAAAAAAAATACACTTTATAGCACATACCACAACAAAAGTATTATAAATTAACATTTAAAATGGGTGGTAGGTAAAAGGGTTGCTAGAAATTGGTGTAAATTATTAGTCAATTTCTTTTTTCGTATGATTACATTATTTTAATAAGAAAGAGATGGACAAATAGTCAAATGAGGTGACCGGAACGATAACTTTGTGTGTTCCTAGTTTGGAAAATCGTTCCTTTTAAGTGCGAGGATATTAATCTTACAAATAGTTAAACAATATTAACATAGATCGTATAACTTGTACTAATAGGTTTTTTTAAAAAACTCATATACGATTTATACCACTGGCTTGGATATATAGATGGCAACAGGCTCACCATCTGTCCGTTTTCCCAAAAAACAAATCAATGAAATGTGGGTCGAGGTTGATTGTCTGTACCTCTGTATAATGGGAATGGCGTGAACATATTTATATATTTTATAAATAAGTAACCCGTATTTGGCGAAGTAGTACATGACGGCCGTCATCTTGTCCACCATGCCGGAGTCTGCGCTACCATCCGCTGGTACGTCTTGGAACAGCAGACGCAGGGAGAGAAGGTAGATCAGGTCGTCGTGGTGCGCCACGCCTGGAGCAATAGTTTGTTAACATTATAGATTAGTTAATTAACCACAATTTATACGTGGACATAAGTATTATACAAATACATTTGTCGATTGGCGTTTTTTCATTCTACCACCGTTTCGTAATGAGGTACCTCTGACGTCGAAGAAACGCAAGAAAGAAACTCCGGAGGTATCCTGTTCTTTGTCCTTTTTTACTCATAGAACAATTAGAAAAAGGACGGCAGCGATCAACTCATTCCCAGGTTTAAAATCATGAATGTATTCATTTATAGTATAATAACCCTTTTTGTTAAGGTTTGTCTTTAATAAATTTCTTAAGCCTAATTTGCTAATAGGCAGGTTCTGCATATTGACTGGAATTTTCTTGTAGAAGCGCTGAAGTATAGAATTATACTATAGTAGAAAAATAGAATTATAGAAACCTATTTAAGAATATTTAGGCATTGTGAGGGAATCCGGCCTCGGAAAAGCTCATCATTTATTTCATCTAAGTAAAATTAATTAATAATAAACGATTTACACGTTTTGTTTAATATTGAAGCATGCAAGAGAAATTTTTAAAATATTTCAACAAAGACAAGACTCGAATGTTGTAGAGATTTTATTAAATACTGATTTTAATTAATGAAAAAAATGATTGATAATGAAAAAAAAACATGTAACTGGGCGAGTGTGGCCAAGTGTGGCGATTTAGGCGATACCTCTTTAGGCGACAGGTTAATAATATAATCTTCAATTCAAACTGATAGTCAATTGAAAATACGTTACATACAAATATACAAAATAATACAAAATATGAGCTAACACCAACTTAAGCTATATAAACTTAAAGACACTAAGACAAACCGAGAAACTACATACGATTTACAGTTGTTTTTGAGGATGCATATAATCGTATCCAGTGTCTCATAATGTTCTAAAGTGGACTTTTACAAGACGTTATCTAAGTCAGTCCGGGACAAAAATTCTATTTCGGTCTCATAACTTATAGGAATGTTTAATTCTCCTCACCATTAGGTTGTTTGTCTCTAGAATCTTCGTAGAAGCTGTGGTTCCCGGTGTAATTGAAGACATATTCAAAAACCGGCTGCGGTGAGTAAGCAGCCAGCAGTTTCACCATCCTGTGTGAATAGTATGGCAGGTAATACAACACCTAAAGTAATGACTTTTCCAACTCCTTTTAAAAACGCATCTCTAGACTTTTTTTTTTAAAATGCTTTGCGGATTGGCTATTGAAGACACTTGCCATCAGGTTAACAGTTAGGACCTTTTTGTAGTTTATATTGTGACAATATGTTTTCCGATATTTGTGTAAAACCAAGGGCTCGACACTTACACTAAGCTTTAGAGGTTCTCTCTAATTTGAGCTCAAATAAGTTCCCACAGTCGTAAAGCGTCTTACGTTCTCCAATTCCCTTGCTGAGTGTGACACTTGCTTTGGTAGAAGACTGTGTATTGTAGTTAGCTAGGCTGTGTTATTGCAGACGCTGACAGGCTCATCGCCAGTCACGTTGTCCCACAAATCCCGTCGGTGAAAGGTGGTTCGAAGGGACTTATTTGTCTGTACTAGACCTCAGTCTACCACGAATATTGGGAATTGCGTGAAGATATTTGTTAGGTTTACTTTTTTTACCAAAAAAAGAATCGCGGTATGTAAAGAACTAATTCTATAATTGTGCAGAATACCTTTTTTGGTTAAATTTTTATTCCTCCAGTTTCGACTTGAGTTCGAATAACTTAGAACCAGAGTTTATAACGAAGTTTGAAACGCAGCGAGCGATCGCAGCCAATCCGTGTACGGGCTAGATTTAATTTTCAACAAAATCAATAAAGCTAGCGTTGAGTCTGAGTAGATGAGTTTGAACTATAATTCAAAAAGTAAGAACTAAAAAATAAGTTCACGATAGCCGAGAGGTTATGTGATCGGAATTCGAGTCAAGAGATCCGAGTTCGATCCCAGGTGGCTGGCTCGTATCAATGGGTTTTTTCAACAACATATGTACGAATTATTTCGTTGGCTTGGACATAAAAGACGGCGACGGGCTCACCACCTGTCACATTGTCCCGAAAATATCTTTGGTGGAGGGTGGGTCGGAAGGACTTAATTGTCTACCCCTGTATGGGGAACGGCGTAAAGATATTTATTTTATAAGAACTAAAAATACTAACTCCCCGGAGTTTCTAGTAGACTTATCATCAGTAGATAAACCTAATTACAATTAGCAATGCATTTTGTCGGTTATAATAAAATAGACAAATAAGGTTGCTAAGAGACTGACAGACATCTTGTTGCAAATATTTGTATGGGATCCTCTCAGTAGAGATCTTTCTTATTTGCTGAATGCAATTCTCCAGTTCTGCAGATAATCTGTCATGGACTTTAACATACGAAACTCCATGCAATTTTCATTGATTTTAAATCATATAAGTTAAGCTGAACTTAAATAAAATAGATATATTTTAAACATTTCTTGTAAACAGACATCATTATAAGTGATGGCGGTAACTAAGATGTTGAGAAAGAAAAGTGGGAATGGGAATTCGGTTACCACATTTAAAAATAAAATATAAATATCTTCACGCAATTCCCAACACAGGGGTAGACAGAGATGCGTTGAAGGGACTTAATTGTCTAGACTAGACGTCTAGACAATTAAGTCCCTTCAACGCATCTTTCACCGAAGATATTTTCGAGACAACGTGACAGGTGCTGAGCCCGTCGCTGTCTTTATATCCAAGCCAACGATATAATTCGTACATAAGTTTTTGAAAAACTCTTTGGTACGAGCCTGCCATCTGGGGTCGAACTCGGATCTCTCGACTCGAAATTCCGACCACCCAACCACTCGGCTATCGTGACTTTTAAAAAAAATACAGAGAAATTCAAAATCACAAGATACATGTACTTTATGCGGTCAATTTGCAAGGCTGTGCTCTTCCCTGGTCCAGTCTTCACGTAACGGTATAAATCACTCATAATTTACAAGTTGTACAGATTTTGAAGGCTGTACCTGTGCACAGGGAAGCCGATGACTGCATCTGCGTACAGCCGGCCCAGGCCCGTCGCGGTGACGCTGTCGTTGCGGAGTGCGCACGGTAAGTATGCGCTGCGCAATCGCCCGGCGATGGCGGATGCATCGCGCGGCAGCTGGAAGGAGATGGGTGCAACGCGCTCCCACTCTCTGTCCATCCTCCTCAACAGCGTCGTGTTGTCTATTATGTCTGATAAAAGGAAATATTATCTGACGTTAGTCACGACAGCCGAGTGGTTAGTTTTTCTGAATTCGAGTGAAAAGACCCGAATTCGATTCCCTCGTAACAATGAGTTTTTTTTTTCGAAAACTTATGTTCCAATTATATAGTTGGCTTGCACATTAACACGATGACGGGCTCACCACATGTCATGTTGTCCCAAAAATATCTTCGGTGGAAGGTGGGGCGAACCGAATTAATTGTCTAAACCTCTATTGGGAATACTACCGCTGTATATTCCCTATACAGCGTGAAGACATTTTTATTTAATTGTCTGACGTAATACAGTTCGAATAATTCGAATTTGAATGAACTGATTAAGAGACGATGGTAAAAAAATATATAGCGCGGAAGTTAAGGGGTCGAGGTAGGCCGATACTAACTTTCCAAGACCATGTGAGCGAATTGCTCGAAGGGTCAAGAGTTCAGGGATACCTTGATATGTGTGTATGAAGAAAATGATGAATTCGAAAGAAGCGAAAGAGATTTTAAAGAGTCGTCACACTTGGCGATCTGCTCCCTGGGGTAACCGTCAGGGACTGTGTGAAGATAAATAGTTTTCAATAGTCATTTTCGAATAAAAATCGAAGCTCATTGGTAATTAAAAAATAAATATTTTTAGTGATGAAATCTAGTTCGTACAGTATCCCAGATAGAGATTATTTGAATACTTCCCTTTTACATGCCGTTTTGCCTGAGCGGACTACTTCAAAAGTGACAATTTTCCCGTCTTTTACCCTCCTCTTTTACTCCCTTCCATTATTTTATTCACTTATCTCAACTCGCGTAAGTGTACCGCTTGGTATTTTACGTTCCCATAATAAAACGCTGTATATTTAGTGTTATATAGTTTTTATTTCTTCGCTGTACGCAAAGCTTAGCTTTCCTTTCGGTGATGTACTTACTGAAAGCTTTCCAGAAGAATTCGTCTCTGGTCTGACTAACCATGAACGGAACGCGGTGTATCTTGCCCTCTCTGACGGAGTCCAGTGGATCTTGCGTCAGGAATCTCTCCTGGCCGAAGTCCGGTTCGATTACTGGCAGCCATATTAGGATGGGATCGTATGCGAATTCCTATAAAGAAGTTCAGTTCTAATCAGTTTAGTCCTAATGACCACCATTAACTACTACCACATGTACAATGCATTTTGACCTGTAAGTACCACATCTATGCCGACGATATACAAGTTTACTTATCTTTTAAGGCAGAAGACATAGATGTGGCCATATATGATCTTAATGCAGATTTACAAAGAGTTGCAATGTGGGCTAAGAACAATAACCTTCTTCTTAACCCAACAAAAACTAAATATTTGTTGTTGGGGCCCAGGAAAAAAGTAGCTACAATACCAACAGTATCGCCCACACAGCCATTGCTATTAGGCACTCCCATTCAACGCGTGTACGAGGCTCGGGATCTGGGTCTGAACATTGATGCAGAATTGAGATTCGAGAAGCATGTAGTTGACTGTGTGAAATCTTGTTTTTATAGACTAACAATTTTATATAGAATCAGGCCTTATCTTTGTATTACTTTACGTGAACAATTGGTAGAATCACTCGTGCTCTCCAAGCTTAGTTATGCCGATTCTGTTTACGGCCCTAGATTGCTGGCTCGTACACAGCGTCTTATACAACGGGTTCAAAACGCATGTGCTAGATTTTGTTATGTTATTCCTCCGCGTAGCCACGTAGCACCATTTTTAAATAAACACTACATTTTAAAAATGAAATCTAGGCAGAAGCTCCACTTAGCGTGCCTTCTATTTGGCGTACTAAATAGTCAAAAGCCAAGGTATCTATATAGAAAGCTAATGTTACTATCCCAAAATAGAGGTTGCAAAAGTAAGCAGTGTGCACAGCAACTTTCTATTCAACTCCACAGAACCGCGGCGTTTCGAGGCAGTTTCAGATACGCTGCCTCAAAATGTTGTAATAACATTCCACCGCCAATTAGAAATGTCAAGAATATTAACACATTTAAGTTAAAACTAAAAAAATTCCTCATCGAGACGCAAAGGCAACATGAAGAGCTCCAACACAATATTTCCATAATATAACGTAGCATTTTTCTTTAGTATTCTTGTTACTATTCCCTAAAACCTGCTATAACTATAATTATTTTTTTTTTATATTATTGCATCTTAACACTGATATTTATATATTGGTTACTATTTTATTACATGTTTAGTTATATTATTTAGCCCTTTAGTTTTATTATTGTATTATATGATGTGTGTATTTATACTTTTAATTATTGCCCGTTAATTTATAATATGAGTTATATGGTATGTAACTTACGTATGTGTGTCCCTTCAGTTAGCTAGCACTTTAACTAAATAAGAAATATGCGGCGTTCTTTACGCCAATGACGAGGTTATTTGGCTGAAAATCAGCGCTGAGCGGGATTTTCCTTGCTTAGCATATGCTGAGCCAACCCCTTTTTGGCACAATTATGTTTTTCATTTTTTTTAATTGGTTATGCTTGTTGTTGACTTACAAACATCGAACCCAGTGAATCTCCCAGCTTCCTCCATGGCACTTTCTTCAAGCAATCGATGATAACGGAAGAGTTGTGTGTGGGGCAGCCAGACACCTCAGCCTGCCGCACGGCCAGGTGGTATTGATGGTGAGGGGTGGACACTTGAGTGAAGGGAGAACCGCTCATAGCACGAGCGCGATGAAAGAGCCCTGAGGGACATTAATAGTATTTTCAGTGGCGTAAACACCAGTTTTCAAGATGTAGGTCGGGTCAATGTAAAAAAACCACTTTTTCTAGATATTCTCGGGTCTGGGTGTTTGTGGTGCCTTCGTTGTTTTCGTTTCCCATACCACAAGTGCTTTAGCATCTTACATTGGGATCGGAGTGGCTGCCACAACTCCCGGCACCTACATAACTAAAATCTAATAAAGTTGTAGAAATTTTTAACAATATTCTACAAGCAATGCAATGCAATATATCTAAATGTATGTATCCAGCAATATTATCTTCCAGTAAATCGTGGTCCGTCTCTGTGAATAAAGGTGTAAATTTCCAGAAAAATTTTATGTTTATGTTTACAATACTTATTAACTAAAAATTAGGGGTGGGGGGAATTGCGTTTAGATATTTATTTTTTATTTAGTTATGTATTT
Organism: Sericinus montela; assembly: GCA_029286605.1. NCBI lineage: Eukaryota > Metazoa > Arthropoda > Insecta > Lepidoptera > Papilionidae > Sericinus > Sericinus montela. Next base: position 208,766 of record JAGSMR010000146.1, read on the forward strand.
TATTTTTAACTAAAAACTGTTATAACCGTACAGCCCTACTCCTCGTGGCATGGTACCAAGAACGCTGGCTGCATTTCCACGTTGAATGGCTAGGCGTAACCGTTGAGCGAGAATGTAATGTCTTAATGTCGTGTAATGTCTTATAATAACTAGGACAATAGACCAGTACGGCCACAGTAATTTAATTACAGTTCGCCAGTACGTAAGAATGTAGAATCCCAAATCAATAAAGACCAAGACGCAGGGAAAAGTCTAGTTAACGCCGAAACCACGCGACAAAAATAAAGTCACCAATATTTATTGGTTGGGAAAATCATACATACATATATAACGGCCCGTAATTTTGTAATGCGGGACAAAGACCACTCCATAGACCTCTGTCTTGGGAGGGTTTTCCAGGGTCGGCATGTGGTATGGCGGTCGCAGTAATCGCATTTTGCGTCTAAGACGCTGTTGCCTATCATCGGTTTGCTTATTTTGGTCTGGTATTTTTCGAGATTATTATTCCGTCATCTATCGGTAGCAATTGATATTGTCAAGGTTTCTTCTTAGTTTCCTCTTACGATACCTACGAGCACAAAGGGTAATCTGTGGGCATAAATTAAATCGCTTCGCTTATATTCACCAGGCAACTTATCCCCTGAGTTCGATCACACAGGTACCTGCAGACATAGGCGAGAACGCGTGCAGTGCCACGCTCATGGAGCCGGCGCTGTAGCCCGCCAGCGTCACCAGGCTGTGCCACCACAGCCAGCACTGGGCTCCGACTTTCCCCCTGAGTGCGTTCACACCGGTACCTGCAGACATGGGCGAGAGCGCGTGCAGTGCCACGCTGATGGAGCCGGCGCTGTAGCCCGCCAGCGTCACCAGGCCGGGCGCGCCGCAGAACGACGCGATGTTGCGCTGCACCCAGCGCAGGGCTGCCACTTGATCTTTCAGTCCATTGTTGCCCGGGGCCAGAGCGTCGCCGGTGCTCAGGAAACCTATTTACGATGTGGTATTTAGAGTTAATTAATTGATAGAAATGGAAAACGATCTGTAGGTACTTAAACAATAAAAAAAATGTTCTAACTCTACATTTTGCGATGTTTTTTTTATATACTCTACATTGAATTGGTAATTTCACTGATGCTGACATTATTGAGAGTATTGTACGTCCGAAATGGGCAAACTGTTGATCAATTACTTTTATGTGACCTTTTGTACACAGTTAATACATTTTTTTAATTTCTATAAATATATTTATTTATTAATAAGTAATAACAATTTAATATTCATAGGGATACGAAGAAGATATTTAGGGTCTTAACTGATCCTAATCCTGGCGTAGGCAGAGGTCTCGATAGTTAAGTCCAAGTAATCGATATAAATGTCACATAATTTTTTTTAATCCTAATCGTTTGAGTCTGCCACCTGTAGATCTAACTCTGGTCTCTAGACCCGAACTCCGAGTACCTAATCACTCGTCTATTGTGTGATAAAATTAACAATGGTAAAACAGGACAACTCTTACCCAGCGATCCAAGTCGATAGTTGATTGCCACAAAAACCATGTCGTGGTCCAGCATGTAGTGGGGCCCAGCCTCGTCGCTGCGCCCCGACGCGGAGTAGAAGCCGCCAGCGTGGATGTACACCACCACCGGCAGTAGTTGCGAGCTACAACGTCACATTATTATGATCGATTTAAATTTTAAAAGTCACGATAGCCGAGTGGTTGGAAAAGAAAGAAAGAAAATATCTTCACGCAATTCCCAATACAGGGGTAGACAGAGGTCTAGTCTAGACATTTAAGTCCCTTCGACCCACCTTCCACCGAAGATATTTTCGGGACAACGTGACAGGTGGTGAGCCCGTCGCCGCCTTTATGTTCAAGCCAACGATATAATTTGTACATAGGTTTTTAGAAAAACCCATTGGTACGGCCACTTGAGGATCGAACTCGGGTCTCTAGACTCGAAATACCGACCACCCAACCACTAGGCTATCGTGACTTCCGAGTGGTTGGGTGGTTGGGATTTCGAGTCGAGAGACCCGAGTTCGATCCTCAGATGGCAGGCTCGTACCAACGGGTTTTTCATAAAAACTTATGTACGAATTATATCGTTGGCTTGGACATAAAGACGGCGACGGGCTCACCACCTGTCACGTTGTACCGAAAATATCTTCGGTGGTAGGTGGGACGAAGGGACTTAATTCTCTAGACTAGACCTCTGTCTACCCCTGTATTGGGGTGAAGATATTTATTTATTTTATTTATTTAAATTTTAACGATATGTCCCACAGTGTCACAAAAGGCTTGAAGCCTGACACTGATCACCTCTGTGGTTTAGTCACGAGTCTCTTCGAGATGGATTTCACCATCTGTCAAAGGATATTACAGCATTCAAGGCTTTTTCTTCGTCTTCTTCTAGTTCTCAGCAGTGACAAAAAAAGGAGATTCTTTAGCCAATACTATCACTATCTGTAGCCGACTTATTAAAATTATTTATACGAACTCCATTGACGTGTGGCGTAAATATCGGTTTTCAAGGTGTCCCCAGCTCAGATCGATATCCGTGTTTAATTCCCGGATGTAGAAAATCACTTTTCAATGTTATTTCGGCCTTGGTTGCTTGTGGTACCTTCGTTGCTTCTGATTCCATAATACAAGTGCCTACTTCAGTTAATGTCAAACATAGTCTGATTTCAAAGTAACGGTTTTTATAGAATAAATTAATACACACTTAGATAAAAACAAAATAATAGATTGCTCTACTACATACATTGTTCCTTAATAATTTTAAGCTTAATTTTAAGCATTTGTGTTATGGAATCGGAAACAACAAAGGTACCACAAATACCCCGTAAAAATTGTTTCAAGTGTTTTCTTTGACCCGATCGTGAATACTTCCCGGGTTGTCTGGCGACACCATGAAAACCGGTATACGCCATAGATCCACGGAGGTCATCGTGATTTAAAGATTTACCAATTGGCGGCAGGAGTGTAGACGTTGAGCCGGAGACAATCCTCGTCCACTGAATAGGTGTCCGTGTAGGTGGGCTGCGGGCACGCCGGGCCCTCTTCTCTGGCGTCCACCTCCTTTTCATAGTGGGAGATTGGCTTCGGCGGCTGGGCACAGGCAGTGACACAATTTTTTTCATTATCTACTAGTGTACAGATCAAATCAAATCATTTATTCATCAACATAAGGAAAAGTCATGATAGTCGAGTCGGGATTTCGAGTCATGAGAGCCGAGTTCGATCCCCAGATGGCAGGCTCGTTCCAATAGGTTTCTCAAAAACTTATGTACCAATTATATCATTAGCTTGCATGTAAAGACAGCGACGAACTCACCACCTGTCACGTTGTCCCGAAAATATCTTCGGTGGAAGGTGGGCCAAAGGGTCTAAACTTAACTGTCTAGATTAGATCTCTGTTTACCCCTGTATTGGGAAATGCGTAAAGATATTTATTTATTTATTTTATCTCATTTGGCCGCATATTATATATTTTTACAATTTTAACTGCACTACAATTTTAGTGTAGTAATAGCTTAAAAACTCCGCACTTTATAGCAGTAGTTATCGATGTTTAGAAATTCACGGACATTTGCTGCATTCGTACCTGAAACCGTAATTCGCCGACTGGAGACTCCGCGTACCGCACTCCCCGGTACGCCTGGAACTGACGGCCTCGGCGTGACGTCATCCAAGAACCTCTGATGGTGCCTGAAGGGGTTGAAACTAGTGGCTGATCGGCTTGTTCTCCTGGAGTATCTGTTAAACAGATACATATGTTTCATCGTCATCATAGCAATTCCCAATGCAGGACTAGACAGAGGTCTAGTCTAGACAATTAAGTCCCTACGACCCACCTTCCACCGAAGATATTTTCGGGACGTGACAGGTGGTGTGCCCGTCGCCGTCTTTATGTCCAAGCCAGCGATATAATTCGTACGTAAGTTTTCGAAAAATCCATTGGTACGAACCTGTCCTCTGGGGATCGAAATCGGGTCTCTTGACTCGAAATTCCGACCACCCAACCACTCGGCTATCGTGACTCTTTTGTCATTTTAACACCCTATCAAAAGTCCACTGCTGAAAAATTTTGCAGGTCATCACTCCATGTTAGGGTGTAGTACCACGCTGTCTTTGCCTATACTTTTCCAATGGTTATTTAATTCTTCGAGCTTTGTCGCCGCCTTGTTGTCTCTGTACATATTGTTCTGAGACAACAAGCTTCAATATTCGGTCCCCAGGTCGTAGGCTCGTAACAATGAGTTTTTTTTCAAAACTTATGTACGATTTATATCGTTTGCTTGGACAAAAAGACGGCGACGGGTTCACCATTTGTCACGTTCTCCCAAAAAAATGTCTTCGTAATATCAGTGACCGGTTGTTCGAAAGGACTGATTTGTCGGGACCCCTGTCTACTCCAATATTCGGGAATGGTGTGAAGATATTTCATATATTTTTCTACACAGTAATTTAGACATGAAGTTGCGGCGTTAGTTACCAGCCCCTTTCTTCTCGCGGACGACGTAAGAGGCAATAAAGGCAATAGCCCATTTTTTGATAGATCATTGCCTACCAACAGATGCCGGTATAATCATCTCAAAAAAGACTAGACCAGCAGACTTGTGACTTCGAGGTGTCTGATGCTGCGATCTCAAATTCAAGCTTGTTTACCGGGGTACTTTATGCCGGCAATTCATGGTCGGGCTGTAAGTGTTTTGTTTTTTTTTAAGCTATCAGAGGCAAGCACGCAACCGTGGCCCCAAAACAGATGCCACAGTTGCTTTCCGAATAGAGATCCCGTGACCCCTTCTTAAGGCTGATGGTGACCTTGTGATTATAAATAGAATACTAACGGATTATTATTCGATCGTTTCTTCTCTGTTAGAGGAACCTCATTAAGAAACAGTAATAGATTAAAAAAATGATGATCGATGGATATATGTTAATTAAATCGATAAATAAATGATTTGATTAGATTTAGTCGGTGCTCTCCTCTAGGAGGCTGGGTATCCACACTGGATTTCCTCACGTAAAAAAAGTCTCTTGGTTGTTGGTTTTGTTTTGAATTACGGTTATATTTACGAAACAACAGTGACAAATTACTAATCTAATCTTTATGATTCTATATCTCATAAGATAGTATCAAAAGTCATTGAACGATAGATTCATCTTTTTTTTATAGAAATGGGAGGCAAACGTGCTGGTGGCACACGTGATGGTAAGTGATTACCGCCGCCTATGTACATCTACAATACCGGAGGAATAGCAGATGCGTTGCCGGCCTTTCAGAAAGGTATAGGCTCTCTATCTGTCTTGTGATAATATTAATTTTCGAAGATATATTAATTTTATTTAGATAATTTTATTTTCAATCTCTAAATATTACATACACATCGGCCTTTAAAAGTCCACTGTAGGCCTCTCCCATAGGGAGGATTTGCGGTAATCGCCACGCTTGGCAAGCGGATTGGCTAATAATTTTGGTCTGAAATTTTTAGAGATGGTTATCCCGCCATCTATCGGTTGCCGTAATGATATTCCTTTAGTCGCCTATTACGACACCCTTGGAAAGAAAGGGAATGGTAATGTCCAAACGCCGTATAAAAAACTCCAAATATTGTATGCGCTAAAATTCAGAAATATGTATACTTGTATTAAAAGCATTTATATATTTTCTATTGAATATATTAAGATGAATGCAAACAGTCCATTTGCTGAGACAAGCTATTATTATCTTTAATTTGAGCTAGTTAACGACGAGGCAAAACGTATATGAATAAATTATTTCTACCTTTGTTATTTTTTTGTCTGTCCACTTCATCTCCATGCGCACATAACAAAATAAAACACAATACAAAAACAAAATACTTCATTATGAGTTTGGTGTTACTAATACAACATCTAGCAAAAACTAGATAATGTAACGCTAAACACGTGATCAATGTCTTTTATAAAGTAACGCAGTGAAGTCGACGAATAGCAGGAAAATACTGATATTGGTAATTCTGCAAAACATTCGTAATGTCTCAAGGGGAAAATATGAGGAAATTACTTAATAGAAATATAATATAGTATAAAAATTGTGCTATAATGCTATATTAATTATAAACATCAGGGAAAACTATGTTAAGTGCGTTACTCGTTAGTAATCCAATTAAATACGTTGTATAGTACACTTGTTAAAGCGCCTGTTGCTTTCTTCAGAGCAACGCATCAAACGACGAGATCTTTAATTCATTTTTTATGCCAGGAGTCACCAAACAATAGTTGGTACTTATAATATAATCGTCTAAAAATTCCCTTTAAATTTTTTGAATTCCCTTATGATACCGAATATACTATAAATAAAAGATATTTATTACATGTAGTGGAAGACGAAGGCAAAACCATCAGAATAATTAATATTAGCTCCTAATACTCCCTAATGTTTTACTATGTTCTATTTCTAACGCATATGCCGATAAAAGTAAAAAGGATTATAACTGTGTATAAAAAAGTGTCCGTCATAAAGTAATAAATCTTGGCGTCGCTGCCGCAGCATATCTTCACACAATTTCCCTTACTGGGGAGCACATTCATTTTCTTTGCAGATTGACTATTACTACTCACATAAGATTTATCATCTTTGACAGAATAGATACAACATAATCTTTGACGGCATTGATGAAATTCTTGCAGCCCTAGCAGTACTTTCTCCTTACTTTTTACAGATGGTCACAGTGCCTTTTGACGATAGAAATTGGTAAGAGGTATTGAGTATTTTTCCGTGCATCTTACTGATAAGTATTAGACTAATCAGTAAGCAGGTAATCGTTCCGTTTATACTTATTTATTAAAAATCGTTTAACAGCACATGCCGTTTTAAATATTATCATCCATCTCGTTAGACTATGAAGGTTAGTGGGACGCTACTACACCGGCAAGTAAACATGGCGCGCGATGCGAGCCGTTGGCGCGAGCGTTGCTTTCCTATGGTCATGGTCGACCAATGAATTGCCGCGAAATGAGGCGCCAGCCGTGGCTTGGAGCACTTGGTACGAGTGGAACTATCTAGAGCTGTTACCTGTGTTTATTGTTTAGTTTTACAATATAATTATATACTATTTTCGAAGAGATGTATTTCCTCAACATGCCAGTATCTAATCTTCTCAACTATTAGGCTAAAATAAAAAAAAATAAGTTTAAAAATCTCTTATGCTACACTACAAACTATAAATTTGTATAGTGTTTTAGTAGAGTTATTAAACGGACCTCAGTTATTACATGTAATAATATAAATATTATATGACAACAACATGCAATGTGCTTCGATTTGATCGATATATAACAAGTATATGTGTAGTTAAGATCTAATTCTAAGGATTAACTCTTGGGAAAAATTGTTCCTTAACATATATCTCGCGTATCACGTTCGTTTAGTTATTTAGTCGTTAGCTCCTCGCTTATGTGCCTGAAGATGCATCGTTATGTTATATATAAAACAATTTTTATCCCGGAAATTCTTTGGTACTCGTTATAGGTTTAACAAACATGTGACGCAAGTGTTTTACACCAGGCTCCTAGTTTTCAACAATAACGCTACTTAACATTAAATGTTTAGATACTTTGTATCCGTATTTAGTCTTGAGAAAAAGATCTCTGTAAAGTAACACCTGATTTTGGTAAACGCTATTTATAGACCTACCATCAATATTGTTGGTAATTGTGATGCACATTAATATGTGCAATTTAAAATATTAGAAAATAACATGACTTGCAGCTCTATATGGCATCCTTTCTCCGACGCTCAACAATTTCCCGTTCTCTCGCACGTTGTTCTGCTAGAAACAGTCGGCTTTCCGAACGCATTGGCTGTACGCGATGCGATCTGTGCCTTAAAAAAAAAACAAACCTCACGGTAGCGTTGACCAACAAACCGCGCCATTTGGAAAGTTATAATTTTTCTCATTCGTTTTTCGTGATACAGAACTGTATTTTAAATGATAAAGTGTTGTGTGCTATTTTTATATAGAACTATTTAGTGTGTGTTTAAATTTGAGGACGAATATTTTTATAAAATGAATAGATACCTGTTTATTTGTACGGTGAGTAATATATTTGTTCAATTGCTTTTTTATTACATAGTATATTATAACATTGGTTTTACCCAATAAAACAGTTTATAGAAGGTTATGGATAATGCTGTCTTTGTGAATTAATTCAAATTGCAACAATATTTATTTGTATCGCTATGAAGTGTTCGCGCCCGCCTCGCTTTTAAAAAAGCTGCTATAAAGATAAAGTCAATATTTTTACTTTTGTGACGTCCTAATTTCTTTATTTTAAGGATATATATTCATATTAGTAATAGAGACATAAATATATACATATAAATAAAATTGAAGTGTCTTTTTGTTAATTGCAAATTAACAGATTTTTACGAAATGCATATGAAAATATATACCGCACTTACATGAATAATCTGTTTAATTTTTTTTATCCCTCTGTTTATTCCGGCTAAACTATGAAACTTATAGACCGATTTTAACTAGACTTTCACTAGCTGCTGTTATAAGAAATAACTTAGGCTACTTTTATTTTAGAATAAGTCACGATAGCCGAGTGGTTGTGTGGTCGGAATTTCGAGTCAAGAGACCCGAGTTCGATCATCAAGTTGCCGTTCCAATGGGTTTTTCTAAAAACTTATGTACGAATTATATCGTTGGCTTGGACATTAAGACGGCGACGGGCTCACCACCTGTCACGTTGTCCCGAAAATATCTTCGGTGTAAGGTGGGTCGAAGGGACTTTAATGTCTAGACTAGACCTCTGTCTACCCCTGTATTGGGAATTGCGTGAAGATATTTATTATTATTATTATTTATTTTAGAATAAGAATTAGGGTTTGCGTTAAGTACTAAACCGCGGGCAAAGCCGCGGGGGCAGCTATACATATGTTTTATATTTTATTCTCAAATAGATGTCAAATGTCTCCATTAATTTTTGGGATAGTTTATACATATAAGGGATAAATGTAAGGGATAGTGTGTCTAATTGACTACCATATGTGTTTGCTTTGATCGGGGTATGGATTCGAATCTCTTGCGGAAAGCAGCACGCAACTGAATTTATTTGTTTGTGACCGGTGGCCTCAGACCACCATGTTTGTATGCATATGTTGCAGTTTGACATACATATATACAATTACGACAGGTTGTTCCGAAAATATCATCGGTGGGAGGTGGGTCAAAGGGACTCAATTGTCTAGACTCGACCTCTGTCTATCTCTGTATTGGGAATTGCGTGAATATATTTATTTATTTTATTTTTTCATATGTAATTATCACGATATATGTATAAATGTCTTAAGTCTATATTTTAATTATATATCTCCTCGCATTTCCCCATCTAGGGTAGATAGAGTTTTTTCAACTTTGTCCCATTCTCTCGAAACCTATTCGGCAATAACGGCAACGTGCCAGGTGGTGGCGCGTATCGCCATCTTCGAGTCCACGCTAACGGTACAAAATAATAAAATACATATTAATCTAGCTTAACATACACACAAACGTACACATGCATGACTCGAGTATATATCCATCAATTGTCATACAAATGTTTGCGCCTAGCGGGATTGCTTCAGGGATTTATTGCGGGGAGTTTCAAATGCAGGTTTACTATCAAGTAGGCTAAAAAATGTATAATAATATAAGTCACGATAGCCGAGTTGTTGGGTGGTCGGAATTTCGAGTCGAGAGACCCGAGTTCGATCCCCAGGTGGCAGGCTCGTACTGATGGGTTTTCAATAACGTGTGTACGAATTATATCGTTGGCTTGGACATAAAGGCGGCGACGGGCTCACCACCTGTCACGTTGTCCCGAAAATATCTTCGGTGGAAGGTGGGTCAAAGGGACTTAATTGTCTAGACTTGACCTCTGTCTACCCCTGTATTGGGAATTGCGTGAAGATATTTATTTATTTATTTAAAAAATGTATATAAAAAGTGTATATATGTTCCTCTGATGTTCAGGCTAAGTTACTGACAAGTTACATTCCGTATATTGCGTAGTTTTTGTGTGAAAGAATAACAAACTTACATCCACCTCCGTCGCCGTCTAAAACCATCGATATAAATCGTATTTAAGTTTTTGAAAACCTTTTATGTACCTATGTACGAGCCTACCTTGGGATCGAACACGGTACTCTCGACTCAAATTCCTATCAAATAAATAATAAACACAAATAGATAGGGACAACATCACATACATTACTCCGATCACAATGTAAGATGATAAAGCACTTGTGGTATGGGAATCGAAAACATGGAAGGCAACACAAACACCCAGACCCGAGAAAATGTAGAAAAAGTCGTTTTTCTACATTGACCCGACCGGGAATCGAACCCGGGACCTCGAGATGGCGACATCTTGAAATCCATTGTTTACACTACTCGTCCACGAAGGTCATCAATCACCCAACAACCTATCGTGACATCAGGTTCAGAATTTCTATAAATAAAAAAAAAACACACACAATAGCCATTAAAGAGAAATCATAATAGCAGCATAGCTTATCCAGTTGCACGTATCATTCATCGCCGGAGCAATCGGACTGTCGGGAGATTCTTGTTATAACAAAGAAGAGCAGATAATCTTCTATAGAAAGTTACACGCGGCCGTTCATCCGGAAACGGATACGAGCGGATCGGTGCTACGCTGTGGGTATTTCAACCAACGCGTGTGTATATTGGGATGATGGTGGGTGGTATTTGAGCCTAAAAGATGACGTCACGTGGCGCCGGTAGTTACAGTTGTGTATTGTTAGCCGTTAATTTATTTTCTTGCATGTTGAGTCACGATACCCAATCAGGCGATCGGGATTTGAGTCGAGAGACCCGATTTCGATCTTCAGGTGGCAGGCTCGTGCTGATGGGTTTTTTCAATAACGTGTGTACGAATTATATCGTTGGCTTGGACATAAAAACGGCTAGGGGTTCCAACTGTCATGATATCCCAAAATATGTCTTCAGTGGAAGGTGGGTCGGAAGTACTTATTTGTCTAGACTAGACCTCTGTCTACCCCTGTATGGGAATTGCGTGAAGATATTTATTTACTATTTATTTATTTATTTCTTTTTTAACTCGAGTCTCTTGACTCGAAATTCCGACCACCCAACCACTCGGCTATCGTGACTTATCAGTATAAAGGAATTCTAATAAATTCTTATTTTTAATTTAAAAAAATAATGCTTTCGGCCCCATAACCTAGTTGAGTACTTTGGTGACTGCTCTCAAAGGTAGGGCTTGCTCCTTGCTCGAGTTCGATCCCCAGGTGGCAGTACCAATGAGTTTTTCAAAAACTTGTGTACGAATTATATCGTTGGCTTTGACACAAAAGACGGCGACGGGCTCACCACCTGTCACGTTGTCCCGAAAATATCTTCGGTGGAAGGTGGGTCAATGGGACTTAATTGTCCAGACTAGACCTCTGTCTACCCCTGTATTGGGAATTGCGTGAAGATATATATTTTATTTATTAAGAAAGCAAAAAAAATTAAATACCACACTATATGCAGGTGGAAAGGACTAGCCTTGAATTGAATCTTGAATTTCTAGACAGTTAGTTGTGATGTGATCATTTTAGATTTATTTCGAGTTTGTATTCAAAACGATACTCCGTTATAAATGGTTTATTCGTCCTCAATTACCGAAAAGGATTTCCGAGTAACTGGAATCTTTCTGAGATCTGATATTTATTTTACATTTATCAACACGCCATTCTCAATACAGGAGAAGACGGAGGTCTAGTCAATTAAGTTATTTCGACCCACTTTTCACAGAAGAAATTTTATTGGGACAACGTTACTGGTAGTGAGCTTCTCGCCGATTTATATCCAAGACAATGAAAAAAATCGTAAATAAGTTTGGAAAAAAAAAAAACGTTTGGTACGAGCCTGCGATCGAACTTGGATTTCTTGACTCGAATTACGATCGATACGTGGAAGGTGGGTCGAAGGGACTTAATTGTCTAGTCTAGACCTCTGTCTACACCTGTATTGGGAATTGCGTATAAGATATTTTCATACTATATTTTTTATTTTTACTAAAACTGTAGACTCCTAAACCATTATAGCGTAAAAATGAATGTAACGGATTCATGTGCAATCAAACCGCTAATCATTGAGACATTGCGGAATGTGGTCACGTTGAGGCACGAGAGCGGGGAGGCGCTCGTTCAGTTCCGTTATCGATTAATATTGTATGAGCGCTATTGTGAGCATTGGGCCCGAACGTGCTCCTGTTATATAAACTTACGTTACTACCTCGTTTTTTTTATTCTTTACTTAAAGACATAATAACAGTGCAAAGTGCAAACTTAGACACTTAGATAACGTTGAATAATATGTACATAAACATACATAGATAGGGACAACATCATATACCTTGCTCCGATACCAATGTAAGATACTAAAGCACTTGAGGTATGGGAATCGAAAACAACGAAGGCGAGACAAACACCAAGACCCGAGAAAATGTACAAAAAGTGGTTTTTCTACATTGACCCGACCGGGAATCGAACCTGGGACCTCGAGATGGCGACACCTTAAAAACCGGTGTTTACGCTACTCGTCTACGGAGGTCGTCATATACTAATTAGATAACCGAATTGTTGACTCTATGTATCTTTTACTTTGTGTAAGTTAATTAACTAAAAAATACATAGATAAGGTCAATACTACATACATTGCTCTGATCCCAAAGGAAGCAGCTTAAGTACTAGTGTTATGGAATCAGAAACATAAAAGTTACTACAAACATCCAGAACCGCGACAACGTGGAAATAAACTTTAAAACATGATAAAATATATATCTTCACGCCATTTCCAATACAAGGGTAAACAGAGGTCTAGACAATTAAGTCCTTTCGATAAACCTTCCATCTAAGACATATTTTGGGAAAACGTAACAGATGGCGAGCCCGTCGCCGTATCCATGTCCAAATCAACGAAGTAATTCGTAAATAAGTTGAAAAAAAAAACTATCGGTACGAGCCCGCCACCCAGGGATCGAACTTGGGTCTCGTGACTCGAATGCCGATCACCCTAGCACTCGGCTATCGTGACTATTACTTTATGTATGTTAATTAAACGAAGGAGAGATAAAAAAAAACACACTAAGATAATAAATATGCAGCACTCACTTAACAATATGCATTGGTACGTAGGTTGGTATTGTATACGTAGATGGAATCGTTTTCTCTAAAATACCGTTAAATCTCGCCAGTGTCCCACGCAAGGACATAAACACAAATATTCAACCTCATTTCGGGGTCGAGGCTGCATAAGACTATAACTCTTGATGCTCCGACTGCATACAAAAAAACTGTACACACAACACGTAATTTTGGCCGCTTTCATTTACGTTGATATTTTGTTGGTTGATAAATATATTTGAATAATATCTTCATGCTTTTAATGGATAGACAGAGGTCTAGACAATTAATTCCTTTCCACCGCCCTTCCACCGAAGTTTCGAGTTCGATCCCCAGGCACGTACCAATGAGTTTTTTTAAAACTTATGTACGATTTATATTTATATTTAGATTTATTATTATATTATACAGCAACTGCCTGTCACGTTGCCCAAAAAAAGTCTTTGGTGAAAGGTGGATCAAAAGACCTTAATTGTCTAAACCTCTGTCTATCTCTTTACTGGCAATAGCGTAAAGATTTTTATCTATTAGCTTAATTTAAGTATTGAATTAGAAAGACAAGACACACTCTAGTCGGTGTTAATGGTAGATTGTAAGTTGGCATAGCAAACATTTTAATAGTGTTTGTTGTTAAAGTGTTTGAAGATATTATAGTGTGCGTTCTAATCGGATTGTGTTCACGGCTGATAAATAAATAAATATGTAGTGCGTCATGGGCCTACCCGCTGCGTATAAGATTATGGCGCAATCCCGTTACACTTTCCCATTTCCGTTCTCCTTACAGCCACGGACAGATGGACGGCTCTACTGGTAATGTAGAACGAGGGAAATTATTTTGCACGGGATGTTATATATATTAGTAGTTGCCTTTTATAGCCTAGCAATATAAGGCGCTCGCCTAAAAATATCATAGTAGAGTAGAGAGTAGAGTGAGATGGATACAATCCATCGGACACATTTTTTGAATACAAATCGTACTTAATTTTTTTTATTTATGGGTTGCCTGGAAGAAATCACTTTTCAGCTGTAAGGCTACATATTGTTAATTTTATTTTTTTTCTGTCATAATATAATTAGTTGTTGGTGTACAATAAAGTATATTTCATTCATTCATTTCATTCATTTTATTCATACAATAAACTATTATGTCCACGCGTTCAGCGATTCGCGAATGATTAGAAACCTATCGAAATAACACTCATATTTGTGGAATTGTAGACACTTCTTTGCATACCTCTTTGATGGGGTATCGAAATAACACTCATATTTGTGGAATTGTAGACACTTCTTTGCATACCTCTTTGATGGGGTAACGAAATAACACTCATATTTGTGGAATTGTAGACACTTCTTTGCATACCTCTTTGATGGGGTAACGAAATAACACTCATATTTGTGAATTGTAGACACTTTGCATACCTCTTTGATGGGGTAACGAAATAACACTCATATTTGTGGAATTGTAGACACTTTGCATACCTCTTTGATGGGGTAACGAAATAACACTCATATTTGTGAATTGTAGACACTTTGCATACCTCTTTGATGGGGTAACGAAATAACACTCATATTTGTGGAATTGTAGACACTTTGCATACCTCTTTGATGGGGTAACGAAATAACACTCATATTTGTGAATTGTAGACACTTTGCATACCTCTTTGATGGGGTAACGAAATAACACTCATATTTGTGGAATTGTAGACACTTCTTTGCATACCTCTTTGATGGGGTATCGAAATAACACTCATATTTGTGGAATTGTAGACACTTCTTTGCATACCTCTTTGATGGGGTATCGAAATAACACTCATATTTGTGGAATTGTAGACACTTCTTTGCATACCCTTGATGGGGTAACGAAATAACACTCATATTTGTGGAATTGTAGACACTTTGCATACCTCTTTGATGGGGTAACGAAATAACACTCATATTTGTGAATTGTAGACACTTCTTTGCATACCTCTTTGATGGGGTAACGAAATAACACTCATATTTGTGGAATTGTAGACACTTCTTTGCATACCTCTTTGATGGGGTATCGAAATAACACTCATATTTGTGGAATTGTAGACACTTCTTTGCATACCTCTTTGATGGGGTAACGAAAGAGAGCAGATCGCTAAGTATTTTCAAACGTCTTTTGAGAAACAAGATAAATATAATAAATAATAAATAAATATCTTCACGCAATTCCCAATACAGGGGTAGACAGAGGTCTAGTTTAGACAATTAAGTCCCTTTGACCCACCTTCCACCGAAGACATTTTCGGGACAACGTGACAAGAGGTGAGCCTGTCGCCGTCTTTATGTCCAAGCCAACGATGAAATTCGTACATAAATTTTTGAAAAACTCATTGGTACTGCCACCTGGGGATCGAACTCGGGTCTCTCGACTCGAAATTCCGACCACCCAACAACTCGGCTATCGTGACTTTTGTGACGTGAAACAAAAAGAACTATAAATTATTACTTTTTCACCTAAAGAACTTATCACTTCAAATAAAATGTAATTTCGTGGACGAGTGAAGTCAGCCAATCCGCACTGAAGCTCCGTGGAGTACCTAGATACAAACACTTTTAGCATTTGCAAGGCTTCCACTTTGCTCAATGTTTCGTTTATCAAATGAACGTGCACACGTGCTAACATAAGTAAGAAATACTTAATTTATTTGTATTCAACCACGGCTGATATGATCTAAATCTTAATTGCCGTATGGTCACAGCGAAGGAGTATACCACTCCCTTGTTTCCCTTGCGTATCGTAAGAGCAACTAGCTACTGGTAAATAGTCGGATAGACATCTCCAGAAATACCAGACCCAAATTCAGAAGACTGGTGACGAGCAGCTAGGTGGCATGTGTTGCGCTTGCTAAAGGTGACGATAATGTCAAACCCGTAAGAGAGAGGCCTATGTCCTGAAGTGAACTTCTCCATGCCGCTATGATGATGATTAAAATAATCTAAAGCTATTGGTGCTTATTTTACGGCCTCCTGGACGATTGGCATACGCACCAGTTTTCAAGATGTCGCCATCTCGAGGTCCCGCGTTCGTTTCCCGGTCGGGTCAATGCAGAAATCACTTTTTCTACATTTTCACGAGTGCTCGTATTTGTCGTGCCTTCGTTGTTGATTCCATATCACAAGTGCTTAAGCTGCTTACTTTGGGATCAGATCAATGTATGTGATGTTGTCCCTATCTATGTATGTATGTATTGATATTAATTTTAGTGCATTTAGTACGCGAAATGTTTTGAGGGACTAACTATTCACCTTCCAATCGTACCGCCATATAACAAGGGATATAATCCAATCATAACTCAAACACGCTCGACGCAACCCACTTGTGTGTAACTGTACCGTAGGCCGGGCGAGCCGGGCAACTGTGCCGCCGCCCGGTCACTGCCCGGGTACACTGGGTCAAGGTCAAGCGACCCATCCGTCGTGACGTCACCGCCGCCGGAACGCGCATTCCATCGAGGAAGTGAAACAAAGAAAGTTTTTACCCAAGTGGTAAAACAAAATAAGTATTGTAGTACGTCTTGTACGTACTAATTTAAGTCATAATTATTGAAATAAATAAATAAATATCCTCACGCAATTCCCAATACAGGGGTAGACAGAGGTCTAGTCTAGACAATTAAGTCCCTTTGACCCACCTTCCACCGAAGATATTTTCGGGACAACGTGACAGGTGGTGAGCCCGGCGCCGTCTTTATGTCCAAGCCAACGATGTAATTCGTACATAAGTTTTTGAAAAACTCATTGGCACTGCCACCTGGGGATCGAACTCGGGTCTCTCGACTCGAAATTGGAAGAGGAGGTCTGGACAATGTCCTTTCGACCCACATTTCACCGGAGCTTAATTTGGGACACAGTAAAACCAAATAAGTATTCTAGTACGTCTTGTAATTATAATTTTTGGTACTAACCATTGCTATTATCTTCACACATTCCTCAATACAGGAGTTGTCAGATGTTTAGACATTGTCCTTTCGACCCTCATTTCATCGGAGCTTATTTTGGGACAACGTTATAGGTGATGGGTAAGTCGGTCGAGGTAGCAAGGACAAAAATATTGTCTAGACCTCTGACTGCCCCTGTATTACGAACGCGTGAAGATATAACATTATTTGAAATGAGTTGATGTGAGGCAGTATATTTGTCACAGAATTATATCTATACAATTTTGACATTCTGAGGAATTCTCTAGTATTCCACTATCAATGGATAAAAATATGTATAATAAACATTTCAATGATAAATTCCTATTCTTGTAGAAACCAAACGCTGTTATATCTGCGTTATTGTAGAGTTCTAGGGAGTAGTGTAGAGCGTCTAGTCAAATTAGGTATGTGGACCTCGGCTGACTCAATGCGAACTTTAACATAAGTAAGGACAGAAAAAGTCGGTTGGCAGTCACTAGTTCTTTATAAAAGGTTCTTCCTTCAACATCTTGAACGCATTGTTAACTTTTTTACATTAGAATCAGAATACAGTGGACACAAAAACCCACCACAACCCACTAACCCAAATATTTCCGGGCCACGGCACACACACGAGCACAAGACAAAGATGAACGCCCCGAAATGGAAGCCTGTGTTTCGTTTCTTTTGTCCATACTGTACAATAATCAATTTCTGGGTCGATCGGCAAAAGGAACTGCAAAAAATATGTCATATTGCTTAATCACTTATGATTAAGCAAATTGACATATTTTTTGCAGTTCACTCTTAAGTAATAATCTAATTAAATAAATAATATATCTAATTAAATAAATAATTAAGTAAATAAATATTAAGAGAAACATTTTTTCTCTTTAATAACAAAAAGTTCATAACTTATATGCTTTAAATTCAAGTAAAATTGCGCCATAAATAAATAAATACATACATAAGGACAAAAAAGATAAGAGAGAAAGAAATAGAGTCACGATAGCCGAGTGGTTGGGTGGTCGAAATTTCGAGTCATGAGAACCAAGTTCGATCCTCAAGTTCGTACCAATGGGTTTTTCAAAAAAACCTATGTACGAATCATATCGTTGGCTTGGACATAAAGGTGGCGACTGGCTCACCACCTGTCACGTTGTCCCGGAAATATCTTCAGTGGAAGGTGGGTCGAAGGGACTTAATTTTCTAAACTACCCCTGTATTGGGAATTGCGTGAAGATATTCATTAATTTTATTTATTTACCAAGTCTCTGCGGTCCAACGTCAACGAGTCTATTTGCTTGATCATCAAGCGAATAGCCTATTTTAGTTGTATGTTACTTGGTGTTGAGTGTAGTGCCTGTGTAGTGGCGGTGGTGCATTGTGTAGAAGTACTGCACTGATCTGTGGATTAGGAGAATCTCTTCTTCTCTTCGGAGACTCTTCTTCTCGGACCAGTTCAAATTTATTGTTTACGTATGAGGAATACAGCTAGGTATTTTTATACTAAGATGACTATAATAATAATGAATTTACACAAAATAACGCCCGAGTGTAGCAACTAACGGTTATACAAACAACGGTTACCAGTCAGCAGTAGAGATATCAGTCCGTGATATGTGCCTTACTTATAAAAGTAAACAGTGCGTTCAATGAGCAAGGGTTACATGGAAACGTTACGTACGTGCACTTCCCTGCTGACAGTCACGTCTGTGTCGTAAATAAAGGCCTCAGATAAAGGCCTGTCATTGCTTCTGCTTATAAATGAAGAATCTAAATTACGAGTCTTGTTTGTGTAATAATTGGTATTCAATAAGCATTAATTATGTTTGTAATTATTATAATGAGAAACAAATCAAACGTATTCTCAAATATTATAAATTCTAACATTTATTGCATATAAAAATAACCGACAACGCTGCATTTTAATCAACACGAGTGTGTACTCATCCACGAAGGATAAGTACACACAGGGTATCATGGTGTCGCCAGCTCTGAGGTCCCATGTTAGATTCTCGGTCGGGTCAATGTAGAAAACACTTTTTCTTCATTTTCTCGGGTCTGAGTTTGGTATCTACATTCGATGTTTCTGATTACATATAATGATACTCTAATTAAATTAATGTTCCTTTGTAAAAAAAAATAGGATGACTAGAGAGTTTCTTTCACATGTTTCTTCTCCGTTAGAGAAACCTCATTACGAAAAAGGTGAAATAAATATATGCTTTGAACCTAATAGGCAAACTTTGCACATTTATTGGGATTAGGTTGTATAAGTAGAAGCGTATAGTATTCATGGGGTGTTGCGTGAATGAGTTCTTATTCTATGGAGTCTAGTAACAGAAATCCGATCACCCACCTATCGTCGTATGTATATTTGGAAATAGTTTTACTTTTCGTTTCGATTTATGATTTCACATAGGAAACCAACATTTTTTTAAACTATCATTGAGGATGGTTTATGGGTATAATCAACACAGAAAGATCTAACCCGAAAAGCCGGTGTAATACGTTATTCCGTTATTACGGCGAAAATTTAAATTATTATATGTGCTTAATTAATATGTAGTGACCTCCAGCCTATCGACTGCCATTGCCTATTATTATTATAGTTTAACGATTGAAATCATAAAATATTTACAGCTATATGTCTAATGACGTCTGTAAATATACTACAGACTGTAAGTATACAGTTTAAAATCATAAAATCAACGAGTTAAATTATACATCTAATTGCCCGAGAGCTTTCTTAGTATTCTGTTATGCCATACTTTCCATTAATATGACTAGGGATAGTTGCTGTATGGTAGCGGTACAAAAGAATCTGCGTCCCATTTCATCCCGTGGGTGTCGTAAAAGCCGGCAGTGGGATTTCAGGAGATGGGTAGCACCTTCCTATAAAAAACTTTTAAAATAAAGAAACTGTGGTTGCCTACACGCAAGCGTGGCAACTATGGCAAATTCCTCCGATGATAGTTTTATAGGAGACCTTTGTTCATCAGTGGACTCTTGATAGGCTGTAAAGAAGAAGTTGTGTTAAAGATCAGAGAAGATTTTACTGTTTCTTTCTTCACCCTATCATTGTATCATGATAACGGCTTATAAAACTCGACTGCAGGACCAAACCCGATGACTAACCCGTATTAATGGATGGCGAAAGGAGACCACTGAGAGAGGCTATGCCTCGGCCAGTCGCCCCGACTCACAAGTCTTGTCCTACAGTCGCCTTTTACCACACCCATGGGAAGGGAGCGCTATATTTTTACGCTGTAACTACAAGGCAAACTTCAAACTCAACTCTTATATCTTATAACTCAATATATAATATAATGATCTTAGCTCATAGTCACGTGGTTGGGTGATCGGATATCGAGACAAGAGACCCAAGTTCGATCCCCAGGTGGTAGGCACGTACCGGCTTGTTTCAAAAACTTATATAGATTTATATAGTTGGTAAAATAAAGAAGGCGACAAGCTCACCACCTGCCACGTTGTCCCAAAATATTTCTTCGATGGTAGGTGGGGTCGAAAAGAATTAAAGTTTACACCTCTGTCTGCGCCTGCACTATTGGGAATGGCGTAAAGATATTTTTTAAAAGAGTTGCTTATCCGCCTTTCTCAAAACAATAAATACATAAGTGTAGACAAAGCTCAGAGTCATCTACACGTGGATTAAACTCGAATCTCATTCGAATTCAGATCCAGCAGGTGACTGAGGCTACGCTAACCACTACACTATACCAACTCTACCAAGCGTAAGTATCCAGCTATTGTTCTCAAGCCTCGACCCACCTCTCTCCGAATTAGTTGGACCAATTTATATAATGAGCACTCTTGCTGTATCTAACTGCCGGCTTCCTTGCTGCACGGCTCGCTCCACTTCTCCCTTCGTTTTCACTTCACAATTGTGTGAATAGTGTTCGTTATGTTCTTATTATAATAACAATTTCCTATTCCTGTTAATTTAATATCATTAATATTGTTAATTTAAAGAGGAAAAGAAGAAAAATATTTCAACTGACTTGTAAAAATAACAGTAGATGGCGCTGATGCCAAAAACAAACGTAAATAAAGAAAGGGATTTAAAATTTCAACTGATGCGTGTAGGACACGCGCGTTTCTTTACGGTTGTTCAGAGGTAAGAGCGTTGCCACGGCACTTTTTCTCCTTAATTTAATAACATGTTGTTGCGCTATCTCTCTTTCGAGCCCAACCTGTCGCTGGTAAAGTTCAGTATAACTTATATGCTTTAAAGTGTAATGATTTGTTGTATTCTTGTATTGTTCTTGAATCGAAATCGGGTCTCTTAACTCGAGTCCCCAATCACACGGCTATCGAGGCTTTAAAAAATAGGCAATTATTTCTTAAAAAATCTGTAATCAAGTGGGTTCAGAACGTCAATACATCAACATTTATTTGTTAGTCTCAACTGTACATCCACGTACAAACATGATGCACATCTTACATACCATTATTGTAAAAAATGTGTGTCACCACGGTACGTGACGTGAAGGTATGCGAACATAGCGGTGTTACAAGAAGGACTGATGCCGCTCTATTTTAAACTTTCCGGTGGCTGAATGAATCTCTATGTCCTCCACCCAGGTATAAATTTAAAAATTTTATTACAATCGAATTTGTGGTTTAGCCTTAATGAGGTAAACCCTATGACATTTTTTGGGACAAAGATAAGTTGCTGTTATAAATATAGCTCGACCAAAACAGCTATATAATTTAGCCTAAAGCACTCATATAAGGAGTTAGAGCATACCACTCTATTTCTTTCAGTGGGTGACGTATGCGGTGACTGTGGGACCTGTTTTGAAAATGCAATTGGCTACTTACAAATGATGATAACTATCTCGAAAAATTTCCGAACAAAAAAAGTTAAGGGGCAAAGTGGTGTGGTACTACGATCGGCGATCCGCTTGACAAGCGTGGCGAATATGACAAGTTCTCTCTTTGAGCTGGTGTCCTACAGTGAAGTTTAACAGGCCATTATGTAATCTATTATTGTATTGTAGACGTTCTTATTAGTAATGTTCGGAATCATTCTTATTACTAATGTTCGGAATCGGGTAAAAAATTCAGTAGATTAGCCAGAACAGCTGAAAATTTTAAGAGAAAAAATAATTAGACCGTAAAAAGGCAACGCTCGACGTCGTCTTACGTGCGATATTTCATTAAAGACCTCCGTGAACGAGTGGCACACACACAGCGATTTTCATTGTGTCGCCAGCACTTAGGTCCCGGTTTCGATTCCCGGACTTGACAACATTCTCTTCTCTACATTGACTCGCAATGTAGAGAAACCACTCTTTCTACATTGTCTCGGGTTGTTTAACGAAGGTATCACAGACACCCAGTGTTTGTGCTACCTTCGTTGTTTCCGATTCCATAACTTCCGTGATTTAACTACTTACTTTGGGATCAGAACAACGTTTGTGATGCTGTCCCTATCTATTTATACGACTATAAAAAGATACAAATACTACAAATCCTCCCACAAGAGAGGATTATAGGAGTGTCGTTTTGTGTTCAAATTTTCTTGTGAAACTCGAACTCTTTTTGGGCCTTACGTTGCAACAACCTCTGTAGCAGGACACAGAAACGCTTATATGGTGCACAAAAAATTAACAATGGAATCTAACCAACAGGTCCTGGCGGCGTGGTGCTGCACCGCATCATCCCAGCAGGCCTCGACGGCAGCACCAACCACGGAAGATAGTGAGGAGCCGCCAGAGGGATACTATGCCTTTGTGGAGTCACCCAATGCTACTCCGCCCAGGTAACAGAGAGCGCGAGTGGGTGTGTGTATGTATGTGTGGAAGATGTTAAGACGAATTGAAAAGGAGCAAATACTTTCTGAGTTTGAATGTAATATTACGATGACCTTCGTGGAAAAGTGGCGTACAAACTAGTTTTCATGTTGTCCCCGTCTCTTAGGTTCAGGTTCAATTCCCAATAGGGTCAATGTAGAAAACAGCTTTTGTACATAATCTCGGGTCTAGGTATTTATGGTACCATAGTTGTTTGCGATTTTATAACATAAGTACTTTAGATACTTATATTAAGATCAGAACAATAAGTGTGATGTTGTCTCTATCTGTATTTGTGTGATGTATTAATTTATTATTATTAACAATAAATATAATATATGTTTATTTATAACACGCTTTGTTTTCTGTTAATAGTGACGATTAGCTGAAGCATGACTAAGGAATTCTTCGAGGGAATGAAATTTAAACATTCATTTTTAAATAAAGTTTTACCAAGCAATGCATGGTGTTTTATAACCAACCAGACTCTGTGATGGGGAAGTAGATAGAGCTTCTCTGGTGCCGTTTTAAATATAGTCAGCGAGCTGTACAATGAATGTGTCTGAGTGACTAATTACTTTGGTAATTAGAAATAGACAAATTCAGCTTTCTATTTTTCTTTAGTAAGGAGTATTAGAGGTACAACAGAAGTTATAGAATATAGAACGAACAGTTAGGTTTTCCCTTTCTACTTTCTCATTAAAACTATGTTGTGGTTTCAAATAAAATATATTAATGAGATTACAGTGCGGTGTGCAATTTGTATGAGAGTGATACTTTCACTTAATGACTTACGGAGCTCGGGCGCTCGTAAAATCTTCATTAATAATAGTACTAAGAAAATGTTTCATTACATGAAGTAAATAAATACACACATAAACCTGGACATCATCACATACATTGCTCTTCATTCCAAAGTAAGCAGCTAAAGCAATTGTATTATGAAATCAAAAAAAATTAACGTACCACAAACATTTTCTAGGGTCTGGGTAGTTTTTTCTATATTGATCCGACCGGGAATCGAACCCGGGAGACCACAGCCTCAGAGCTGTCGACACCATGAAACCAGTGTGTGCGCTACTCGTCCAAGGAGGTCGTGGATATAAATTATTGATTAATGGTTTGTCTATTTGTTGATCTTCTCGAATTTCTTAACATTGGTGTAAGGCAGAGGTCTAGACGATTAAGTCCGTTCGACCGCATTTGAATTGTTGGTTGACCGCAAAGACAACCAACAATTCAAATCGTACGTAAGTTTTTTAAAAACCCATTGGTACAAGCCTATCGGACCTGGGGTCCGAACTCGGGTGTCTGGACTCGATCACTTTCTTTCCACGATTGCTATAACGTGGTGGTGTCTGTGGGAGTGACGGTGGTTTTTTTTTAATAGAAGAGGGATGCAAACGAGCAGGTGGTACACATGATGGTAAGTGATTACCGCAGCCCATGAATATCTGCAATAGCGGAGGAATAGCAGATGCTTTGCCGGCCTTTGAAAAAGGTGTCGGCCTCCGGTTACCTGCACTCACCAGACGAAACGCAGAAGCCTGTTAGAGTTCTACTTCACGCCGGTACTCTGTGAGGTCGTGGTACTTCCCCGGTCGAGCCGGCCCATTCATGCAACAGCAAAAGCAGATGCGTGGCTCTACCACTGTTACTACCACTTGGGACCGAGCTCGGGTCTCTAGACACGATCACGTTCTTTCCACGATTGCTATAACGTGGTAACGGTAACGGTGATGGTGACGGTGTGTCAGGGTGCGGCCGCCGCCGTACCCGGCGCACGAGCTGCCGGAGCTCGACGGCAACAGGTCAGTGGCGGCGGCGGCGCCCGAGCGCTACCCGCCGTACCCGGCGCACGAGCTGCCGGGCTCGACGGCAACAGGTCGGTGGCAGCGGCGGCGGCGCCCGAGCGCTACCCGCCGTACCCGGCGCACGAGCCGCCGGAGCTCGACGGCAACAGGTCAGTGGCGGCGGCGGCGCCCGAGCGCTACCCGCCGTACCCGGCGCACGAGCTGCCGGAGCTCGACGGCAACAGGTCAGTGGCGGCGGCGGCGCCCGAGCGCTACCCGCCGTACCCGGCGCACGAGCTGCCGGAGCTCGACGGCAACAGGTCAGTGGCGGCGGCGGCGCCCGAGCGCTACCGCCGTACCCGGCGCACGAGCTGCCGGGCTCGACGGCAACAGGTCAGTGGCGGCGGCGGCGCCCGAGCGCTACCCGCCGTACCCGGCGCACGAGCTGCCGGAGCTCGACGGCAACAGGTCAGTGGCGGCGGCGGCGGCGGCGGCGGCGGCGCCCGAGCGCTACCCGCCGTACCCGGCGCACGAGCTGCCGGGCTCGACGGCAACAGGTCAGTGGCGGCGGCGGCGGCGGCGGCGGCGGCGGCGGCGCCCGAGCGCTACCCGCCGTACCCGGCGCACGAGCTGCCGGGCTCGACGGCAACAGGTCAGTGGCAGCGGCGGCAGCGCCCGAGCGCCACCCGCCGTACCCGGCGCACGAGCTGCCGGGCTCGACGGCAACAGGTCAGTGGCGGCGGCGGCGCCCGAGCGCTACCCGCCGTACCCGGCGCACGAGCTGCCGGGCTCGACGGCAACAGGTCGGTGGCAGCGGCGGCAGCGCCCGAGCGCTACCCGCCGTACCCGGCGCACGAGCTGCCGGAGCTCGACGGCAACAGGTCAGTGGCAGCGGCGGCAGCGCCCGAGCGCTACCGCCGTACCCGGCGCACGAGCCGCCGGAGCTCGACGGCAACAGGTCGGTGGCAGCGGCGGCGGCGCCCGAGCGCTACCGCCGTACCCGGCGCACGAGCTGCCGGGCTCGACGGCAACAGGTCAGTGGCGGCGGCGGCGCCCGAGCGCTACCCGCCGTACCCGGCGCACGAGCTGCCGGGCTCGACGGCAACAGGTCGGTGGCAGCGGCGGCAGCGCCCGAGCGCTACCCGCCGTACCCGGCGCACGAGCTGCCGGAGCTCGACGGCAACAGGTCAGTGGCAGCGGCGGCAGCGCCCGAGCGCTACCCGCCGTACCCGGCGCACGAGCTGCCGGGCTCGACGGCAACAGGTCAGTGGCAGCGGCGGCAGCGCCCGAGCGCCACCCGCCGTACCCGGCGCACGAGCCGCCGGAGCTCGACGGCAACAGGTCAGTGGCAGCGGCGGCAGCGCCCGAGCGCTACCCGCCGTACCCGGCGCACGAGCCGCCGGAGCTCGACGGCAACAGGTCAGTGGCAGCGGCGGCAGCGCCCGAGCGCTACCGCCGTACCCGGCGCACGAGCTGCCGGGCTCGACGGCAACAGGTCAGTGGCAGCGGCGGCAGCGCCCGAGCGCTACCCGCCGTACCCGGCGCACGAGCTGCCGGAGCTCGACGGCAACAGGTCAGTGGCAGCGGCGGCAGCGCCCGAGCGCTACCCGCCGTACCCGGCGCACGAGCTGCCGGAGCTCGACGGCAACAGGTCAGTGGCAGCGGCGGCAGCGCCCGAGCGCTACCCGCCGTACCCGGCGCACGAGCTGCCGGAGCTCGACGGCAACAGGTCAGTGGCAGCGGCGGCAGCGCCCGAGCGCTACCCGCCGTACCCGGCGCACGAGCTGCCGGGCTCGACGGCAACAGGTCAGTGGCAGCGGCGGCAGCGCCTGAGCGCTACCCGCCGTACCCGGCGCACGAGCTGCCGGAGCTCGACGGCAACAGGTCGGTGGCAGCGGCGGCAGCGCCTGAGCGCTACCCGCCGTACCCGGCGCACGAGCTGCCGGAGCTCGACGGCAACAGGTCAGTGGCGGCGGCGGCGCCCGAGCGCTACCGCCGTACCCGGCGCACGAGCTGCCGGGCTCGACGGCAACAGGTCAGTGGCGGCGGCGGCGCCCGAGCGCTACCCGCCGTACCCGGCGCACGAGCTGCCGGAGCTCGACGGCAACAGGTCGGTGGCAGCGGCGGCAGCGCCCGAGCGCTACCGCCGTACCCGGCGCACGAGCCGCCGGAGCTCGACGGCAACAGGTCAGTGGCAGCGGCGGCAGCGCCTGAGCGCTACCCGCCGTACCCGGCGCACGAGCTGCCGGAGCTCGACGGCAACAGGTCAGTGGCGGCGGCGGCGCCCGAGCGCTACCCGCCGTACCCGGCGCACGAGCTGCCGGGCTCGACGGCAACAGGTCAGTGGCAGCGGCGGCAGCGCCCGAGCGCTACCCGCCGTACCCGGCGCACGAGCTGCCGGAGCTCGACGGCAACAGGTCAGTGGCAGCGGCGGCAGCGCCCGAGCGCTACCCGCCGTACCCGGCGCACGAGTTGCCGGAGCTCGACGGCAACAGGTCAGTGGCGGCGGCGGCGCCCGAGCGCTACCCACCGTACCCGGCGCACGAGCTGCCGGAGCTCGACGGCAACAGGTCAGTGGCAGCGGCGGCAGCGCCCGAGCGCTACCCGCCGTACCCGGCGCACGAGCTGCCGGAGCTCGACGGCAACAGGTCAGTGGCAGCGGCGGCAGCGCCCGAGCGCTACCCACCGTACCCGGCGCACGAGCTGCCGGGCTCGACGGCAACAGGTCGGTGGCAGCGGCGGCGGCGCCCGAGCGCTACCCGCCGTACCCGGCGCACGAGCTGCCGGGCTCGACGGCAACAGGTCGGTGGCAGCGGCGGCAGCGCCCGAGCGCTACCCACCGTACCCGGCGCACGAGCTGCCGGAGCTCGACGGCAACAGGTCAGTGGCAGCGGCGGCAGCGCCCGAGCGCTACCCACCGTACCCGGCGCACGAGCTGCCGGAGCTCGACGGCAACAGGTCAGTGGCAGCGGCGGCAGTTAATCAGACACATGCTGATTTACGATATATACGTTACAGGTTACGTTTATCGTTAGATTGGACATAAAGACGACGACGGCCTCACCTGTCACGTTTTACCAAAACCAAAAAGGTGGGCTGAAAGGAAATTAAAATATATGGTGTTGGACCATACCAACACCATATATTTTAATTTATTCTGACACGGATCGAACCGCCGTGGACAACTTATAATGTATTTTTACATTCCAACCAAATCTAGAGTACAATAGACCGTTCAAGACTCATCACGTGTGTTTACTTCGTAACTTATAAGCCACGTATACTTGGGTAGTATCATTTTCAACTATTTCAAACAACACAGCTATTGACTTGCAGAACTATAAAGGAAATTTACGAGTTGCAAAATTTTGGCCCAGTACTTGTTTTGGTCCTTCGAGCCGGAACTGTTTAGACCTCTGTCTACTCCTGTATTGGGAATGGAGCGAGGGTTACATTTATAAGTAACCCACAAGTCCATCATTGTATGGTCGGACCGCACCGCAGACTGGAGGAGCGCGCCCGGCGGTCCGCGGAGGCGCCGCGGGAGGGAGGAGCGGAGGAGGAGGAGGCCTCCCGCCTGCCCATGGAGCACCGCGCGCGCGAGAGCCGCAAGTTCTGCGACGGCGGCGGCGTGTGAGTACGCACACACACACACACACACACACACACACACATAGACCACTATGTCAATGAGGAAGCATAGAATAGAATGTCAATGAGGTGGTAACCTACATATGTTATGTAGTTGTCACCTCATTGACATTCTGTGAAGAACAGCCTTCATGACCGCCTGACGAGCCTTCTTGAGGATCGAACTCTGATCTCTCGAATACCAGTCACCGTTCTAGCTCGTCTTAACTTTAATCTCTAGTATTAATAACGTTAATTAAAAAATGTGTTTATTATTCTAAAAAGAGGTCTTATCAATAATTACTTACATATCAACCACTGCAAGACAGACATCTCTATCTTAAGGATGTTTTGTGTTTTTGCCATAATCGCCACGCTTGGCAATCGCAGTGCCAGACACCATAGTTACTGCTGTTCATCACCGAACAGCTTATTTTCGAGATAGGTATAATATCGTCACGTAATTCCCAATACAGGGGTAGACAGAGGTCTAGTCTAAAAAATTAAGTCCCTTCGACCCACCTTCCACCGAAGATATTTTCGGGACAACGTGGCAGGTGGTGAGCTCGTCGCATGCATGTCCATGCATGCCAACGATAAATTCGTACATAAGTTTTTCGAAAAAACCCATTGCTACGAGCCTGCCATCGAGCCTGGGGATCGAACTTGGGTCTCTTGTCTCGAAATTCCGACCACACAACCACTCGGCCATCGACATTGTTTAATAGTGTGTACTAATACTTTATTTTCATGTCTTTTGTTACTTTACTTTGTAGTCACGATAGCCGAGTTATTGGGTGGTTGGAATTTCGAGTCGAGAGACCCGAGTTCGATCCCCAGGTGGCAGTACCAATGAGTTTTTCAAAACTTATGTACGAATTTCATCGTTGGCTTGGACATAAATGCGGCGACGGGCTCACCACCTGTCACGTTGTCCCGAAAATATCTTCGGTGGAAGGTGGGTCAAAGGGACTTAATTGTCTAGACCTGACCTCTGTCTCCCCCTGTATTGGGAATTGCGTGAAGATATTTATTTATTATTATTTATTGTTACTTTACGTCGGCTTAATATCTATATATCTCTCATAATAAAAGAGGGGAACAATTTAAAATTAAAAAAAAGTATTTATAACTGGCAACATTTTTTTATTACAAGCAGTGTATTGAAAAATTGTCCAGAAATAAAAAAAATATACAATTCTTGATTTATTATAATAACATAACAATTATTATTATGACATTCAAATTTTAGCTCAACGAGTCGCAACATTAGAAATTGTGTTCCATGTCTCGTATTTTCTCTACACAATACACAAAAACATTCACATGAAATATATTTATTTCTCTTCGACGATACAAAAATCTATAAAATATTTTAAAATTTTCTGTAGAAAACAGAAACCAAGAAAACAGAAAACCTTCTTTGAGATATATACAAAGAAATAATTAATGAAAAGTAATGCATGAATCTTGGTCCGCGGACGAAATCGGAACTAATGCCGCCATTAGAAACGTCACGTTGACATTTCTGACAGTTTGCTCTTTGCATGTGAAAATCAATCATAGATTTTAGTAAATACTTATTTAAATATGCTTTGTAGCTAATATTGAATATAATCTAACATTGATTTACTAAACAGTATACTATTACTACTAAGGCAGTTATTTTTAATTAACAAACGAAATCTTACATTATATTTACTTTCATATCGATGAGGTAATGGTATTTCACTATTTATATACTCATAATTTGTATTTTTAGTTGATAACTAAAGTGTATTTTTATAAATACAATTCATTTAATAGTGCTACAAATACTTCGGCGTACTTACAGATCTTAGTTAGCGTATTCAGATTATTTCTATTAGTTTTTTGTCACCATATTTATTGATAAAATAATTGAACGAAACATATTGTTTGTCGTTCAAAAATGTATATTGTGCAATTTTATTGATATATAAAGCATATAATGCTGTTTGTTACTAAATTAGAGATTTTTTTTTAAATTTCAACTGACAACGATCGAGCCCGAGTCAAAATTAAAAAAATATATGTTTAATCTATGTATGTGTATATATATCACATAAATGTGTTTATTATTATTAAAAAAAGTGTTGTAGCATGATCTAATGATGCGATATCTATCTATCTATGTATATATATAAATATATATACACATAAGGCTACAATGGCCGGGCCCCTCGCCGGTACAAGTCCTCCAGCACTTGGTCACAGGCGTCCTGCCGCGTGCCGTCCAGGATGCTCACGCGTCCGTCTCGCTCTATCTGCACACACACACACTAATTAGAAAGAAAGAAAGAAACATTGCACATAATACACCATGAAGATTTACAATGAGATTCTTATATATTTATAATTATGTATGTGGGTATCTTATAGTATATACTGCTATTATATGTATCGTATGTATTGCTTTTGTATCGTGCAACATATATATTGTATTTATTTATTCTTTGGTCGCACCTGCCATCTTCTTTTTACCATTACAAGGGTTGACTGGTAGAAAATGCCATCAGGCATTAAGTCCGCCCATTGTAGCCTTTACTTTAAGGTGTCTCAATAAAGAATAAATAAATAAATGAGAAAAAAAAATTAACAAACTTAGAGACGAAACTAAAGTAATGACTTAATAAATTACCATCGCCTGTGTGATTTATACGAATTCAGAATCTCACGACCGAAAAATACATCTCAGTTATGTTTTGAAATAAGTGATAGTCACACAGAAAAGCATTGAATATAGAATCTCATGACAGAAAAAATGTTATGTTTTTTATTATAAAAGAGGTATCCAATGTCTATCGGTGAATACAATATATTTTGATCAACAAAAATTATTTAAGATATAAATAAATAAATATCTTCACGCATTAATTTATTTAAATCATTAAATAATATCTTAAATAATTATGACAGCGAGAGGTTGGATAGTCGAAATTTCAAGTCGAGAGACCCCAGTTCGTTCCCCAGGTGGCAGGCTCGTACCAATGGGTTTTCAAAAACTTATGCACGAATTATATCATTGGCTTGGACAAAAAGACGGCGACGGGCTCACCACCTGTCACGTTGTCCCGAAAATATCTTCGGTGGAAAGTGGGTCGAAGGGACTTAATGATCTAGACTCCTGTCTACCCCTGTATTGGGAATTGCGTGAAGATATTTTTTTATTTATTTATTAGGTAAGCATGAGCCCAAACATGAGCGTCCAATGTATTGCAATAGACTTTTAAAGCCAGTTATGTTAATGATGAGTGTATGTTACATAGTATACACGACTACAGCAAAAGCGTGTTTTATTTACGTATTTACTAGTCAAAAGAGTGTTTTATATTTTATTGACGTATATTCTAGTCAAAAGCATGTTTTATATTCTATTGACGTATTTACTAGTCAAAAGCGTGTTTTATTTACGTATTTACTAGTCAAAAGCGTGTTTTATTTACGTATTTACTAGTCAAAAGCGTGTTTTATTTACGTATTTACTAGTCAAAAGCGTGTTTTATTTACGTATTTACTAGTCAAAAGCGTGTTTTATTTACGTATTTACTAGTCAAAAGCGTGTTTTATTTACGTATTTACTAGTCAAAAGCGTGTTTTATATTTTATTGACGTATTTACTTAGTCAAAAGCGTGTTTTATATTCTATTGACGTATTTTCTAGTCAAAAGCGTGTTTCATATTCTATTGACGTATTTACTAGTCAAAAGCGAGTTTTATATTTTATTGACGTATTTACTAGTCAAAAGCGTGTTTTATTGACGTATTTACTAGTCAAAAGCGTGTTTTATATTTTATTGACGTATTTTCTAGTCAAAAGCGTGTTTTATATTCTATTGACGTATTTACTAGTCAAAAGCGAGTTTTATATTTTATTGACGTATTTTCTAGTCAAAAGCGTGTTTTATATTTTATTGACGTATTTTCTAGTCAAAAGCGTGTTTTATATTTTATTGACGTATTTTCTAGTCAAAAGCGTGTTTTATATTTTATTGACGTATTTACTAGTCAAAAGCGTGTTTTATATTTTATTGACGTATTTTCTGGCCAAAAGCGTGTTTTATATTCATAGTGTCATGACATCTGTCATATTATATTTCTTTTTTTATGGTGTGCAATAAAGTGTACTCTCTCTCTCTCTCTCTCTCTATATATATATATATATATATATATATATATATATATATATATATATATATATATATATATATATATATATATATATATATATATATTCCATTCGACGTATTTACTAGTCAAAAGCGTGTTTTATATTTTATTGACGTATTTACTAGTCAAA
The DNA here is from genome assembly GCA_029286605.1 of Sericinus montela. Classification (NCBI taxonomy): domain Eukaryota; kingdom Metazoa; phylum Arthropoda; class Insecta; order Lepidoptera; family Papilionidae; genus Sericinus; species Sericinus montela. Next base: position 241,448 of record JAGSMR010000146.1, read on the forward strand.
AGCGTGTTTTATTTACGTATTTACTAGTCAAAAGCGTGTTTTATTTACGTATTTACTAGTCAAAAGCGTGTTTTATATTTTATTGACGTATTTACTGGTCAAAAGCGTGTTTTATATTTTATTGACGTATTTACTAGTCAAAAGCGTGTTTTATTTACGTATTTACTAGTCAAAAGCGTGTTTTATATTTAATTGACGTATTTACTAGTCAAAAGCGTGTTTTATTTACGTATTTACTAGTCAAAAGCGTGTTTTATATTTAATTGACGTATTTACTAGTCAAAAGCGTGTTTTATTTACGTATTTACTAGTCAAAAGCGTGTTTTGTTACGTATTTACTAGTCAAAAGCGTGTTTTATATTCTATTGACGTATTTACTAGTCAAAAGCGTGTTTTATTTACGTATTTACTAGTCAAAAGCGTGTTTCATATTCTATTGACGTATTTTCTAGTCAAAAGCGTGTTTTATATTCTATTGACGTATTTTCTAGTCAAAAGCGTGTTTTATATTCTATTGACGTATTTACTAGTCAAAAGCGTGTTTTATATTTTATTGACGTATTTACTAGTCAAAAGCGTGTTTTATTTACGTATTTACTAGTCAAAAGCGAGTTTTATATTTTATTGACGTATTTTCTAGTCAAAAGCGTGTTTTATTTACGTATTTACTAGTCAAAAGCGTGTTTTATATTCTATTGACGTATTTTCTAGTCAAAAGCGTGTTTCATATTCTATTGACGTATTTTCTGGCCAAAAGCGTGTTTCATATTCTATTGACGTATTTACTAGTCAAAAGCGTGTTTTATTTACGTATTTACTAGTCAAAAGCGTGTTTCATATTCTATTGACGTATTTACTAGTCAAAAGCGTGTTTTATATTTAATTGACGTATTTTCTAGTCAAAAGCGTGTTTTATATTCATAGTGTCATGACATCTGTCATATTATATTTCTTTTTTATGGTGTGCAATAAAGTGTACTCTCTCTCTCTCTCTCTCTCTCTCTATATATATATATATATATATATATATATATATATATATATATATATATATATATATACATATATATATATATATATATATATATATATATATATATATATATATTCCATTCGACGTATTTACTTAGTCAAAAGCGTGTTTTATATTTTATTGACGTATTTACTAGTCAAAAGCGTGTTTTATTTACGTATTTACTAGTCAAAAGCGTGTTTTATATTTAATTGACGTATTTTCTAGTCAAAAGCGTGTTTTGTTACGTATTTACTAGTCAAAAGCGTGATTTATATTTTATTGACGTATTTACTAGTCAAAATCGTGTTTTATATTTTATTAACGTATTTACTAGTCAATAGCGTGTTTTATATTTTAGTCAATAAAATATAAAACACGCTTTTGACTAGAAAATACGTTAATAAAATATAAAACACGATTTTGGCTAGTAAATACGTAAATAAAACACGCTTTTGCTGTAGTCGTGTATACTATGTAACGTAGTATATACGACTAGAGCACGTCCGCACTCCTTCGCAGCTGGCGTGCGACTGACATATCGTCCAACACGCGACTACCCTACTTTAGTCAAAAGCTTGTTCAATTAACCCTACGGACACTATGGAGAGTGTATATATAGGCTCTAAGCCCGACTCGCCTCGGCTCTGTACTTGAGATGCTCGGGCCACACGCAGCGCTCGAAGTAGCCCGCCACGTCCGGCGGCTCGTACAGCCGCAACGTGCGCCGCAACGCGCACTCGGAGTACTCCAGCACCAAGTAATATCTGCGAACAACGGTTATGTCACATGTTCACGTCGTTACCGATGGGGTAGACAATATCAGACTCGACAATAAAGTGTTTTCGAACCACCTTCCGGCCTTTTTTTTTTTATAGAAAAGGGAGGCAAACGAGCTGGTGGCTCACGTAATGGTAAGTGATCACCGCCGCCCATGAACATCCGCAATACTAGAGGAATAGCAGATGCGTTGCCGCCCTTAGAGTGCCTCCCCGCCCCCCCAGGATTGGGGGATGGGGGGGCCTCCGGTTACCTGCACTCACCAGACGAAACGCAGAAGTTTGTTAGACTTCTACTTCACGCCGGTATTCTGTGAGGCTTGCCTAAGACATTTTTGGTCACGTAATTAGGCACATTGTGTTTTGACCCACCTTTCATCGAAGACATTTTTGGGACTACAGGTGATGAGCCCGTCGCCGTCTTTATGTCCAAGCCAACGGTATAAATCGTACATAAGTTTTTAAGAAAACCCATCGGTATGAACCAGCCAACTAGGGATCGAACTCGGGTCTCGAATCGAATTCCGATCGACTCGGCTATCGTGACTTTTTACAATTTATCCTGAGAGAAATGATAATATAACCATTTGATAAATACCAGACAAATTCCTGGAGACCGGTTATAGGCAGGAGCGTCTAATGTACGAAGTGTCTGCGTGTCTTCATGTCTGTTACTGTGATTGCCGAACCTCATGCCAAGCGTGGCGATTATGGCAGACCCTCCCTTAAAGGAGATGCCTATGTCCAGCAGTGGACATTTAGAGGCCGTTATGCATGTATGTATATATGGAACCACTACAAACCTCAAATCGCAAATCTCCATAATAGGCGAATAATTTAAAACCGTGAACCCCTCGACAATCATGAAACTCTTCCCCTCTACCCCCACCCTTCCTTCATCGTTCTGATTGTACGAAAAATGTGATCTGTCCTCCCCGTCTATGGTCGATACAATATCACTGTACATGCTCTCCATGTCCAAAGAAGAGAGGATGTCGTAGTTATTGTGATCCAAACCCTCGCATCTCACATGGTGGGGACTGTCATCCGGATAGAAATACTTGTCCTGATGGAACAAATACACCGGACTCAATTTCTCCTTCAGCTGGTTCGCTAAGGTCGTTTTTCCACCGCAGGTTACACCCGAAACACCTATTATAATCCATTTCTCGGAGTGATCTCTTGTCATTGTATTTCCAACTTTATGCTTTGTCCCAAGTGAATTTATTAGAGGTACGGATATATGTGGTAGAGAGTGAACAGCATCAGACCACCGACGAAGAAAAAGCCCCAAACGGCGCAGAATACGAGAGCCCACTTTGGGTTGGGAATGTATTCATATAACGCTAAATCTGAAAATAGATTATTATAATGCAATTTTATTGATTTTTAAAGCATTTTTATGCTGAACTTTTATGTTATTAAATTAAAGAGAAAAAAGTTGAAATTTCTACTGACACGGGCGGGATTCGAACCCGCGATCTTCGCCGATCCGTGGCGACGCTCTTACCTCCGAGCCACCGTGTCTTACACGCATCAGTTGAAATTTTGAATCTGCATTCTCTTATATCAATTACGACTTGTTTATTGGCACAGGCGCCATCTGTTATCCCTTTTGCAAGTGACAATTTAATAATCCTGACTTTTCAGTTAGGAATTATCAATACGATAACGCCAATTTTAACTTTTATTATGCAATTTTATTGAGTTTTGAAGCATTTTTATGCTGAAATTTTATGTTATTAAATTAAAGAGAAAAAAAATTTTAACTTTTCTCTTTTAATTTAATAAAATAGATTATTATATTTTATATATATCTTCACGCAATTCCCAATACAGGGGTAGACAGAGGTCAAGTCTAGACAATTAAGTCCCTTCGACCCACCTTCCACCGAAGATATTTTCGGGAAAACGTGACAGGTGGTGAGCCCGTCGCCGCCTTTATGTCCAAGCCAACGATGAAATTTGTACATAAGTTTTTGAAAAACTCATTGGTACTGCCACCTGGGGATCGAACTCGGGTCTCTCGACTCTAAATTCCGACCACCCAACAACTCGGCTATCGTGACTTTATTATATTTTAAATTAATAAATATCTTCACGTAATCACCCGATACTGGGCTAAACAATGGTTAAGTTCTTTCCACCCACTTATCTTCGAAGCTTATTTCGGCAAAAGTGACAAGTTTTGGTCACGTAATTAGGCACATTGTGTTTTGACCCACCTTTCATCGAAGACATTTTTGGGACTACAGGTGATGAGCCCGTCGCCGTCTTTATGTCCAAGCCAACGGTATAAATCGTACATAAGTTTTTAAGAAAACCCATCGGTATGAACCAGCCAACTAGGGATCGAACTCGGGTCTCGAATCGAATTCCGATCGACTCGGCTATCGTGACTTTTTTACAATTTATCCTGAGAGAAATGATAATATAACCATTTGATAAATACCAGACAAATTCCTGGAGACCGGTTATAGGCAGGAGCGTCTAATGTACGAAGTGTCTGCGTGTCTTCATGTCTGTTACTGTGATTGCCGAACCTCATGCCAAGCGTGGCGATTATGGCAGACCCTCCCTTAAAGGAGATGCCTATGTCCAGCAGTGGACATTTAGAGGCCGTTATGTATGTATGTATATATGGAACCACTACAAACCTCAAATCGCAAATCTCCATAATAGGCGAATAATTTAGGTCAAGTCTAGACAATTAAGTCCCTTCGACCCACCTTCCACCGAAGATATTTTCGGGAAAACGTGACAGGTGGTGAGCCCGTCGCCGCCTTTATGTCCAAGCCAACGATGAAATTTGTACATAAGTTTTTGAAAAACTCATTGGTACTGCCACCTGGGGATCGAACTCGGGTCTCTCGACTCTAAATTCCGACCACCCAACAACTCGGCTATCGTGACTTTATTATATTTTAAATTAATAAATATCTTCACGTAATCACCCGATACTGGGCTAAACAATGGTTAAGTTCTTTCCACCCACTTATCTTCGAAGCTTATTTCGGCAAAAGTGACAGGTGGTGAGCCCGTCGCCGTCTTTATGTCCAAGCCAACGATGAAATTTGTACATAAGTTTTGAAAACTCATTGGTACTGCCACCTGGGGATCGAACTCGGGTCTCTCGACTCTAAATTCCGACCACCCAACAACTCGGCTATCGTGACTTTATTATATTTTAAATTAATAAATATCTTCACGCAATTCCCAATACAGGGGTAGACAGAGGTCAAGTCTAGACAATTAAGTCCCTTCGACCCACCTTCCACCGAAGATATTTTCGGGAAAACGTGACAGGTGGTGAGCCCGTCGCCGCCTTTATGTCCAAGCCAACGATGAAATTTGTACATAAGTTTTTGAAAAACTCATTGGTACTGCCACCTGGGGATCGAACTCGGGTCTCTCGACTCGAAATTCCGACCACCCAACAACTCGGCTATCGTGACTTTATTATATTTTAAATTAATAAATATCTTCACGTAATCACCCGATACTGGGCTAAACAATGGTTAAGTTCTTTCCACCCACTTATCTTCGAAGCTTATTTCGGCAAAAGTGACAGGTGGTGAGCCTGTCGTCTTCTGTCCAAGCTTACGATAGCATATACTTGAATAATACATATTTACAAAGATGATATCAGCTTGACATATGTATGAATGAGAGTTTCTTTTTTTCTTCACCATTCTTGACTTAATTGACACACTCATGGCTTAAGCTTATTTTTCGATGGTGAGCCAGTTACCACTTAAGTGTTCAACAATATAATACACATTTATAATACACATTTCGAATATACATTTAAATGGCATATATAAACAAGATTCAATTATTTAAAGTAATTAACAAAATTTCTCCATACAACAGATTGATCAGTATACAAGATAGAGAAACCTACTTTTTGTAATATATTTTCTTAATAGATCTTAATATAGAAAGAAGATAAGTCACAATAGCCGAGTGGTTGGGTAGTTGGAATTTTGAGTCAAGAGACCCGAGTTCGATCCTCAAGTGGCTGTACCAATGGGTTTTTCTAAAAAAAATTTATATACGAATTAATATCGTTGGCTTGGACATAAAAGGCGGCGACGGACTCACCGCCTGTCACGTTGTCCCTAAAATATCTTCGGTGGAAGGTGGGTCAAAGGGACTTAATTGTCTAGACTAGACCTCTGTCTACCCCTGTATTGGGAATTGCGTGAAGATATTTATTTATTTTAATATAGAAATAATAGTATCCGGGGAATAAAAGGAAGTGTTATGATTTACAACATACCTTTGTCTATAAATGGATAAGTGTTGATCCAGAATATTAGTATAAGGAACACGGTCACCGTTGAAATCAGGATCAATTTTCCCAAATGCACATCAGATATGTCCATATATGCATTTATGTATGGGAAAGCACAATGTAATATTGATTTAACTGCAGAAATATTCCTTTTCAAAACTCTTGTAAGACTCCTCCGGAAATAGAATGGACTTGCTCTCCTCTGTTTTAATTTCTATTTTTTCCGCTAATGGTTTTCGTTTCACTGCCCTCTCAACGATCTGTGAATAAAGAGGTTTATTTTGTAGTCATGATAGTGGTGTGGTGTTCAAAACTCGGATCAAGAGACCTAAGTTTGATCCCCAGGTGGTATTAATTTTTCAAAACCGATGGACATAGATTTACATTGTAGGCTCTGGCATATAGACGGAGTCAGGTTCACCATCTATCACAATGTCCCAAAAAAATTTTAGGTTAGGACTTAATTGTCTAGACAATTAAAACCCTGTATTGGAAATGGTGTGAAGATAATTTAATCCATGACTTACAATAGTTATTGGCATCTCTTTTTTTAATGTAAAAGCTTTGGGGATATGTATCACAAATAATTTCAAGAAACGCAAATATTGGGTCTTCTGGGCAATAAAATTTATATTCTTGTGATTCAAGTATAAAAAAGTTCTATTTTTCGCACATGCTTATATACTGCAATAGGTATAGATTAGATTTACTGTCGGAATTTATTACCATCTATAAGAAAATTAATCTATTAATAATATACACAATTTTTTTTTAATTTACCATTTCAATATTTTCCTAATTAAATCAGGAATGTCTAGAACAGGTGAATGAAATTGTATACTTGGGGAGTGCGTTTAGCCGGGATGGAAGATGTGATTTAGATGTGGACAGGCGTGTCGCTGCCGGGAACAAAGTCAATGGTGCCCTGACTGCGTTAATCAAAAGGCAAGGCGTTGTGAAAAGTGCACGCCTTGCAATACATAACGCAGTGTTGGTACCGACTTTGTTATATTGCAGCGAGACCTGGGTATGCCAGAAGAAGCATAAAAGCAGGTTGAATGCAGTGGAGATGCGATCTCTTCGCAAAATTTGCGGCCTTACCATGGTCGACCGAAAGCGAAACGAAGAGATTCGCAATATGGCAGGTTTGAAAGATGACCTTGTCTCAAAAATGGATAAGGGCGTGCTTCGATGGTTTGGGCACGTTGAGCGAAAGAGTGAAGACCGAATGGTGAAGAAAATATATAGCGCGAAAGTTAATATTAAAAGGTGTCGAGGTAGACCGAGACTAACTTTCGAAGACCATGTGAGCAAATTGCTCGAAGAGGGGAGGGTCAGGAGTACTCGGATACCTAGACGTGCATGTATGAAGAAGATGATGAAACTGAAAGAAGCGAAAGAAGTATGTAGGGATCGTGACACTTGGCGATCTGTTCTCTCTGGCTACTGTACGTCAGGAATTGTGCGTGAAGATAAATAAATAAAAAATAATATATAAAAATAATTAACCATGATTTTGTAACAGAACAGCCTTTTTAAATCCATATTACAGGTCATAGGGCCCTCCTGTAGATTTGTAATTGCTACAATTAGAAAGCAGTATATCTATCAATCACTATACCTCAAATGTTATAAATAATAATGAATAAATTAAATTATATACATAATTTCTAATGCTAGTGTCATAATATCATTTAGTAAAAGCACTAAAAATATGAGTATGTGAATTATTAGTCAATAAATCATTGATAAAATTAAAAGACACTAATATATATATACTACTGTACCTACCAACCACAAGTCACAATGAAACTTGAATACTAACTATACTAAACTACATAACACTATTAAACCTTGTGCTTATCTTATCACACACTATTGAATGAATATTTTAAGGTGATAAGACAGCAGTTAAATTATTTGTATGAGTTAAATGATATTTCTTAGACTGAGCAAATTATTGTTTACGGTTTCAAAAGTAATTCTCAAGTAATCAAACAATTCTGTGTGATTGAGTTTAACACTTGCAACTTTTCAATCATACAACAGAGTTTTGTTTGAACCCATATATGTATATGTATATATATATATATATATATATATATATATATATATATATATATATATATGTATATGTATATATATATATATATATATATATATATATATATGCACCTTTGGTTAGTAAGCACCTTCTTCGTGATATCTCGGTTCAAATTAAAATTAACAATCTACTCACATGTAACAACCCTTTACAACTTAGTAACTAATATGCTACCACTTCTAGAGAAGCTATAGACAAAAACATGCTTTATTCTGTTCTATAACATAACCAACACTTAAAATTGTTGTCTTTGCTGGTTATAAATTTTTAATCATTTAATGAAATACATACCAATCTTCATTATTCTATAAATCATGCTTATTATTAAAAATATAAATAATTAACCATGATTTTGTAACAGAACAGCCTTTTTAAATCCATATTACAGGTCATAGGGCCCTCCTGTAGATTTGTAATTGCTACAATTAGAAAGCAGTATATCTATCAATCACTATACCTCAAATGTTATAAATAATAATGAATAAATTAAATTATATACATAATTTCTAATGCTAGTGTCATAATATCATTTAGTAAAAGCACTAAAAATATGAGTATGTGAATTATTAGTCAATAAATCATTGATAAAATTAAAAGACACTAATATATATACTACTGTACCTACCAACCACAAGTCACAATGAAACTTGAATACTAACTATACTAAACTATATAACACTATTAAACCTTGTGCTTATCTTATCACACACTATTGAATGAATATTTTAAGGTGATAAGACAGCAGTTAAATTATTTGTATGAGTTAAATGATATTTCTTAGACTGAGCAAATTATTGTTTACGGTTTCAAAAGTAATTCTCAAGTAATCAAACAATTCTGTGTGATTGAGTTTAACACTTGCAACTTTTCAATCATACAACAGAGTTTTGTTTGAACCCATATATGTATATGTATATATATATATATATATATATATATATATATATATATATATATATATATATATATATATATATATATATATATATATATATATATATATATATATGCACCTTTGGTTAGTAAGCACCTTCTTCATGATATATCAGTTCAAATTAAAATTAACAATCTACTCACATGTAACAACCCTTTACAACTTAGTAACTAATATGCTACCACGTCTAGAGAAGCTATAGAGACAAAAACATGCTTTATTCTGTTCTATAACATAACCAACACTTAAAATTGTTGTCTTTGCCGGTATAAATTTTTTAATCATTTAATGAAATACATACCGATCTTCATTATTCTATAAATCATGCTTATTATTAAAAATAAGCATGATTTATAACTAAGAGATTGTAGGAGGCATTTCTTATATTTGCTTTTAAATTAAACCTATCATGCCATATAGTTTAAAATATACTTTATTTTGTATGTATGTATTAATCTAGGATAAAGCTATATTCATTCATGCTATGGTTTATTTTGTTAATATTAATATGTGAATTATTAGTCAATAAATCATTGATAAAATTAATGTAGGAAGCAAACAGAAGTTCTTTCTGGACAAGTCACTAGACTGCTCATTCCTTATCATTATTCTGGATTATAATCTGCATTAGAAACAAAATTTATAGCGGCAATAGCCTAATGGTTTAGGGTGCGGACTGCGAAACATGACGTCGCAGGTTCCGGCCCCGCCATTCGACTATTGACGTAAACCGACTCAAGACACAAGCATTGCAGCTTAATTGGAGTGGTTAACAGGAATACTAGTAATGTTATTCGGCATTGCTAGTATTCTTTTTATAAAAAAAATCAATTACCATCCAGTCAGTTACTATTTTATAAAAGCTCAAAATGTTTCTAACAGGACAATAATCACTATACTTACTTACTTATCTTCACGCACAATCCCTGACAGGGTAGCCAGAGAGAACAGATCGCCAAATGTCACGACCTCTTTCGCTTCTTTAAGATTCATCATCTTCTTCATACATGCACATCGAGGTATCTGAGTACTATTAACCCTCCCCTCTTTGAGCACTTTTCTCACATGGTCTTCGAAAGTTAGTCTACCTCGACCCCTTTTAATGTTAACTTTCGCGCTATATATTTTCTTCATCATTCGGTCTTCACTCATTCGCTCAACGTGCCCAAACCATCAAAGCACACCCTTATCAATTTTTATAACAAGGTCATCTTTCAAACCTGCCATATTGCGAACCTCTTCGTTTTGCTTTCGGTCGTCCATGGTAAGGCCGCACATTTTACGAAGAGATCGCATCTCCACTGCATTCAACCTGATTTTATGCTTCTTCTGGCATACTCAGGTTTTGCTGCCATATAACAAAGTCGGTACCAACACTGCATTATGTATTGCAAGGCGTGCACTTTTCACTACGCCTTGCCTTTTGACTAACGCAGTCAGGACACCATTGACTTTGTTCCCAGCAGCAACACGCCTGTCCACATCTAAATCACATCTTCCACCCAGGCTAAATGCACTCCCCAAGTATACAACTTCATTCAACTGTTCTAGACATTCCTGATTTACCCATATTTCACACTTTGTTGTAAATAACATTATTAAATAAACATTAGAAACTGTGTTGTGCAACATTGACGTAATTTATATTTCTATATAGATATTGTTTTAAGATAAACTCACTTTTTCAGCAAAACTGCTGTTAGCAGCAGGCTCGGACAGAGAAAGCAATTTCTTTATATTCTCTTCGGCTATTTCCTCTTCAGTTTTATGTGTTTCTTTGGGAGTTTTCTTGGTCTTACGTTTGTAAGGATGATTGAAGTCTGAAAGGAATATAAAAAAACTAATTTTAAATATAGTAAAATACTCACAAGTTTAAAAAAAAACCATAACACATACATAATTTTAGACTTATTATATATCAAATGTT
>JAGSMR010000147.1:0-102500 GCA_029286605.1 Sericinus montela
TCGCTTTCGCCCCACGGGAGTCCGTCCCGACCCGTCTTCCGTCTTATATTTTATCCCGGAGGTGATAAGAGGATTGCGAACTGATGGACAGTTTGTTATTCATGAGGAAGTTCTCCGATATCATATTTGAATCGTTTTTGATGTTATCGCATTTAAAGACGTGTTGAATAAGTAAAAAAAAAAACTCTTTATAAAACGACTTCAAGCAAAGGACTTCTTCCTATATCTTTTAAATCGATGCCGCCTTCAAGCATAACAGTAATAAGTCCATAATAGAATATTTGATTTAAATTCAAACACTAAAAAATTAGAAAATTAACTAAACAACAAAACTAAAGCATTACAACTTTGGCTACGTCAAATTAGGACTTTAGCAAACTGCTGCAGTACAGTTGAGCTGTCGCACTGATTTTAAAATAAAGCCTAGCATATTTATAAGTTTTGGTAACATTTGAACTCCAAGACTCACTTTGAGCTAAACTGCGTACTTTGCTAATAAAGTGTTAACTAAGTGATTAGCCCATTGCCGCGTAAATGTCGGAGCGAACGGTACAATAATACTTGAGCAGATATTGATAATTCTATTTTCAGATCTACAAAGCTGTGAAAATTTGAGTGACGATAATTTAACTGAATAATAAGCGCTGTCTGTTACGTAGTCAATTAAAATATTCAGTCTGGCGTTGTAATTAACTTTGGGCTGCAATTAAATGATATTTGTTGATGCCCACACACGATATTGTTACGGTGATGTTGGTCTTAGAATATGCCTTATTCTATTGCTATTTATCAATTATAGTTATACTAAACAATAATTTAATTTGAAATTGTATAATTTCATGAGATTTCATTCATTTCATACAAACATAACGGCCTATACAAGTCCTCTGTAAGACATAGGACTCTATCATCAAGGAGGGTTTTTCATTATCGCCACGCTTGCTAAGCGGATTGGCGATCGCAGTACCAGACACCTCGCACCACTGACGCTGCTGCTCGTCACACGTCACGTGGATAAAACTCGTGTCTAAACCTACATACATCGATCATAAATTCATCAAAGAATTTGTTACGTGTACAGAGAGCCAAGTCCGTTGAGCAGTTTCAGGGTGAAGATGTTGTAAACACACACAAACTTCTGTATTTTTAATATAAGGGTATTATGTGTTTGACAAAATGAAGTAAAAATAATAATTAAAACAATTTTTCAATTTTAAATAAATTTCTTATTAATTATGTATTGTTTGGGTACTCCTTGTCCATTGCATTTAGAAATTTAAAACAGTAAAATTTGTAATTGACTGGTTGTACCAGAATAAAGAGAAAAAAAACTATGCATGTTTTTATTTTAGAAAGGCTAAGGAGCATGGCATGGCTTAAAAAAAAGATAGGGAAACGATGCTCTACGAGAAATTCAAGTAGCCACTATTCAATACTAACATTGTGCAAAGTTTATGAAAAAGCAACAATCACTACGTACGTACATGTAACGTAATGTTATCTATTTACAAAACAATTTTGAACAAGATTTATTTGAGCTACTTTAAAGCGCGAATACCAAACGTCATTGAGAGCGTTGGGATTCCTCAAAATATATCCGATGGAATTTGTTGCCGCAAACATTTCTACTGTTTACGTTGTTTGATGTTCGGCTTTTATAGAATAGTGACTTCTACTTCCACTGCGCGAATATTTTACTTCAGGCTTTAATTTTTCAAACAAACAAACATCGTCATGCCGTTCCCAATACAGGGGTAGACAGAGGCCTAGACACTTGAGACCTGCTCCTGTTGGTGAGCCTCTCGCTGTCTTTATGTCCAAGCTAATGATATAAGTTGTACAAAACTTTCGAAAAACCCATTGGAACGAGCCTGCCACCTGGAGATCGAACCCGAGTCTCTTGATTCGTATTCCAATCACCTAACCACTGGGCTACCATGAATAATTACTATCAGTTATTAATTACCATCATTACTATAAGGTTTCTAATATCTAAAATTATATTCAAAAACATCGTGACAACATTGTTCAAACTATACTACGACTATAATAATTTTAGATTTACTACGGGGAGTGCTCCGAGGAATTGTTCGGATTAATCCCAGCCGCTGAATTTCACCATCGAACCTTACGGCATAGTCAAAAATTCCATCATCACCATCTTGATGCTTGGCATTCCTCCACAGTACGTTGTTTGCGGAATTTTCTGCCACGCTCTTGCACTTTAAGGAATGTGCTGCCGCACCGGTTTTTCCGGATCGATACGACTTAGGGACCTTCAAGAAAAGAGCCTATACCTTTCTCAAAGGCCGGCAACGCATTTGCTATGCCTCTGGTATTGCGGATGTTCATGGGCGGCGGTAATCACTTACCATCATGTGAACCACCTGCTCGTTTGCCTCCCTTCCCTATATAAAAAAAAGAATATCACAAACCACCGTTTCCACCACTTCACGCGATACATGTGAGATGCTTACCTGAAAAAAACAAATATTACTTGAATTTAGAAATTTATCGAAATAAACACAAGAGTAGAGGAGTTCGAGTCAAGAGACCCAAATTCGATCTCCAGGTGGAAGGTTCGTACCAATGAGTTTTTTTTGAAAACTTCTGTATAGTTCTGAATATCTGCGTTGGCTAGGAAATAAAAGACGAAGTCAGGCTCACTACCTGTCACGTTGTCCCTAAAATGTCTTCGGTGAGACCTTTGTCTAACCTGTTTTGGGAATGCCGAATAAAGGATATTTTGCTATCATAGTTTCACAAGAAATTCATGATGAGCGAGTGGCTTAGAGAGAGTTGAGAGTTAAACTTAGTTTTTCCGTGTTTAATGCACGAACTCTTTTGTCATGCAGATTTAAACTTCGCAATGCGGAAGAATGCTTGTTACCCTCAGTACTGTTGTAAATCCATCCATCTATACTCAGCAGTATTTATACGAATAAATTAAATGAAGCGTCTGTTTGTCTTATACCGTTTAGTCGCGATAGCCGAGTGGTTGGGTGGTCGGAATTTCGAATCAAGAGACCCAAGTTCGATCCCAAAGTGGCAGGCTCGTACCAATGGGTTTTTCAAAAACTTATGTACGAATTACATCGTTGGCTTGGACATAAATACAGCGACGGGCTCACCACCTGTCATATCCCGAAAATATTTTCGGTGGAAGGTGGGTCGAAGGGACTTAATTGTCAAGACTAGACCTCTGTCTACCCCTGAATTGGGACTTGCGTGAAGATATTTATATTTATTTATTTATGTCTGTTTATAGCGTCTTGTTTTAAAGTTTATTTCACGATCTCTGATCGAGTAGTGTACACTACGGTTTTCATGGAGACATCAGCTCGGGCGGGATTCCTTTATTATTATTTATTTTGGTAAGATTTTTTAAGAATAGTCGTGTATGCAACGCGGTTAAGGAAATAGTTAGTCTTTTGGATAATGCAATTTTCAAACATTTGACATACTGAGATAGACAGAAGTCAAAATGTCCTACATAAAAACGCGGACCGGTGGTTAAGAACAGGGATTTTAACAAATAGCACCGGTTATAACACCGACGACAATCACGTAAACGTTTTATTTTGAGATTTCTAGAAACGGAATAGCAAATAGCTGATGAAATTAAACTGTCGCCATCATTTTATATTCAAATGCAAATAAAATAAAAAATATTATATCTACACGCACTTCCCCACTTATCCCACTGGTATAGACTGAGGCCTATTTTAAACGACGTGGAAAATGGTGAGCAATTTGATAAATTGTATACTATGGTATCACTCTACTAATGCTCAAACTTTAAACCGTTATTACAGCAATTTTCTTCTATCTAATGGGTGAGATAGAAAATTTTGCTCACACAATGGCTCAGATTTATGTTCAGTTGCTAAGGAAAGCGTTAGATTGATTTCCTTCCGGTTGCCTTCGTAAGTACCTACAGTGTCTGATGAACTATTTCTTAAGAAAATCTTGCGCTTATATAACCTCACCTCGAAAAATCCGTGCAAATCGCAACATTGTAATCTATCAGGCTATTAACATTTTAATTAATTAATTAATTAATTAGCGTGTGGTATGTACATAAGAATATACCACTAATAAATTTCCAGATTATTTCTTAAGAAAATATTGATCTTATATAACCACAACTCGAAAAATCTATTAAAAACTCAGCATTGCACGTTATAAAAAATTTAATTATTTTTATAAAAATATTTAAAAATTTAGTGGACGACCTCCGTGGACGACTGACGTAAACACCGGTTTTTCAAGGTGTCGCCATCACGTCCTGGGTTCGATTCCCGGTCGGATCAACGTAGAAAAACCACTTTTTCTACATTTTCTCGGGTCTGTTAGTGGTACCTTCAATTCCTAAAATACCACCCCCATTTTTTTGTGGGTGTCGTAAGAGGCGGCTTAAGGAAAAACTTTAAATTTCATTGGCTATCTATAGATAGCGGAATAACTGTCTCCATAATACAAGAGCAAAAGTCTCATCACCTCAGACCAACGACAGAAAGCAGCGTCTATGGTGCGAGCGTTCTGGTACTGCGATCGACAATCCGCTTCCCACGCGTGGTGGCAACATCTATCAGGATAAATCCTCACTTTCGTAAAAGGCCTATGTCCTGTTGCAGGCTTTTACATGCCTTTATCTATGTATATATGCAAGCAACTTAAGAATTGAAAAAAAAAAAAAGTAAAATTTAGACCTGCCTTAACACAAAACTCAGGTCAGTAAAAATAATTTCCCATAAAATTAAAAGGTGAAATTTAAAAATATCAACTGACACGGACGGTATAAGAACGTAAGCGACTTCTGCCACGCCTTGGCAATGCTCTTATCTCCGTGCCACCGTGTCATATCAGATCATATCAGTATGATTTAAAATTCAATAAAAATTATTCTATGTATTATGATTTCCCGTACTTGCGTAACTTTGCGAGCCGAATTCTATTACGCTGCAAAAGTGTTGGGGCTAATATTGAACCTTCTGTGTTCAGGTTTAGAAGATAAAGGATCTCCTTAAGTGAAGAGAAATGTTACCAACACAACCCATACTCTGGTTTTCGAATAAGAGAGATGACGATATAAACCTTTTTAACCACGTAAAACAAAAAAACAAAGATCTCCAGTAAAGAGTATTTCTTTTATCACAATACGTACGTGAGCTTTCATTTAATCTTTAAAATATAGACTAAAGTTACGATATCCGGGTGTTTGGGTGATCAAAATAGTAACCTGGAGTTCCAAGTTCCCCACGAGGAAGGCTCATGTATCAGACTATAAAAAATAAGCAAATATCATCACGCATATTCCCAATGCTAAAGTATACAGAAGTCTAGGCAAATAAGTCTTTCGACCCACCTTTCACCGAAAACCAGACTTTATAATCCTTACATTGCTTTTTTATGGGGGAAGTTAGGCAAAGTGCTATCAGTTAACCAGCTGGTAAATAATTATCAATTCCTATATACACTCGCAATACAAACTAAATAGGGTATGTGTCTCCTATTAACACTTTCACCGGACCGGTATTCTGCAAGGACATGATCCCGGCTCGTTCTATTATATACCTCTATTATACATCTATATCTCGGCTAATTCATTCGCATCGGAAACTGCAACTTGAATTTATGAATTCCTTGTATATTTAAATGCAGAAATTCTAGGATAAAATTATTAATAAAATAAAAATATACATTATTTTGACAACCGTTGAGCCAAAAAAAGAATTTTTTGGCTCAAAGGTTGTGTCTGACCATCGTGGGAATAGACAGTAGATCAATAATGACTATTGTCTATTGTCACTTTCTTCTCTGTAATAGAGTATTTACTGACAAAAACATCGTTACCTCTATACCCAATACTGACGTAGACAGAGGTCTAGTTAAATTCGAGCTAAGATTGTTACTGCATGTGAGGCTATTTTTTCTATTCGCCAACTTCAAGATAAAAGTCGAGAGCAAGGTCAACCATTGTTGCTATGTTTTGTTGACCTAGAAAAAACCTTTGACAGTGTGCCCCGAGAAGCACTTTGGGTAATACTATCGAAACTTAGATGCACGAATAAGTTTATAAGAATGATCTGACTCCTGCATGATGACATGCGCCGTGGTGTCAACGTACAAGGTGAGCTGCAATAAGGCTGCGTACTCGCCCCAACTCTGTTTTGTACTTTGCAGTAGTAGTTCGGGAGGGTTTGCAGACTTTATCGAGGGTATTCGTATTCGGTATCGTATCGACTCTCACACCTAAGTGTCTCACGTGACCATCACTGAGATGATATATGCAGACGATTTATGTTTTGTGGCGGATTTCTCGGAGGGTATACAAAGACTTATGTTAAGTCTCGATGAGTCGTGTCCAAGATTTGGCCTGAAAATCAGTGTTAAGAAAACCGAAACATATGTATCTGGATACACTGCACAGGGTCCCGTTCGACATCAAACTCGGTAACGACTCGCTTAAGCTTGTAGACAAGTTTAATTATCTGGGCAGCACTGTATCATCAAAGTACCTCCTTGATGATGAAGTCAACAGCAGAATCGGAGCGGCTGCTGCGGTCTTTGGCAAACATCGTCCTAAGGTATTTCGTTCACACGACATAAAGCACTCTATGAAAGTAGCTGTGTACATGGCAGTATTGCTGCCCAATATCCTTTATACCACTGAAACATAGGTCCTACACCGCAAGCATATCTGCATATTAGACAGATTCCATCATAGATGCCTACGCGACATTATGAACATCCATTGGTGGCACCGTGTTCGAAACACAGAAGTACTTCGACGCGGTAATGTCAGCGGTATAGAGGCGTATCTAATGAAGCGGCAACTGAAGTGATGCGACCATGTCTCCCGGATCTCTAATAATGCTGTGAACAAGCGCGTCTTCTATTCTGAACTACATAATGGCAAGCGAAAACAAGGTGGCCAATTACTGCGGTTCAAAGATGTACTTATATTTATGCGCCACATGAAGAAATGTGACTTAGATCCGTCACAGTGGGAGATAATGGCTTAGGACCGATCACTGTGGAGCCCGTGGACCGTGAGCACTAAGGTATTAGAGTATGAGGGAGTACGTATGAATGAGCACGAACGATGTCAATTGAGACGCGCTCAAGGCTCGATAATCTGCAGCCGTCACCTACACCTATGTCCGAGGAGTGCTGACTTGCGCTCAATGTACTCGCAGGTTCAGCGCAAAAATGGGTTACGTCAGTCTCCTGCGAGCACACGAACAACGCTCCCAGTAGTCCAAGTCGCTATGGCCGAAATCGGTCGGGATATACACTACTGCATGTGATGTATTTGTGTATTCAAGGTAATATTATTAATAGTATTATTAACAGTACAGCATCTAAATCAGTTACAAAGCTGTTGTTTATTTCACTCGAAAATATATAGATATTACAATTGAACGCGCTTTATTTACCCAAATATTATTCGTCTATGTACTACGAAAAGGACTTGAACTGAAGTTTTGAAATGACATTTATTCCATTACCTAAAGAAATAAGTTTTTCTTCTTAACATTATGTATTGAAAGAAGATAGATAAGATATCTTCGCGCAATTCCCAATACATGGATAGACAGAATTTACAATAAAATCCTTCGATCCTCCTTCCACCGGAAATATTTTCGGGACAACGTGATAGGTGGTAAGCCCGTCGCCGTCTTTATGTCTATTCCTACGGTAGAATTCGTATATAAGTTTTTTTTAAAAAAAAAAACCATTGTAACGAGCCTGCCACCTGGGGATCGAACTCGGGTCGCATGACTCGAAATTCCGACCACTTTACCACGCGGCTATCGTGACTCTTCTGATTGAAATACTGTTATAAAATTTAATACAGGATTGCAGACTGTAACATTTGCCATGTATTACTGTTTTAATTTTACTCTTACTCTTAGATTGCTAAATTCTACGCACATCAATACCATGAGAACAATGGCCGCTAATCTGACTGACGGCAACTCAATTAGCGCGATAAGCCGCTCGCTTCACGGCTCTGTAGCTAAAGATAAAACCAAACTAACGAACAAAGAGTGAAATGAAAATATCATTAGTAAACAATTGTTTGATAAAGTTAATTTAATTTTGACGACCTCCATGGACGAGTGGCGAACGCAACGGTTTTCATGGTGTTCACCGGCAACTACGTGGTCCACGTTTCAATTCCCGGTCGACTCAATGTAGAAAACACTTTTTGTATTTTCTCGGGTCTGGATGTTTGTGGTACCTTCGCAGTTTTTAACACAATTGCTTAGCTAGTTACTTTGAGATAAAATCAATGTGTGTGATGTTTATCTATGAATGTATTTATTTGTTTATATTTAATTACTATTATTAAATGATTCTAAACATGTTTTATAATTACTTTACTTTAATATAAAAAGACAGAGGTCTTGACAATTCAGTCTTTTCCACCCACATTCCACCGAAGACATTTTTTGGGACAAGTTGACAGTGGACAACAGGTGGTGAGCCCGTCGCCGTCTTTTTGTACAAGCCAACGATATAAATCGTACATAACTTTTGAAAAAATACCTTTGGTACGGGCCTTGGGAAGACCTCGTGTCTCTCGACTCGAATTCCAAACACCTTACCACTCGGCCATCGTGACTAATACTTTATATCGTGACTATACTTTTATGAAATCTATAAAACAATACAAAAAATTACATTAATTTTAAATACAAAGAATTTAAATTAAAAAGAAAAAATGTTTTTAAAATGTTAAAAAAAAATTTTTTCTCTTTAATTTAATCTCTTTATTTTTTCTAAATTATAGAAAATTAAATTTTTGGTTCAGATAGCTAGAAGCCCTCATTTTTAGATATTGATTAAGAGTTAATCCAGAATATCCGGATCAAGATAATCGGATCAAATAGTAACAGATCCTTGAAGAGTTTCAAATTAATCCGACGAATTAATTTGAAATTCGCATCTCTATTATTCTATAACAACTATGTAAACCTAAATTTAACGACACCTCTACATTTTTCTCTTTCTGTCTTTCCTTTTTATAAGTGATTTTAACAGTGGTAGAGCCACGCATCAGCTTTTGTTGTTGCACGAATAGGCCGGCTCGACCGGGGAAGTACCACGACCTCACAGAATACCGGTGTGAAGTAGAATTCTCACAAACTTCTGCGTTTCGTCTAGTGAGTGCAGGTAACCGGAGCCCTCCCCCCTTAATTCTGGGGGGGGGGGCACTCTAAGGTTGGCAACGCATCAGCTATGCTTCTGATATTGCGGGTGTTCATGGGCGGCGGTAATCTCTTACCATCACGTGAGCCACCTGCTCGTTTGCCTCCCTTTACCTGGCCTTACCGGGCCTCCGGTTACCTGCACTCACCAGACGAAATGCAGAAGTTTGTTACACTTCTACTTCACGCCTGTATTCTGTGAGGTCGTGGTACTTCCCCGGTCGAGCCGGCCCATTCATGCAAAAACAAAAGCTGTTGCGTGGCTCTATCACTGTCATAACAATATACCTATGTATATTAAAACAATTAAATATCTTCACGATATTCCCAATACCAATGACCCACCTTCCACCGAAGACATTTTTAGGACAACGTGACTGGTGGTGAGCCCGTCGCCGTCTCTATGTTGGCCAACGATATAATTCGTACGTTTGTGATTGGTGGATTTCCATTGTTAATTTGGACGATACAAACACTTGTACTGATCCACACGGTAATACAATAACACTCAAACACACAGTTGTAACTGTTATAACCACCTTTATTTTAACCACGATTTAGCACCACCTCACCCACTAGTCACGTTATTCTAAAAATGTCTTCCGTGGAAGGTGAATCAAAAGGACTTAATTGTCTAGACCTCTATCTAACCCCGTATTGAGAATGGCGTGAAGATATTTTTTTTTCATATAGTATCCAATATCACCATAGAAGGTAAGAGCGAAATTCAATTAGATCAGCACAATAGTGGACTAATCCTATCAGCGATTGCGATTCAATTTCCCAATAGCGAGAACTACATAGAGGATACGTCGCTGAAGGGGTTTAGTAATATCTCGTTGTTCATAATTAGTTGCTGGGCTGACGCAGATAAAAGTTTCGCAAATTAAAGTAATAAATAAATAAATATCTTCACACAATTCCTAATACAGAAATATAATACCATTGTTACGAGCCACCTGGGGATCGAACTCGGATCTCTCGATGATTTCTTGTATTTACGCGAATACAACACATTTTTGAATAAAACGATTTTCGGATTTTATCGCGTTTTTAATTACTAAGAAAAGAGCCTATACCTTTCTCTAAGGCCGGCAAAGGATCTGCTATTCCTCCGGTATTGCAGATGTTCATGGGCAGCAGTAATCACTTACCATCACGTGACCCACCTGCTCGTTTGCCTTCCTTTTCTATAAAAAAAAAAACTTTTTACAAACTATTTTTATTTCCCGACGTTTCGGATACTTTACATAAAATACGATAAAATCCGAAAATCGATTTATTTAAAAATCGGGTCTCTTGATTCTAATTCTGGTCGTTTTTATTAAGTTTCTAATTTTCTAATTTAAAACTTATATTTAAAATCATACATACAATCAACTAATCTCTCTGTAAATACTAAATAGTGTCTTGAAACGAAGGAAAATTGCGTAAAAATGTTTTAAATCTTTGAATCTATGCGTACTCGTTATATATTCAATAAGTACTGAGAATATGTGCTAAAATTTGTCTCGAATTTTCCTCAAGTCTCATCCCAAGAGGGACTGTTTTAGGATAAAATACGTATGACGTAAAGTTTGCAGGATTTTATATTTTGAACGACGGATTAGGAATTCAGTCAATTCAATTTTAAAACCAGGTTCCACCAGGGAGTACTCCTCTTTCCCATACTGTTCAAGTTTCTGCTAAAAGAATAAAAATTAACATAAGACAATTAAGAGTATAGCCGAGTGGTTGGGTGGTCGGAATTTCGAGTCAAGACTTGGTTTCTTGCAGTCTGTAAAGTACAAGAAGAAAACGTGTAAAGTTCAACAGATCAACGTAAAAGTAAACTATTGTATAAGATCTTAATTGTCTTATATATCTGCACGCAATTTCCAATACAGGGGTAGATATAGGTCTAGTCTAGACAATTAAGTCCCTTGACCCACTTTCCACCGAAGATATATAAATATCTTTGGCGAACATGACAAGTGGTGACCCCGTCGCCTTCTTTATGTCCAAGCCAACGATATAATTTATACATAAGTTTTTCAAAAACCCATTGGTACGAGCCTGTGGCGTAGTGTAGAAAACACTTTCTCTACATTGCCCGTATGTTTGTGGTACCTAAGTTTCTGATTCCATAACACAAGTGCTTTATCTACTTACATTAGGGTCAGAGCACTGTATATGATAATGTCCCTATAGATGTATGTAATTATTTAAAAAACAAATTTATTAAAAAAACATATACAGAGATATGTCAAAATATATTTCTGTTAATACTCCATCCGTGAACCGTAAATCTAATTAGTGGAAGACGTTACACGGGCGAGGCGCGATAATTGATTGTAATCTAATTTACTTTTCAGGATAAATAGATTCGCAAATGAAATTACTTATAATTGCTGTAACATTTAATTGCAGTGTGGTTACGTAGTATGAACTTACCACGCCCTTCCCGTGGGTGTAGTAAGGCCCACCTGGGGATAGAACTCGGTTCTCTTGACTCTGAATAAAAAAATAGTTGTAAAAGAACAGAAACGTTCCATGAATCGACGTCTCTTAATCCGCTCTTTGAAGAGATTCAGTATTCAGATAATCCGCAAAAAGAAGGTAACGAACGCGTAGG
Organism: Sericinus montela; assembly: GCA_029286605.1. Taxonomy (NCBI): domain Eukaryota; kingdom Metazoa; phylum Arthropoda; class Insecta; order Lepidoptera; family Papilionidae; genus Sericinus; species Sericinus montela. Next base: position 11,836 of record JAGSMR010000147.1, read on the forward strand.
CTTTTTATATATCCATAGGCTTTTTATATATCCATGTGTGTCTGTGACACCTATTACATACCATCATTTTATAATAAGTATGTTATGATACTTATTATTTATGTTGATATCCTTAGACGAGTGACTTTATGTAGGAACTTTATAATATTTTCAGCCACGTAATTTAATTAAAACAGTAGAAATTTCTGTAGAATGCTTACTCTATCCTCACAAGATATGACTCTCACTAGACGACCTCCTCGGACGAGTAGCTTAACACCGATTTTCATGATGTCGCCAGCACTAAGGTACCAGCTTCGACCTCCTGTCGGGTCAATGAAGAAAAACACTTCTTCTACATTTTCTTGGGTCTGGGTGTTTATGGTAACTTCTTAGTTTCTGATTCCAAATACTAGAGCTTAAGATGTTTATTTTGGGATCACACCAATCTATATGATGTTTTTGCGACCTATATATGAATGTGTTACTTATTAATATAATAAATAAAATAAATAATAAATATCTTCACGCAATTCCCAATACAGGGGTAGACAGAGTGTAGTCTAGACAATTAAGTTGCCTTCGACCCACCTTGCACCGGTAATCTTATATAAATAAGTGGTTCCTTCGAACCACATATTTATATAAGATTACCTTGTCTAAATTCAAAGTTAAAACAAAATAAATATCAGTAATAAATATACTGATACTTTTTGATATATGAGAAGAGTACAAATTTTATGAATTGTTCAATTAATACCAGATGCCAACCATTAATTACAGTTCAATAAAAGATTAATAAAAGTACCTAAATAAATTTCTAAAAGAAAAATTATCTATTACAGTATACGTAATATGCCATAAATCTATTGAAGATTTACTCTCAGTTTCAGCCCTGGTCTTTCCGACAGCGGTAAATCTATTTCCAATATAAATTACTTTTAATCCACTCTTACATCAGGTTCTGAAATTTAATCTTGACTAATTTCAAAGGGCCACAAATGCTCGATAGCTTTTAACGACACTGAATGCGGTAGCGTGGATTTCAGTAGTGAATTCAGTGATTGAATTAATACCATACATATTAGATACTAGAAACCATTTTCTTTACATCAATTCTTTCAAATCCATCATTTCCCACGTACATGCACGTCTGGACATCTGTGGGCTCTTGACCCTCCTCTAGCTAAATAAATAAATATATTTACACTATTCCCAATACTGGGGTAGATAGAGGTCCTGAAAATTAAGTCTTCGACCCACATTACACCGCAGATATTTTTCGGACAACGTTACAGGTGGTGAACCTGTTGTCATTTTTATATCTATGCAATACAAAAAAAGAAGTTACGATAGCCGAGAGGTTGGGTGGTCGGAATTTCGAATCAAGAGACCAGAGTTCGATCCCCAGGTGGCAGGCACGTACCAATAGGTTTTTCAAACTTATATACGAATAATATCGTAGGCTTGGACAAAAATACGGCGACGGGCTCACCACCTGTTACGTTATCCCGAAAATATCTTCGGTGAAAGGTGGGTCAAAGGGACTTAATTGTCTAAACTACACCTCTGTCTTTCCCTGTATTAGGAATTGCGTGAAGATATTTTATTTTGTTATTTTTCAATATATACAGTCAGGTCATAAGTATTGTCACCCAGTAAAAACATTTCTTTTAGAATGCTGGCCACAAAAAAGTTTATTGAATTCGAATTTCGAATTGTTCATGAAAATAAAACTACATACTTTTAAGAATTTTACTCATTTTTAAATATGAATCGCTTAAAGAAGACCGTGTTGCAGTTATTGCGTTGCATCGTTGCGGTTACGCGCCAATTCAAGTTTTTGACATACTGAAAAATTTTAATATAACCAAAAGATTCGTTTATCGTACCATCAAACGATACAATGAAGACTCTAGTGTAGATGACAGGTCAAGAAGTGGTCGCCCTCGGTCTGTTAGGACTCATGCAGTGATAAAAGCTGCGAAGGCTCGAATTCAAATAAATCCCAAACGTAAGCAGAAACTGTTGGCCCTTCAGATGGGGTTAAGCAGAACCACGGTGAAAAGGGTGTTAAATGAAGTCTTAGCGCTTTAGCGCGATATATATATAGTTACATAATGAATAAACTTGTTTTAATTATTTTAGGTTAAAATTGTGACAGAATTTATGACCTGACTAGGTACAATCATATAAGTCGAATATAACCCTCTACTATTTGAGCAATTTTCTCACATGGTAAATTAGTGTCAGTCTATCTGAAAGAGGTATGTTAGGATTGTGACATGACGATCTGTTCTGTCTGGCTACCACGTCAGGAATTCTGCATGAAGATAAGTAAGAAGATATTTTTTAAGAAAATTATTTTCACTATGCGGTCATCTAAAGGTTAACTTAAAACTTATACCCTATGGCATTTTTCTGACTAGCGGTTTTTTAGTATTTATACCGTGTACCTTCTGTTAAGGCACAGGAGGTATATTTTCCCAATTCCACTAAGCATTCACCACGCACTTGCAATTTATGGAATGTGCTGCCGTCAGCGGTTTTACCGGCCCGATACGACTTAATGACCTTCAAGAAAAGAGCCTATACCTTTCTCAAAGGCCAACAACGCATCTGCTATGCCTCTGGTATTTTTATGGGCGGCGGTCATCACTTTCCATCACGTGAGCCACCTGCTCTTTTGCCTCCCTTCTCTATAAAAAAAATGGGATAACAGAGGCCTGGACGTCCTTTCGACCCACTATTCGTCGAAGCATATTTCGAACGACGTGGTGGTGAGGCCATCGCTGCCGTATTATCCAACGCTAACGGTACAATATACATAACATTATTTTTATTGTGGTAGAGCCACGCATCAGCTTTTGTTGTTGCATGAATGGGCCGGCTCGACCGGGGAAGTACCACGACCTCACAGAATACCGGCGTGAAGTAGAAGTGTAACAAACTTCTACGTTTCGTCTGGTGAGTGCAGGTAACCGGAGGCCCACACACCACCCTCTCCCAATTCGGGGGAATTCATCACACAAATGTTTGACCTGGATTTGGATCATCTTCCCGTCATTCCCTATACTAAGGTAGACAGAGGTAAATCTAGATAATTAAGTCCTTTTGACCTTTGTGTGCTGCTACCACAGTATTGTGAAAAAAGTGATTTTTATTTCAAAATTTTCAGTTGAAGACAACGAACTGCGTTAGCCGGTTATTAATATAAATAGGGGTAGTTGTAAATAGATTCGTTTCACTTCGCATGCGAATTTGTGGGGTGTAGATGGAGTGTTTGACTTTGTATGAGTGAGTGGCGACGTTGCCTCCGCACCGTTCTCCCAGCCCCTCACAGTCGAGGTCGAGCCCATCCTCGCGACTCTGGCGGGGATTGCACCGCTGATGCGGCTGGGGTGGGTGGCGGTAGGAGTATCGGTATTGCCAAGCTCCGCTCTCCCTGTCATACGAGGTCGAAATTCCAGAAGACAGTTTTTTCATAAGTTTTTAATAAAATCTTCACGCCATTCCCATTACTGAGGTAGACAGAGATCTAGAGAATTAACTATTAACCTAATCAAACGGGAGAGGCCTAATTCCACCAGTGTACTATGTAATAACAGAAAATCTTACAAAGTTTACCCATTTCTTATTTAAAGTTACATGTTCAAGAGAATGCGTATCTACTATTACGTATATACTCAAAGGTCTATAGAAGTCTGCTGCAGGCCATCTGTGACAGCTCTGTGAAAGGTAGCTCGAAAGGATTTCACTGTCTAAACCACTGTCTACACCTGTTTGGAAATATCCAAGAATCTCATTTATTATTTATTAATAAGAACATCAACTATTTCCCGCGATTTCATACGCCTGTAAATACATACCCCTATATATTCTTTTATTAATTGTAATAAAGCATTGGAGTTGGAGAAGACGCCGATCTGCAAGACTTATTTTTGCTTTATTTCATCGATAAATTATAGAGGATCGTAGATGACGATAATAAAAGGATTTTGGGAAATTCGCATTCAGTTTATTCCGACGCAAATTTAAGCGCGTTTTGCTATTGCATGGATAGACCCGCTCTGTGTTACCGATACGACCTAGCCAGATTCTGAATACCGATTTGAAATAGAATACGTGTTTATGTGTGGTCTGATGGGGTGGTACCGAATATCCACCAATTTATCCTCCTAATTTCCATTTTTTTTTTCTAAAAATCTTTTTTATTAATCCATCAAATTCTGCTTGTGACTTTGTGTGCATATGACTTTGAAACTCCCATACGATCCTTTAATTTATCGTAGTAAATAGCAACCCAAATCCCTCTTAATATGCATATAAGCACTCTTAATATTGCATATGCAATACTAAAAACCAAAATCCGTAAAGAAAATTCATGGTTCAGCTCTCTCCCTTAGAAACAGCTTAGAAACATTATGTTAATATAAGCTCAAACTCGCGACTCTGCTTCCAATACTAGATCTAATCTCCTCCGCCGAGAAGTGGCGTACGCACCCGACCGGGGTTCGATTCCAGATCGAGTGAATGTGAACACTTTTTCTACATTCTCTAGGGTCTTGGTGTTTATGGTACATTTGGTTAGTATGGTACATATAGTTTACAAATGTTTCTCATTGCATAATACAAGTGCTTATGTGATTTGTTCTTATTTATATGTATATATTTATGTATTTATTTATTTATAGTCTGTACAGTCCTTGATACCAACATTTCACCGGTTTTTATTTGAGACAACGTTACAGATGACGTTACGTCCATCTCTGATTCGTTAGTCGATTTTCCATTTTTTTATATGAAAAAAATATTTTACAAACAGTGGGTTTTTGCGAGTTAAGAAATTTCTCGGTATTGGGATCTCTCCAGAGATAGTCTAACGCAAGATCGCCGGCGTAATTAAGTTACTATGTAAAGCCCGACGAACCCGTGACCTAATCCCAAAGGATACTGGTATACCTTATCCTAATTCAATGTACATATTATTAACATACCTCTGCCAAAACAGTGTACAAGCCAACGATAAAAATTTTAACGTAAGTTAATTTTACGTAATTGGGAATTGCGTGAAGATATTTCAATTTCATTTCATTTCAATATTACTAGTATAAGGAGGATCGTATACAGGCGTGATGGTATTCATCTTTGATAGTTGTTCTGGTAATCGCTTGAAGCAAGTATGAACAAACCTCAGTGAAATTTGAAGGTCGCAAGCCATGCAAGTTTGCGTGATGTGATACTGAAATGCAAACTGTTAAACTAACTCGTCGGTCTTTGGAAACTTACATTGGAAGTGATTTTTTACTTAATTAAACATTGACATACTCTCCTGAACTTCCTTTTTTATGAAATTGGAGAATTCAATTAGTAATAAGTACATATATAGATATATAATTACATCAAAGAATAAGTTTTCTTGAATAAATAACTTCTTATTCCATGAAAGTGATGCGAAAACTGTCTACAATGGTTGTATTAGAAAAAACTACTCATATTATTAATGAAGGACATACTAGAAATAATACTTAGTAAATACTCCTTGTATTTACGGCTAAATTAATAATGAATTTAAGGCTAAATTAAAATAGTCTCAGTAGTGGATAAATACTTTTCAAAATTGGTCGGAATTCGTCAGAAGGGAGGGGTGTGGGCCTTTTTGGCCCACACCCCAATTTGTGTGATGAATATGAATGTTCTTACTCGATTCAAGGTTACTTCTTCTTCTTCTTCTTTACAGCCTATCAAGAGTTCACTGTTGAACAAAGGCCTCCCCTAAAACTTTCTACAGTGAACGGTCCTCAGCCACCTGTATCCATCGACATCCCACAATATTTTGCAAGTTGTCACTCCATCTCGTGGGGGGTCGTCCAACGCAGCGTTTGCCTGTACGAGGTTGCCACTTGAGAACCTTTCTTTCCCAACGGTTGTCAGTTCTACGAGCTATGTTGCCGGCCCATTGCCACTTTAACGTGCTGATCTTTACTTATATGTATGTATTAGTATTTATCGACATTGAAATTTATTTATTTATTATTATATATAAATAATATAGTAAATCAGTGTTAAAGGAAAAAGTAAAGAGTTTGTTGCTGGTTTTTTCTGAAAATCTCTTAAGTAAAATGTTTCGAACTGAATTTTGAATTTCGAACGAATTTTTGACGTACATTTTTGTTATCTTTTCGCATATTCTGCGCGCCTTTTTCAGTCAATCACTTGGAAACCATTTATTCGACAAACGATCACCATTTCTTCTAACATGTGCTTAGATTATGTTGAATTCAAATCAATTGAAGATATTTACTTCTATTGTGTCACAGAACGGTAAGTTATTTTTTGTCTTTAGTATAAAATCAAGATAATAAATCCTTTCGATCTATGCAACTCGTCCACGGCCTTCGTAGACGAGTGGCGTACTCAACGGTTTTCAAAATGTCGCCGGCTGTGAGGTCCCGGATTCGATGCCGGTCCCTGGGGTCAATATACATAACCACTTTATTTGCGGTGTCTCGGGTCTAGGTGTTTGTAGTACATTCGTCGTTTCCGATTCCATAAACAAGTGACTTCATTTACTTACTCTGAGATATAGAGTAATGTATATAACGTTGTATCTGTCTATGTATTTATCATACTGTTAGTATTATATTTCATAAATTCGAAAGTATATTCGCTTGTTTGTGTCGTGGTAACGCTCTAACCAATATAGTGATTTAAAAAAATTCTATCACCATTAGAAAGCTATATTATGAGCGAGTAATATAGGCTATATTTTTATTAGGTAGTTCTACGAAAATTACAACTCATGGCAACAAGGTGGCCGGAACACAGACAAATATTCCGCTTTTATAGTGACAGTAACGCCATTATAAAAGCGGTGGCCTTCTGCTGTGGTAATGAAAAACACAAGAGAGAATCCTCAGAATCATATTATAATTCATAATTTTGATACACATTTTTGTTAATAATGAAATGAAATGAAATATAAAATGAAATATCTTCACGCAATTTCCAATTAAAGGGTAGACAGAGGTCTAGACAATTACGTCCCTTTGATCCACCTTTCACCGAAGATATTTTCGGGACAATGTGACAGGTGGTAAGCCCATCGCCGTCTTTATGTCAGAGCCAACGATATAATTCGAACACAAGTTTGTGAAAAACCCATTGGTACGAGCCGGCCACCTGGGGATTGAACTCGGGTCTCTTGACTCGAAATTCCGACCACTCAACCACTCTGCTTTCGTGACATGTTGTTGTTAATAATAATGTCTAAAATGTTAGTTTCCTTATTACATAATTTCGAAATCGCTAAATAAATGATTAATTCGAACCGGGGACCGGGGGCAAATTAAAATCGCACGCTTAAATAAGCTTTAACTTTTAAATGGACCAGATTAAAATGTTTTACGTTATTTTGTATGATTCTACTTTAGTTTAATCTTCTTGTACCAAGCAGAAATTACAATTATGAAGAAACTGACAGCTAGTATTTAAATATTAGTACCTGGTTTGCAATTCCGGCGAATTTTGCAATATAATTTTATAATAACATATATATAATAATGATATTCTGCAAAGTAAAGCCTGAGTCTATTAACTACATAATATATTAACACAGTGCCATATATTGACATTAAGCAAAGCATGTTTTCAAAATATATGTATGATTTATTTCGTTGGCTTGCACAGCGACAGGCTTACCACCTGTCACGTTGGCAAAAAAAATGTCTTCGGAGAAAGGTTGGTAGAAAGATCTTTAAAGATCCATCTAGACCTCTGTTCACCCCAGCATTGGGAAGGCCGTAAAGACATTTTTTTATTCTTTCCAAATTCAAATAACCTGAGGTAAAATGTGGTTCGTTAAGACTAAGTTGTCTAGATCTCTTAAAACGCTTAAAACTTGGTTATTCAGTTTATTCACATTTCCATCTTTCATACATAGATGCCTGTACAAGTTCTCTGCTGGACGTAGACATGGTAGGGCCATTGGAGGCCATGGAGGGCTATAATCGCCAAGCTCGGCATGCGAATTGATGCGCATCTGACGCTGCTGCCTATCATCGGTATGTTAAATTCTGTCTGATATTTTTCGAGATGGTTATCCCGGTATTTCAATTTGTCGATAGCTTAGTCGCCTCTTACGTCACCCACGGGAAGGGGCTGGAACATTCTCAGTCCGAATTCTGCCATTATGTGTTCAGTTTATAATTCAATAAATAGTTCTGGACTATATTAAGATGTGGAATCTAGAATTTACTCCTTTATGTGAAACAAATAAACTTCAACCTTTGGAAGCATTTCTATTAAACTTTGATACTTCGACGGTTTGTTAAAATAAAATGTTCGGAACTTAATCGGTGGCAATACACAAATTAAATTAGTAATGATATTATTAAAAGATTTTTAATTTATGATAAAAAACATTACTATTACTATTATTTCTCTAAAATAAAAGTAGCCTAGGTTGCTTCGTATAATATTAGCCATCTGCCAGTGAAAGTCCTGCAAAAATCGATCCAGCCGTTTTATTAGTGATCCCTAATAAACTTACAATTATGTAACCCAACTTTTGTTAACAAAAACTGTTCAAAAAAGTCGTTATTTGACTTTCGCCCTGACACTTAATATTAAACTGTTCATAAGGGTGTGTCCAATTCGCTGCTCGCGAGCTGCGCGCACGCAGTAACTGCAATTATTTGATGCACCTCTTGCTTCCATACTGTAAATTCCATCCTCATCTTATTAGAAAATTTTCAAACAATTTTCATCTATCCGCTCCATGATAATATATACTCAGTCATCAGAAATAAGATACGGATGAGCGAGTGAGCGGAACTTAAAACATACGCACGCAGCTCGCACGCAGATCCCGAGTGGCGAGCGGCATTCGACCGATTTTGACGCACCCTAAGGATAAAAAATTAAGGCGAAAAGAAGTTCCAATAAGTCTTTTCCGGCGATCAGTTCTATCCAATTACTATTTGATTGAGAAATAATAAAATTATTTTACTTCATTTCTAATGATAATTATTATAACTGAAAGTTCTTTTCATAAACACGAGCGAAGCGGGTAAAAGTTAGTTATGTACATATATTGAGCGTCATTACTTGCCTAAAGCAAGTTATAACTGACGTTAAATTTACGGCGCAATTTGATTTCACAGCTCTGTAGCAGACCCGTATACTCCCAACCGGCGCAGGGCATGAATATGTTATGCTAGCAAGCTACAGCATTTCATTGAGTGTTAGTTGGCATTTGAAATAAAATGTGCATGAATATTGTGATACCAACCCTTCACGCAACTGTAATTTCGTTTATGGTTCTGTTGTCACAGTTGTGTCTATTTAATATTTTTTTCCATTGTGCACGAAATATCAATGGCCTCTAAAACAATATGAATCTAAAAGCTGCTAACGATATTTGAACTTAAAAAAAAGCTTTAAAAACGTTATAGCTTACTGAATATTGCTTTGCTCGTAGTTTTTTTTATTAAGCTTTCATCGTATAGTTTTTGTACGGAAAAATTAATTTCGACTATTCGAAGGTGCATCTGATATCATACGTCCGGTTCTTGTTTTATTTAAGAAGTTTTTTTTTTATTTTCACATATTTCCCCTATATTGCGATAGACAGAGGTCTGGGCAACTTTCGACGTACCTTTCACCGATACCATTTTTGGGACAGCGTGTAAGGTAAGCCGCCTTTATATCCAAGAGAACGACAGTTTTTAAAAAACTCATTGGTAAATGCCTCCACCTGGAGATCGGGTCTCTTGAAACGACTTCCGGTAAACTACCCACTCGGCTATCGTAAGTTTTATAATAAATAAAATACAAATTATAAAATAAATATTGTTGGTTTTGTTTTCATAAATACGCAATTCCCAATACAGGGGTAGACAGAGGTCGAGTCTAGACAATTAAGTCCCTTCGACAAACCTTCCACCAAAGATATTTTCGGGACAACGTGACAGGTGGTGAGCCCGTCGCCGTCTTTATGTCCAAGCCAACGATATTCGTACACAAGTTTTTAAAACCCATTGGTACGAGCCTACCAACTGGGGATCGAACTCGGGTCTATTGACTCGAAATTTCGACCAACCAACCACACGGCTATCGTGACTTATAATACGAATATAATATTTAGATAAGGGAGTCATTTTTAAAATATTTTTTTATTATTAAATCACAACTCTTTCTTTCTTTCTTTATCCTGTTTTCACGTATTTGTATCAATATGTGACAATATGTGTAATATGTGACATTAAAACAATTTAAGAATTGCGGGAAGAAATTAAGGGTTGCGAGTTCGAGTACGGCTAAGGACTTAGTTTTTTTTGTGCATATTATCATCACTCGCTCTAGCTACTTGCATACCATAAAAAGATGTCGAGGTAAACCGAGACCAACTTTCGAAGAGCATGTGAGCAAATTGTACGAAGACGGGAGAGTCAAGAGTACTGGGATACTTAAACGTGCGTGTGTGAAGAAAATGTATATGTAAGCATCGTGATACTTGGCGATTTGTTCTCTCTGGCTACCACACCAGAGATGCGTAAAGTAACAACATAGAAACGCAAGCGTAACTATGACGACCACGATATATGACTCCGTGGACGACTGGCGTACACACCGGTTTGCAAGGTGTCGCCAGCTTTAAGGTCCCGCATTCGATTCCTGATCGGGTCAATGTAGAAAACTTTTTTTTACTTTTTCTTGGGTTTGGGTGTTTGTGATACCTTCTTTCTTTCTTTCTAATCTATATTACAAATGCTTAAGCTGCTAACTTTGGGATCAGAGCAATGTATGTGATGTTTTCTCTATCTATGTACGTATTTTTATTATGCAATTTTATTGATTTTAAATGATATTTATGCTGAGCTTATATGTGAATAAATAAAAGAGAAAACAGAGCTCGGAGGTAAGAGCGTCGCCACGGATCGGCGATGGTCGCGGGTTCGAATCCCGCCCGTGTCAGCTCAAATTTTAACTTTTTTCTCTTTAATTATGTACGCATTTATTTATTTATAACTATGAAATATTACAGACGTAAAATTGAGCATTTTGAATACCACGCACATAAAGCAGCAGGCTCAGTGCTCGCCTCTTAACAACGAGTTAATTCCACGGCGTCATTGTTACGAAGGTCGATTGGGATTGAGCGCACGTGCGGAGTTCGCTCATGTGTTATATCGTAGGTGTTTGTGCTATAACGAGGCGGAAATTTGTTTTTCATTTAGGCCATCGAAGAACTCCTAATAATCTTATTTTTTTTATTTTATCAAAACAGATAATAAAAATATCAGTAACTAGTGTATACATAACTCGTCCACAAAAGTCGTCGACGCAAGCATATTAATTAGTTGCAATTCTTGTGAACCCCATCGAAGCTCAATGGTTTTCAAATCAAGTTTTTACTTCAATAATAATAATAAGTCACGATAGCTGAGTGGTTGGGTGATCGGAATTAGAGTCAAGACACCAGATTTTGATCCGAAGGTGATAGGCTAGGACATAAAGATGGCGACAATCACTGCCTGTCACGTTGTGCCGAACTACCATTACATTAAGTTCTTTCGTATCTTTCTCTGTCTACCTAAGTATTGAGAAAGGACGATTATATTTTTTTTTTATTCCAATAACTGGCTAATAAAAAAAAGTTGTAATGTTCAATCTATAGAAAATTAACAAAAAGCTACAAATCAAAAGTATAAAGATTCAATTACAGAAATAGGGATGCCGTCAAATGAAAGCGGTGTTCTCAATTAGCCGCTGGCTACTGTTGCGGTGAAGTAGTTGAGAGGCATCAATTATTCCTTAATTGTAGAAGACTTGAGTTTTTTTTTTGCTTTCATTTTGATTCTCCGCGAGATGAAGTTAACTTAAGAGAAATAGACGTTTGCCTTTTATACCTAATTGGCTTTATAACTTGTATTGTGTAAAAATAGATGGAACTTTTTTTGAACAAAGAGAACATGCACGTGACCAATGCATACTTTGAAGAATTCCCAAAACGTCACTATACCGAATGGGTTTATAAGTTTGATGAACATGTTCCTTTCGACCCGCGTTCCACCGAAGATAGTTTTGGGACAATGTGATAGGTTATGGGCAAGTCTCGTCTTTTTGTACAAGCTAAACGAGGAAATAAAAAATACCTTGGTACGAGCCTTGCATCTAGGGATCGAACTCGGGTCTTTAGAATCCTACCACTTGGAGCTCGTGACTTTTTTAAATAAATTCACTGTGACTTTTTGATAAACCTACTATGATGTTAGATGTAGACATATTGCAATAGGATGACAACCGTGGTGAAAATTAATGTATATTTTAATAAGGAATTTATTCAGGATCCCTAAAAGTTTAAAATGAAGCCTGTTTTAATATTACTGTCAATATCAAATAGTATTTTATAGTAGTTTTCTCAGAGGAAATTAAGTAAGAATGTAAATTTCTTTGTAAAGTTAAAGTAAGTAAAGTAAAATATGTTTTATTGTACAACAGGAGTGAAATAGTAATTCCGATGAAAACGGATATGAGTTCAACTGGCGGCCTTTTCGCTTAAACAGCGATCTCTTCCAAGCAACGAAAAGTATTCGAATGAAAGCGGGAAGGGTGTACTAAAGGGTTAAATGACAAGTCGAGAAATTCCCCAATGTCCCGTAACAAAAATAATATGATACACATATCACATAAAACAAAAGTTTTATAAAGTATATATAAATATATACAATAATTAATATAATATCTTCACGCAATTCCCAATACAGGGGTAGACAGAAGTCTGGTAAGACAATTAAGTCTCTATGACGCTTATTTAGTTTTATCCAAATCATATTTTTTTAGGTTATTCTACCACAATCTGATAAAATCTATAGAGTCTTTACAAGGAACCTTATAATCCTCATCTGATTAAGGAAAAATTTTGTAACACTTTATAGAATAAAATAAATATATATATATATATATATATATATATATATATATATATATATATATATATATATATATATATATATATATATATATATATATATATATATATATATATATATATATATATATATATATATATATATATATATATATATATATATATATATATATATAAAAATGTCTTCAGTGAAAGGACTTAATTGTCTAGATCTCTCTCTACCCCTGTATTGGGAAAGGCGATAAGATACTTATTTATTTAATTAGAAACAGGTATATACATAGTGAGTTAATCTCCGTTATATCACTTTTGACGCTGCTGCTCGTCACTGGTCTGTTGAATTTTGATCTAGTATTATATTTGTACTCAAGGAAGAAAAGGGGCCTCCGCTTTTCTTTTTTAATTCTGGTGACAAAACCCTGCAGCATCACGCCATTCGTCTTATCCTATCTGCTATATCCTACACTGTCTCGTCGGGAAATAGAACCCAGGACCTCAGAGCGGGTTGTCTACTGCCCCATGAAAATCATTGTGAACGCCACTCCTCCGCCTCTCAGAAGAATGTTAATAATATGTAGATTAAATTAGGATAAGGTATACCATCCCATACCATCCTTTTGGGATTTGGTCACAGGTTCGTCGGGTTTCGCATAGTAAATTACGCTTGCGATCCAAATACCGATAAAGGTCTTTACTCGCTCTAGATAAAGTACGACTACTATATCTGCGTTATACATATGCATACCACTGTTAGTCAAATGATTGTCATAATCGACGAACTCCGTGAACGAGTCAGTATACGCCGGTTTTCAAGTGGTCGCCAGGTCTGTTCTGCGTTCGTTTTTCGTTCGGACCACTGTAAAAAACATTCTTTTTACATTTTTAGGGTCTGCGTGTATGTAGTACCTTCGTTGTTTCTGATTCCGTAATGCAAATGCTTAAACTGCTTATTTTGGGAGCAGATCTTTGTATGTGATATTGTCCCTATCTATGTATTTATGTATGTATAATAAAGTAAAATCGGTGAACGGATCTGAAAACATCATGGGCTCTCCACCTGTCACCATGTACCAAACAAGCTTTGGCAAAAGGTGAGCCCAATTGACTTAACTATATAGACCTCTGTCTACGCCTGTTATGGATGTGAATGATAAAAAATTCTAGTAAGACATTATAAATGCCAATTACATTGGCTACAAAATGCTGTGCGGTCTGTGAAAGTCCCCTGCAAGAAATAGGCCTCTCCTTTTTAACGGAAGGCTTGTCATAATCACCACCGACATCGAATTTTCTATAAAGCATTTAAAAGGCCCTTCTTTATCTTCCCTGAATCGACTTCCCCAACACCCAGGTAGACAGGGATGGATATATTCCAACGCGGCAACAACAAGGCCATTTAATAAATATACATAAACAAAATAAGAAAAAATCTACATAAAAACACAAGGAAACTTCTTCAAAACTTTCCCGGGGTTTACTTAATTAACTTCCCTCTAAAGTTAAAGAAGGAGTTTTGAAGAGTTGCTTTTGAAAAGCTTCAACCAACAGCAAGTTATTAAACGATATTTTAATATAAGCTTTTGAAGTGGTAGATTCCTTGTTCGAGGTGGACATATAAAATATTTTCTTAGGTGCTCTATAAGTATCACAAGTCACAATAGACAAGTGGTTGGGTGATCGGAATTCAAGTTAAGAGACCCGAAATCGTAGTGGTAGGCTCGTTTGAGTTTTTTCAAAACTTATTTACAATTTATGTCGTTAGTTTGGAAATAAACCTGTCACGACTTTACTGTCTGGATCTCTTTCTACCCCAATGTTGGGAATAGCGTGAAGATATTTTTTTCTCTATAAGTATAACTTTCTTTTACATGTTTATTTATAAACCTTTTATGTACCATTTCCAGAGATACCTATACCTGTAGTGGACTTCGAAGTCGTTATGTATGCATGTATACTTTTATACCCGTGTTATAAAAAATGTCATCACGTCTTCATGTAAATACTGAGATTACGACGAATTAATCACATTTCGGGAAGACCGGTTAAAGCTGGTGCAAGATGGATATTAATAAAAATAAAGGTAAATATCTTCACGTCTTCATGTAAATACTGAGATTACGACGAATTAATCACATTTCGGGAAGACCGGTTAAAGCTGGTGCAAGATGGATATTGATAAAATAAAGGTAAATATCTTCACGTCTTCATGTAAATACTGAGATTACGACGAATTAATCACATTTCAGGAAGACCGGTTAAAGCTGGTGCAAGATGGATATTGATAAAATAAAGGTAAATATCTTCACGTCTTCATGTAAATACTGAGATTACGACGAATTAATCACATTTCAGGAAGACCGGTTAAAGCTGGTGCAAGATGGATATTGATAAAATAAAGGTAAATATCTTCACGTCTTCATGTAAATACTGAGATTACGACGAATTAATCACATTTCAGGAAGACCGGTTAAAGCTGGTGCAAGATGGATATTGATAAAATAAAGGTAAATATCTTCACGTCTTCATGTAAATACTGAGATTACGACGAATTAATCACATTTCAGGAAGACCGGTTAAAGCTGGTGCAAGATGGATATTGATAAAATAAAGGTAAATATCTTCACGTCTTCATGTAAATACTGAGATTACGACGAATTAATCACATTTCAGGAAGACCGGTTAAAGCTGGTGCAAGATGGATATTGATAAAATAAAGGTAAATATCTTCACGTCTTCATGTAAATACTGAGATTACGACGAATTAATCACATTTCAGGAAGACCGGTTAAAGCTGGTGCAAGATGGATATTGATAAAATAAAGGTAAATATCTTCACGTCTTCATGTAAATACTGAGATTACGACGAATTAATCACATTTCAGGAAGACCGGTTAAAGCTGGTGCAAGATGGATATTGATAAAATAAAGGTATGATTTATTTCGTTGGCTTGGACGGCGACAGGCTTACCACCTGTCACGTTGGCAAAAAAGTCTTCGGAGAAAGGTTGGTAGAAAGATCTTTAAAGATCTATCTAGACCTCTGTCCACCCCAGCATTGGGAAGGCTGTAAAGACATTTTTTATTCTTTCCAAATTCAAATAACCTGAGGTAAAATGTGGTTCGTTAAGACTAAGTTGTCTAGATCTCTTAAAACGCTTAAAACTTGGTTATTCAGTTTATACACATTTCCATCTTTCATACATAGATGCCTGAACAAGTTCTCTGCTGGACGTAGACATGGTAGTGCCATGGGAGGCCATGGAGGGCTATAATCGCCAAGCTCGGCTTGCGAATTGATGCGCATCTGACACTGCTGGCTATCATCGGTATGTTAAATTCTGTCTGATATTTTTCGAGATGGTTATCCCGGTATTCCAATTTGTCGTTAGCTTAGTCGCCTCTTACGACACCCACGGGGAAGGGGTGGAACGTTCTCAGTCCGAATTCTGGCATTATGTGTTCAGTTTATAATTCAATACATAGTTCTGTACTATATTAAGATGTGGAATCTAGAATTTACTCCTTTATGTGAAACAAAAAAAAACTTCAACCTTCGGAAGCATTTCTATTAAACTTTGATACTTCGAAGGTTTGTTAAAATAAAATGTTCGGAACTTAATCAATGGCAATACACATGTTAAATTAGTAATGATATTATTGAAAGATTTTTAATTTATGATAAAAAAAAAATACTATTACTATTATTTCTCTAAAATAAAAGTAGCCTAGGTTGCTCTGTATATTAGCCATCTGCCAGTGAAAGTCCTGCAAAATCGATCCTGCCGTTTTATTAGTGATCTCTAATAAACTTATAATTATGTAACCCAACTTATGTTAACAAAAATTGTTCAAAAAAGTCGTTATTTGACTTTCGCTTTTTTTCGCCCTGACAATATTAAACTGTTCATAAGAGTGTGTCCAATTCGCTGCTCGCGAGCTGCACGCACGCAGTAACTGCAATTATTTGATGCACCTCTTGCTTCCATACTATAAATTCCATCCTCATCTTATTAGAAAATTTTCAAACAATTTTCATCTATCCGCTCCATGATAATATATACTCAGTCATCGGAAATAAGATACGGATGAGCGAGTGAGCGGAACTTAAAACATACGCACGCAGCTCGCGCGCAGATCCCGAGTGGCGAGCGGCATTCGACTGATTTTGACGCACCCTAAGGATAAAAATTAAGGCGAAAAGAAGTTCCAATAAGTCTTTTCCGGCGATCAGCTCTATCCAATTACTATTTGATTGAGAAATAATCAAATTATTTTACTTAATTTCTAATGACAATTATTATAACTTTGATAGTTCTTTTCATAAACACGAGCGAAGCGGGTAAAAGTTAGTTATATACATATATTGAGCGTCATTACTTGCCTAAAGCAAGTAATAACTGACGTGAAATTTACGGCGTAATTTGATTTCACAGCTCTGTAGCAGACCCGTATACTCCCAACCGGCGCAGAATATGTTATGCTAGCAAGCTACAGCATTTGATTGAGTGTTAGTTGGCATTTGAAATAAAGTGCTGCATGAATATTGTGATACCAATCCTTCACGCAACTGTAATTTCGTTTATGGTTCTGTTTTCACAGTTGTGTCCTACGAATGAGTAAATAAATCATATTTTCTATACTGTTTCGCTGTAGCGAAAACAAATTATGAGACTATCATAAATTAATATCAGTGAACGATATTTTGACAACCTCCATGGCCGAGTGGCGTACACACCGGTTATCACAGTGTCGCCAACTCTGAGACGTTCGTCGAAGCGTTCGAAAAAAAAAACTAGATAAGAAAATAGAACTGGAGTCCCTTGACTCGAAATACGACCGCCCAACTAACTCAGCTAATTCATATTCGGCTAGAAGTCAAAATATATTTTTAATATAAGCTTTTGAAGTGGTAGATTCCTTGTTCGAGGTGGACATATAAAATATTTTCTTAGGTGCTCTATAAGTATCACAAGTCACAATAGACAAGTGGTTGGGTGATCGGAATTCAAGTTAAGAGACCCGAAATCGTAGTGGTAGGCTCGTTTGAGTTTTTTCAAAACTTATTTACAATTTATGTCGTTAGTTTGGACGTAAACCTGTCACGACTTACCTGATCGGACCTTTTTCTACCACAATGTTGGGAATAGCGTGAAGATATTTTTTCTCTATAAGTATAACTTTCTTTTACATGTTTATCTATATACCTTTTATGTACCATTTCCAGAGATGCCTATACCTGTAGTGGACTTCGAAGTCGATATGTATGCATGTATACTTTTATTTTCGTGTTATAAAAATATCTTCACGCCTTCATGTAAATACTGAGATAACGAATTAATCACATTTCGGGAAGACCGGTTAAAGCTGGTACAAGACGGATATTAATAAAAATAAAGGTAAATATCTTCACACAATTTCCACTACAGGACTAGACTGAAACTGAAGTCTAGCCTACACAATTAAGTCACTTCGACCCACCTTTCACCGAAGATATTTGCGGGACAACATGACAGGTGGTGAGCCCCTCGCCATCTTTATGTCCAAGCCAACGATGTAATCGTACATACCTGGGGATCAAACTCGGGTCTCCTGCCTCGAAATTCCGATCATCCAACCACTCGGCTATGCTACACTTATATTATAACATCACTATTTTGCACTTCCTATTGTTTTTTTTTGTTTGTTTCTTTGTTTTACAACATGCATTATTACCATAGTCACAGTAATACATGTTTCTTTTAAACCGTATTTTGTAACTGGCCACAGAAAGAAAAAGTTAAAACCATTGTATTTTTTGTGAATAAATCGGCCAATTAAAATATTTGAAACACTTGACACTCGGCCTCAATCAAATTCCAATCAAAGGACTGGAGGCAGTGATTTGATGAGAGTCCAATTAAGAATCGAAACATCTGAATTCAATAAGATGTTTAATTGAATTTATTCAAATTACATCGAGAATATTAGTTAGGTCACTTCGAATAAATTTAAGTAAGTATTCAATTACGAAGATACAGAGATATACGATTTCAGACAAATAAAAGACAAAGAAAAAGACAATAATTTCAAACAATGTGGAAAGCAGCAGAACCGAGGTAATCGACATAGTCACAAGGATCAGCATGCCGAAGTGACGATGATTTTAATCAGGACATGGGGATCGCAATAGAACGGTGCAAACGATCTACTGTTCAACCATTGGGCATTGGTCTAACCAAACTCACTTTTAAGTCTCATCCTCGGGCTGGTAATCTCTGCAAGATCATGTATGTTCCTCTTGGTTGAATGTTGTTTCGACAACATGAACTAGCCTCATTGTCACGTTGTTCTAAAATAAACTTTGATGGATCGAGAATCAAAAGGCTGAGCTTTCTCGATATCTTAGAACACCAGTTTTGGGTTTACCAACGTGAGCTTGTATCTAACCTTACTAATATAAGTGTAAAAATTCTTTTCGTAAGGAAACATTATAAAGATACATTGTATAAAAAGCGAAAAAATGAGGTAGGTACCAGGTACCAGTGATGACCACTATTCTCATCAATTTAGAGCATTGACTAAAATGGATTCGTGGGGCGCAACGAATTTCTTTTATCTGACTTCAAAGCAACGATTATGGGTTCGTATTCTGCTACGAAGAAATATTTGTGTGATGAATATGAATGTTCTTACTCGATTCATGGTTACTTCTTCTTCTTCTTTACAGCCTATCAAGAGTTCACTGTTGAACAAAGGCCTCCCCTAAAACTTTCTACAGTGAACGGTCCTCAGCCACCTGCATCCATCGACTTCCCACAATATTTTGCAAGTTGTCACTCCATCTCGTGGGGGGTCGTCCAACGCTGCGTTTGCCTGTACGAGGTTCCCACTCGAGAACCTTTCTTTCCCAACGGTTGTCAGTTCTACGAGCTATGTGGCCGGCCCATTGCCACTTTAACGTGCTGATCTTTACTTATATGTATGTATTAGTATTTATCGACATTGACATGTATTTATTTATTTATAGTCTGTACAGATTTACTGTACAGTCCTTGATACCAACATTTCACCGGTTTTTATTTGAGACAACGTTACAGATGAGTCCATCTCTGATTCCTTAGTCGATTTTTCATTTTTTTTTATATGAAAAAATATTTTACAAACAGTGGGTTTTGCGAGTTAAGAAATTTCTCGGTATTGGGATCTCTCCAGAGATAGTCTAACGCAAGATCGCCAGCGTAATTAAGTTACTATGTAAAGCCCGACGAACCCGTGACCTCATCCCAAAGGATACTGGTATACCTTATCCTAATTCAATGTACATATTATTAACATACCTCTGCCAAAACAGTGTACAAGCCAACGATAAAATTTACTGTACAGTCCTTGATACCAACATTTCACCGGTTTTTATTTGAGACAACGTTACAGATGACGTTACGTCCATCTCTGATTCGTTAGTCGATTTTTCATTTTTTTATATGAAAAAAATATTTTACAAACAGTGGGTTTTTGCGAGTTAAGAAATTTCTCGGTATTGGGATCTCTCCAGAGATAGTCTAACGCAAGATCGCCGGCGTAATTAAGTTACTATGTAAAGCCCGACGAACCCGTGACCTAATCCCAAAGGATACTGGTATACCTTATCCTAATTCAATGTACATATTATTAACATACCTCTGCCAAAACAGTGTACAAGCCAACGATAAAAATTTTAACGTAAGTTAATTTTACGTAATTGGGAATTGCGTGAAGATATTTCAATTTCATTTCATTTCAATATTACTAGTATAAGGAGGATCGTATACGGGCGTGATGGTATTCATCTTTGGTAGTTGTTCTGGTAATCGCTTGAAGCAAGTATGAACAAACCTCAGTGAAATTTGAAGGTCGCAAGCCATGCAAGTTTGCGTGATGTGATACTGAAATGCAAACTGTTAAACTAACTCGTCGGTCTTTGGAAACTTACATTGGAAGTGATTTTTTACTTAATTAAACATTGACATACTCTCCTGAACTTCCTTTCTTATGAAATTGGAGAATTCAATTAGTAATAAGTACATATATAGATATATAATTACATCAAAGAATAAGTTTTCTTGTATAAATAACTTCTTATTCCATGAAAGTGATGCGAAAACTGTCTACAATGGTTGTACTAGAAAAAACTACTCATATTATTAATGAAGGACATACTAGAACTTTCTATTTATATTTTTATACAAAAATACTTAGTAAATACTCCTTGTATTTACGGCTAAATTAATAATGAATTTAAGGCTAAATTAAAATAGTCTCAGTAGTGGATAAATACTTTTTCAAAATTGGTCGGAATTCGTCAGAAGGGAGGGGTGTGGGCCTTTTTTGGCCCACACCCAATTTGTGTGATGAATATGAATGTTCTTACTCGATTCATGGTTACTTCTTCTTCTTCTTTACAGCCTATCAAGAGTTCACTGTTGAACAAAGGCCTCCCCTAAAACTTTCTACAGTGAACGGTCCTCAGCCACCTGCATCCATCGACTTCCCACAATATTTTGCAAGTTGTCACTCCATCTCGTGGGGGGTCGTCCAACGCAGCGTTTGCCTGTACGAGGTTGCCACTTGAGAACCTTTCTTTCCCAACGGTTGTCAGTTCTACGAGCTATGTTGCCGGCCCATTGCCACTTTAACGTGCTGATCTTTACTTATATGTATGTATTAGTATTTATCGACATTGACATGTATTTATTTATTATTATATATAAATAATATAGTAAATCAGTGTTAAAGGAAAAAGTAAAGAGTTTGTTGCTGGTTTTCTGAAAATCTCTTAAGTAAAATTTTCGAACTGAATTTTGAATTTCGAACGAATTTTGACGTACATTTTGTTATCTTCTCGCATATTCTGCGCGCCTTTTTCTAGGCACGAGCTCAGTCAATCACTTGGAAACCATATATTCGACAAACGATCACCATTTCTTCTAACATATGCTTAGATTATGTTGAATTCAAATCAATTGAAGATATTTACTTCTATTGTGTCACAGAACGGTAAGTTATTTTTTGTCTTTAGTATAAAATCAAGATAATAAATCCTTTCGATCTATGCAACTCGTCCACGGCCTTCGTAGACGAGTGGCGTACTCAACGGTTTTCAAAATGTCGCCGGCTGTGAGGTCCCGGATTCGATGCCGGTCCCTGAGGTCAATATACATAACCACTTTATTTGCGGTGTCTCGGGTCTAGGTGTTTGTAGTACATTCGTCGTTTCCGATTCCATAAACAAGTGACTTCATTTACTTACTCTGGGATATAGAGTAATGTATATAACGTTGTATCTGTCTATGTATTTATCATACTGTTAGTATTATATTTCATAAATTCGAAAGTATATTCGCTTGTTTGTGTCGTGGTAACGCTCTAACCAATATAGTGATTTAAAAAAATTCTATCACCATTAGAAAGCTATATTATGAGCGAGTAATATAGGCTATATTTTTATTA
The DNA here is from genome assembly GCA_029286605.1 of Sericinus montela. NCBI lineage: Eukaryota > Metazoa > Arthropoda > Insecta > Lepidoptera > Papilionidae > Sericinus > Sericinus montela. The sequence continues at coordinate 34,214 of JAGSMR010000147.1, forward strand.
GGTAGTTCTACGAAAATTACAACTCATAGCAACAAGGTGGCGGAACACAGACAAATATTCCGCTTTTATAGTGACAGTAACGCATTATAAAAGCGGTGGCCTTCTGCTGTGGTAATGAAAACACAAGAGGGAATCCTCAGAATCATATTATAATTCATAATTTTGACACATTTTTGTTAATAATGAAATGAAATGAAATATAAAATGAAATATCTTCACGCAATTCTCAATACAGGGGTAGACAGAGGTCTAGACAATTACGTCCCTTTGATCCACCTTTCACCGAAGATATTTTCGGGACAACGTGACAGGTGGTGAGCCCGTCGCCGTCTTTATGTCCAAGCCAACGATTAATCGATTACAACGACTTAATCGTACATACCTGGGGAACAAACTCGGGTCTCCTGACTCGAAATTCAGATCATCCAACCACTCGACTATGCTACACTTATATTATAACATCACTATTTTGCATTTCCTATTGTTTTTATTTGTTTTACAATTAAAGTCGTTAGTTTGGAAATAAACCTGTCACGACTTTACTGTCTGGATCTCTTTCTACCCCAATGTTGGGAATAGCGTGAAGATATTTTTCTCTATAAGTATCACAAGTCACAATAGACGAGAGGTTGGGTGATTGGAATTCAAGTTAAGAGACCCGAAATCGTAGTGGTAGGCTCGTTTGAGTTTTTCAAAACTTATGTACGATTTATATCGTTAGTTTGAACACAAAGACGGTGACAGGCTCATCACCTGTGACGTTGTCCAAAAAAAATGTCTTCGGTGGAAGGTGGGTCGAAAGGACTTAATTGTCTAGATCTCTCTCTACCCCTGTATTAGGAAAGGCGATAAGATACTTATTTATTTAATTAGAAACAGGTATATACATAGTGAGTTAATCTCCGTTATATCACTTTTGACGCTGCTGCTCGTCACTGGTCTGTTGAATTTGTTCTAGTATTATATTTGCACTCAAGGAAGAAAAGGGGCCTCCGCTTTTCTTTTTTAATTCTGGTGACAAAACCCTGCAGCATCACGCCATTCGTCTTATCCTATCTGCTATATCCTACACTGTCTCGTCGGGAAATAGAACCCAGGACCTCAGAGCAGGCTGTCTTCTGCCCCATGAAAATCATTGTGAACGCCAATCCTCCACCTCTCAGAAGAATGTTAATAATATGTAGATTAAATTAGGATAAGGTATACCATCCCATACCATCCTTTTGGGATTTGGTCACAGGTTCGTCGGGTTTCGCATAGTAAATTACGCTTGCGATCTTGCGTTAGACTATATCTAGAGAGATCCAAATACCGATAAAGGTCTTTACTCGCTCTAGATAAAGTACTACTACTATATCTGCGTTATACATATGCATACCACTGTTAGTCAAATGTTTGTCATAATCGACGAACTCCGTGAACGAGTGGAGTATACGCCGGTTTTCAAGTGGTTGCCAGGTCTGTTCTGCGTTCGTTTTTCGTTCGGACCACTGTAAAAAACATTCTTTTTACATTTTTAGGGTCTGCGTGTATGTAGTACCTTCGTTGTTTCTGATCCCGTAATGCAAATGCTTAAACTGCTTATTTTGGGAGCAGATCTTTGTATGTGATATTGTCCCTATCTATGTATTTATGTATGTATAATAAAGTAAAATCGGTGAACGGATCTGAAAACATCATGGGCTCTCCACCTGTCATCATGTACCAAACAAGCTTTGGCAAAAGGTGAGCCCAATTGACTTAACTATATAGACCTCTGTCTACCCCTGTTATGGATGTGAATGATAAAAAACTCTAGTAAGACATTATAAATGCCAATTACATTGGCTACAAAATGCTGTGCGGTCTGTGAAAGTCCCCTGCAGGAAATAGGCCTCTCATAAGGCTTGTCATAATCACCACCGACATCGAATTTTCTATATAGCATTTAAAAGGCCCTTCTTTATCTTCCCTGAATCGACTTCCCCAACACCCAGGTAGACAGGGATGGATATATTCCAACGCGGCAACTACAAGGCCATTTAATAAATATACATAAACAAAATAAGAAAAATTCTACATGAAAACACAAGGAAACTTCTTCAAAACTTTCCCGGGGTTTACTTAATTAATTTCCCTCTAAAGTTAAAGAAAAAAGGAGTTTTGAAGAGTTGCTTTTGAAAAGCTTCTACCAACAGCAAGTTAGTAAACGATATTTTAATATAAGCTTTTGAAGTGGTAGATTCCTTGTTCGAGGTGGACCTATCAAATATTCTCTTAGGTGCTCTATAAGTATCACAAGTCACAATAGACAAGTGGTTGGTGATCGGAATTCAAGTTAAGAGACCCGAAATCGTAGTGGTAGGCTCGTTTGAGTTTTTCAAAACTTATTTACAATTTATGTCGTTAGTTTGGAAATAAACCTGTCACGACTTTACTGTCTGGATCTCTTTCACCCCAATGTTGGGAATAGCGTGAAGATATTTTTCTCTATAAGTATCACAAGTCACAATAGACAAGTGGTTGGTGATCGGAATTCAAGTTAAGAGACCCGAAATCGTAGTGGTAGGCTCGTTTGAGTTTTTCAAAACTTATTTACAATTTATGTCGTTAGTTTGGAAATAAACCTGTCACGACTTTACTGTCTGGATCTCTTTCACCCCAATGTTGGGAATAGCGTGAAGATATTTTTCTCTATAAGTATCACAAGTCACAATAGACAAGTGGTTGGTGATCGGAATTCAAGTTAAGAGACCCGAAATCGTAGTGGTAGGCTCGTTTGAGTTTTTCAAAACTTATTTACAATTTATGTCGTTAGTTTGGAAATAAACCTGTCACGACTTTACTGTCTGGATCTCTTTCACCCCAATGTTGGGAATAGCGTGAAGATATTTTTCTCTATAAGTATCACAAGTCACAATAGACAAGTGGTTGGTGATCGGAATTCAAGTTAAGAGACCCGAAATCGTAGTGGTAGGCTCGTTTGAGTTTTTCAAAACTTATTTACAATTTATGTCGTTAGTTTGGAAATAAACCTGTCACGACTTTACTGTCTGGATCTCTTTCACCCCAATGTTGGGAATAGCGTGAAGATATTTTTCTCTATAAGTATCACAAGTCACAATAGACAAGTGGTTGGTGATCGGAATTCAAGTTAAGAGACCCGAAATCGTAGTGGTAGGCTCGTTTGAGTTTTTCAAAACTTATTTACAATTTATGTCGTTAGTTTGGAAATAAACCTGTCACGACTTTACTGTCTGGATCTCTTTCACCCCAATGTTGGGAATAGCGTGAAGATATTTTTCTCTATAAGTATCACAAGTCACAATAGACAAGTGGTTGGGTGATCGGAATTCAAGTTAAGAGACCCGAAATCGTAGTGGTAGGCTCGTTTGAGTTTTTTCAAAACTTATTTACAATTTATGTCGTTAGTTTGGAAATAAACCTGTCACGACTTTACTGTCTGGATCTCTTTCACCCCAATGTTGGGAATAGCGTGAAGATATTTTTCTCTATAAGTATCACAAGTCACAATAGACAAGTGGTTGGGTGATCGGAATTCAAGTTAAGAGACCCGAAATCGTAGTGGTAGGCTCGTTTGAGTTTTTTCAAAACTTATTTACAATTTATGTCGTTAGTTTGGAAATAAACCTGTCACGACTTTACTGTCTGGATCTCTTTCACCCCAATGTTGGGAATAGCGTGAAGATATTTTTCTCTATAAGTATCACAAGTCACAATAGACAAGTGGTTGGGTGATCGGAATTCAAGTTAAGAGACCCGAAATCGTAGTGGTAGGCTCGTTTGAGTTTTTTCAAAACTTATTTACAATTTATGTCGTTAGTTTGGAAATAAACCTGTCACGACTTTACTGTCTGGATCTCTTTCACCCCAATGTTGGGAATAGCGTGAAGATATTTTTCTCTATAAGTATCACAAGTCACAATAGACAAGTGGTTGGGTGATCGGAATTCAAGTTAAGAGACCCGAAATCGTAGTGGTAGGCTCGTTTGAGTTTTTTCAAAACTTATTTACAATTTATGTCGTTAGTTTGGAAATAAACCTGTCACGACTTTACTGTCTGGATCTCTTTCACCCCAATGTTGGGAATAGCGTGAAGATATTTTTCTCTATAAGTATCACAAGTCACAATAGACAAGTGGTTGGGTGATCGGAATTCAAGTTAAGAGACCCGAAATCGTAGTGGTAGGCTCGTTTGAGTTTTTTCAAAACTTATTTACAATTTATGTCGTTAGTTTGGAAATAAACCTGTCACGACTTTACTGTCTGGATCTCTTTCACCCCAATGTTGGGAATAGCGTGAAGATATTTTTCTCTATAAGTATCACAAGTCACAATAGACAAGTGGTTGGGTGATCGGAATTCAAGTTAAGAGACCCGAAATCGTAGTGGTAGGCTCGTTTGAGTTTTTTCAAAACTTATTTACAATTTATGTCGTTAGTTTGAAATAAACCTGTCACGACTTTACTGTCTGGATCTCTTTCTACCCCAATGTTGGGAATAGCGTGAAGATATTTTTTCTCTATAAGTATCACAAGTCACAATAGACAAGTGGTTGGGTGATCGGAATTCAAGTTAAGAGACCCGAAATCGTAGTGGTAGGCTCGTTTGAGTTTTTTTAAGACTAACGCTCAAAGCCTTAAATAATGTTAGATCTTTTCAAGTTACACTAATTACTGTAATTAATGGAAAGAACTTTAACAAAGCCGCAGAAAGTTTATTCGAAGACGTTCTTGCTTTTTTCAAACTCGATTTCTTAGAAAAACAAAAGTTAAACAACGACTGTGATAAAAAAAAACAATTCGTAATGGAAGAAGTTGTTCCTTTCACAGACTTCGTTTGTAAATTTATATTTCTGAATTTTTAAGAAAGATCTAACGTTATTTTAATGCTTCAAACATGCCTGTGGTGGTGTAACCTGTGGTGTAAAATAAGTTTCAAATGATATTGTTACACTAATTACTGTAATTAATGGAAAGAACTTTAACAAAACCGTAGAAAGTTTGTTCGAAGACGTTCTTGCTTTTTTCAAACTCCATTTCTTAGAAAAACGGAAGTTAAACAACGACTGTGATAAAAAAAAAACAATTCGTAATGGAAGAAGTTGTTACTTTCACAGGCTTCTATTGTAAATTTATATTTCTGAATTTTTAAGAAAGATCTAACGTTATTTTAATGCTTCAAACATACTAGAAAACCTGTGGTGTAAAATAAGTTTCAAATGATATTGCTACACTAATTAAAACTGGTTCTCATTTTTTTATTATAACAGCACATTACTATATGTGTAACCAATAATAAAAAATATCTTCACGCAATTCCCAATACAAGGGTAGACAGAGATCTAGTCTAGACAATAAAGTCACTGCGTCCACCGTCCACCGAAGTTATTTTCGGGACTTTGTGACAGGTGGTGAGCCCGTCGCCATCTTTATGTCCAAGCCAACGATTAATCGATTACAACGATTTAATCGTACATACCTGGGGAACAAACTCGGGTCTCTTGACTCAAATCCCTTTCACCCTAACCACTCGGCTATCGTGAGTAGTAGTAAGACATAGGCGGTAGAGTAACATAGTCTATTTTTATTTTAGTAAAAACAATCAATTACTTGATTACAACAAAATAAATTTTATCAATTCAAAAGAACAAAGAAACAGCTAGCAGTTTTCTCTTTACTTTAAATTTTAATATGCTGTTGATTAACATCAAATTTCTATGGTTAGTTTTTAAACCGACGCTTAAAAACACGTTTGACTGCGTCAGTTCATTAGTCGGCTTGTCAGGAAACGTTCAATTGACTTTAGCTGTTGACCCAATTCATACCGAGTCGTTAAAAAAAGGAACGTACGTCTCATCGGGTACTCGGCTTGTTTTGAGTGGATAATTTAACCAGGAAAGTTTTTCACTTACTAGTGATATCTTCACACAATTCCCTATATACATATAGACAGAGGTCTAGATAATTTAGTCTTTTCGATACGATTTTTACCGGATCTTATTAGACACAACGTTACTGGTGGTGAGTCTATCGTCATCTCAGTATCCATTCCAACGCCAAAAACCACCTTTTTATAGAAAAGGGAAGCAAACGAGCTCACGTGACGGTAGTGATTACCGCCCATGAACACCTGCTATACCAGAGGCATAGCAGATGCGTTATCGGCCTTAGAATTTTACAGTTTTGGGTTTACCAACGTGAGCTTGTATCTAACCTTACTAATATAAGTGTAAAAATTCTTTTCGTAAGGAAACATAATAAAGATACAGTGTTTAAAAGGCTAAATAATTAGGTAGGTACCAGGTACAGTGATGACCACTATTCTCATCAATTTAGAGCATTGACTAAAATGGATTTTTGGAGCGCGACGAATTTCTATTATCTGACTTCGAAGCAATGATTATGGGTTCGTATTCTGCTACGATTAAATATTTGTGTGATGAATATATATATTTGAACTCTTTATATTGTATATTGTATAGCCGGCAGGTCCCAAATTGGCTCCGGTAACATGTGGGTCGAAAGGAGTATGTTTTCCACTGTCATAATCACTGAATATCCACTCCAGTATCATACAGACAATGTGTGAAGATAAAAAAGGGACAAGTGCAAATTAAATTCGCGAGACGAATGTTCCGTGCAAAGTTATTACAATATTGAGTTATTTATATAAACTATAAATATAATATTGAATTATTTATAAAAATAAATATTGATATCCTCACAACAAGCTATTTAATTATATATGTCACACGAAGCAATTTATAAGCAAATTATTTTCCATTTCACTGCCAAAAGTGACCCACATTTGGGCTACTACATGTAGCAAATTCCAACTCAATCCATCCGGTAGATTCAGAGTAAATTTAAGTAAATACGATAGGGCTTTTTTCTTCGAACGTACGAAAATCTAAAACTGGTTATAAAACGCGTTTCTGATATATGTCTGGTATATGTCTTTGTTATAAAGTAGCGAGTACACAGTTATGTATATATGTAATAAATATTAATTTTGACGGCCTCCGTGGACGAGTGGCGTACTCACCGGTTTTCAACACGTCGACAGCTCTGAAGGTTCGATTCCCGATCGGGTCAATGTAGAAAACACTTTTTCTACGTTTTCTCGGGCCTGGGTGTTTGTGGTAACTTCGTTATTTCTATTTCCATATTACAAGTGCTTTAGCTGCTTACTTTGGGATTAGTAACATGAGTTTTTTTAAGACTTACGCTCGAAGCCTTAAAATAACGTGAGATCTTTTCAAATTACACTAATTAAAACTTGTTGTCATTTTTTTTTTATAACAGCACATTACTAGATGTGTAACCAATAATAAAAAAATATCTTCACGCAATTACCAATACAGGGGTAGACAGAGATCTAGTCTAGACAATTAAGTCCCTTCGACCCACCTTCCTCCGAAGATAAATGCAGCGTAGGACGACCCCTCACGAGATGGAGCGACGACCTGCATAGTGTTGCAGGGAGTTGATGGATTCAAATGGCACAGTACCGCGCTATGTAGCAATCTTTGGGAGAGGCCTATGTTCAGCAGTGGACTTCGGATAGGCAGATATGATAATGATGATGCACCAATTCCAACCTGTCTGCCAAAAATGTGTTTAATTTGTAATGTCACTATTCTCCCGATGATCATGTGATCGGAATTCAAGTTAAGAGACCCGAGTTCAATCCACTGGTACAGACTTGGACAAAAAGACCACGACTGGCTACTAAATATCTGTCACGTTTATTTTTTTTAAGTTACTATTTACAAAATTAGCTATTTGCTAGTGAGTCCAAATTCTCCCGAAATCAGACCAGCTGGGGATCCTAATCGGGTCTCTTGACTCAAATCCCTTTCACCCTAACCACTCGGCTATCGTGAGTAGTAGTAAGACATAGGCGGTAGAGTAACATAGTCTATTTTTATTTTAGTAAAAACAATCAATTACTTGATTATAAAAAAGAACAAAGAAACAGCTAGCAGTTTTCTCTTTACTTTAAATTTTAATATGCTGTTGATTAACATCAAATTTCTATGGTTAGTTTTTAAACCGACGCTTAAAGACACGTTTGACTGCGTCAGTTCATTAGTCGGCTTGTCAGGAAACGTTCAATTGACTTTAGCTGTTGACCCAATTCATACCGAGTCGTTAAAAAAAGGAACGTACGTCTCATCGGGTACTCGGCTTGTTTTGAGTGGATAATTTAACCAGGAAAGTTTTTCACTTACTAGTGATATCTTCACACAATTCCCTATATACATATAGACAGAGGTCTAGATAATTTAGTCTTTTCGACACGATTTTTACCGGAGCATATTAGGAAAAACGTAACTGGTGGTGAGCCTATCGCCATCTCAGTATCCATTCCAACGCCAAAAACCACCTTTTTTATAGAAAAGGGAAGCAAACGAGCTCACGTGATGGTAAGTGATTACCGCCGCCCATGAACACCTGCTATACCAGAGGGAGGTGTGGACCTCCGGTTACCTGCACTCACCAGACGAAACGCAGAAGTATGTTAGACTTCTATTTACCGCCGGCATTCTGTGAGGTCGTGGTACTTCCCCAGTCGAGCCCGCCCATTCATGCAACAACAAAAGCTGGAGTGTGGCTCTACCACTGTTAAACATCTACACAGACATAGAAATCTATATTAATCACGCAAATGTTTGTCCCTAGCGGGTTTTGAATCCGCGACACATAGCTTTGTAGGCGGTGTTTTCACCTAAACCTAACCTTTTTATTGTAGTTTTCTAAGTTTTCTTATAAACATAAATGCTGCGAGAAAACTCGTCATTTAATTTAATTGTTGTTAACTATTCTCATTGGTATTTCTCGTTCTGTGAAAACTTCGAGGTGAGATGTGTACACAAAGTAGATACAACGGACGTTCTTTGTTTTATAACATGCAGCTGTGAATGAATAAAAGAATAACAACGGACGAAAATTGAGAAAGTTACGCTTGGTTTAGTTATGTCACGAACCAAGAGATCCAAGATCGATCCCCATGCGGTAGGCACGTACTAATAAGTTATATTGTTGGCTAGGACATAACATACGTCGACAGACTCACCACAACTTTGTCCCAAAATAAGCTCCAGTATAAAGTGTGTCGAAAGGACTACATTGTCTATACCTCTAACCTGTATTCAGACCTCTTACGGCGTAATTACAATACTATTACAAAACGACATAATTGTCTAGACCTCTGTCTGCCCATGTATTTTGAAAGGCGTGAAGATAGCTATTTATCTATTTATTTATTTATTATTTATTTTTTTATTAAGTCACGATGGCCGAGTGGTTGGGTGGTCAGAATTTCGAGTCAAGAGACATGAGTTCGATCCCAAGGTGGCAGGCTCGTACCAATGGCTTTTTCATAGGCTTATATACGAATTATATCGATGGCTTGGACATTAAGACGGCGACGGGCTCACCACCTATCATGTCGTCTCGAAAATATCTTCGGTGGAAGGTGGGTCAAAGGGTCACTTAATTGTCTACACTAGACCTCTGTCTACCCCTGTATTCGGAATTGCGTGAAGATATTTATTTTATTTACTTATTTATTGGATGAATTGCGGTGTAGAGAGAACTAATGAAAATAGATACGAGAACGAGAGTGTTGAGTAGTCTAAGCAGGAGTATTGAGCAAAATAATTGAGGGGTTTAAAAACATTACTATTGTTTACTCAATTTTAACACAGAGAGGACAATAGACATATTAATTACATAAAAATTCATTGATGAATCTCATTGCTAGTAACTATTGTAAGCCGCTTAATATAGGAGCAAGATGAAAAATATATCTGAACAGAGAGAGATGTAGAAGGTCCAAGACGAACGTTCCTCGATCAACTTTAGGATATTCTGAATAAAGACCAAGAGGACCCTCAGCCGATGTGCAGATATCAAAAGACTAATTGTCGTGACGGATGGGATCACAGTGGAAGGACGTGGTCTTTCCCTACCCCTAGAGGCTTGTTCATGGATATATATGCATACATAGATAAATATGTTATTGACTTTATGTTGTAGTTTATTGTTATAGTTTAATGTAATTTTAATTATATAGTTTCAAAATATATAATTTACCTTCTTGTCTTTGAGTGTCACTGTCCCAACAAGGTATCACGGGAACTACATATTTATATGTAAGACCATAATTGTTATGTAATAATCAATAAAATATTTGTTTTGAAATACTCGTAAATAAGGACAGTTTCGTGCTTTCTTTCATAGATAAGGACAAAATCACATATATTACTCCGATTCAAAAGTAAGCAGCTAAAGCACTCTCATTATGGAATCAGAAACAATGAAGCTACCTCAAAAACAAAAACCCGAGACAATGAAGAAATGTTTTACAGTGATGTTTTACATTGACACATCCGCGAATCGAATCCTCAAAATGTGTATGAATATTAGTTGTTTGAATGTTGAAAAAAATTCAATGAATGAATGAATGGCTTATAATGCAATGTGCTTCAGCGACCACAGTCGTTGTTTGAATCACAAAATTATCTCAATGAGAATGCAGTAATAAAATAGTGACCTATCATGCTGTGTGCTTCAGCGACTAAGATAATCCGTATGCATTATCATCTGCTGTGCTGTGCTGTGATAATCCGTATGCATTATCTGCTGTGCTGTGCTGTGATAATCCGTATGCATTATCCGTGTGTGACAACAAAAGACGGGGAATTAACGACGTTTGCAGCGTCGTTCATTTCCCGTCTTTTGTTGTCACACACGATTCGTGGAGGTCCGACTGAAAGTAACTTATGACTGGTAATTATTGCGTACAGTACATTGGATACTTGTTGCCATTATTATTTTTGATGTAGGCACAAACTGTAACTTGTATAAATAAACATCTTCACGCAATTCCCAATACTGGGGTAAACAGAGGAAGAGACAATTAGGTCCTTTCGACCCACTAAAGACATTTCAAGAGTAACGTGACAGGTGGTGACCCCATCGCCGACACCAAAAACAACTACGGTGGAAGGTGGATTGAAGAGACTTAATTGTCTACCCCTGTATAATAAATGGCGTGAAAATGACAGTATTTAGTTAAGTTTTTTGTATGTACGAGTAATCATAAAGCGATACTAAGTTGATGACAGAAGCCACTGCACTCCTTCACGGTAAGAATATTATAGTATTTCCCACATTGTTGTATGCAGAAGTCTAGAATGAAGTCTTTTCGACTAAGCCTATCTAAGCTAAGCCTATCGCCATCTTAGTATCCACTATTTGTACAACATATTTAGATAAATATAAATACAGTCCTGTCTCGTGTACAAACATTCATATTCATTACAGAAATGTTTGCCCCGAGCGGAATTTGAATCCGCAAGCCTTAGCTTCGAAGCCAGGTCCATTTGCCAACTCGACTATCGGGACAGGTCTATTTATTATTTATCTTCACGCACAATCCCTGACGGGGTAGCCAGAGAGAACAAATCGCCAAGTGTCACGATCCCTACATACTTCTTTCGCTTCTTTCAGATTCATCATCTTCTTCATACATGCACGTCTAGGTATCCGAGTACTCTTGACCCTCCCCTTCGAGCAATTTGCTCACATGGTCTTCGAAAGTTAGTCTCGGTCTACCTCGACACCGTTTAATATTAACTTTCGCGCTATATATTTTCTTCACCATTCGGTCTTCACTCATTCGCTCAATGTGCCCAAACCATCGAAGCACGCCCTTATCCATTTTTGAGACAAGGTCATCTTTCAAACCTGCCATATTGCGAATTTCTTCGTTTCGCTTTCGGTCGGCTATTTTACGAAGAGATCGCATCTCCACTGCATTCAACCTGCTTTTATGCTTCTTCTGGCATACCCAGGTTTCGCTGCCATATAACAAAGTCGGTACCAACACTGCGTTATGTATTGCAAGGCGTGCACTTTTCACTACGCCTTTCCTTTTGACTAACGCAGTCAGGGCACCATGGACTTTGTTCCCGACAGCGACACGCCTGTCTTCATCTAAATCACATCTTCCATCTCGGCTAAACGCACTCCCCAAGTATACAATTTCATTCACCTGTTCTAGACATTCCTGATTTACCCAAATACAACTTCGTTCTTTCTTCGTCCCTTTCAAATACCAGAACCTTAGTTTTATTAGCATTCAAACGGAGACCATTAATTTCACATTCTTCTTTCATACACGTGACTAATGCCTGCAGTTCTGCCTCTGATGGTGCAATAAGCACTCCATCATCAGCATACAGCAGACAATTTACTTTTATGTCACCCAATTTCACACCCAAACAGCTATCTTTCAGTTTCTGTAAACAGCTGTCGAGATACAGTATGAACAGCCAGGAAGACATGACACAACCCTGTTTTACGCCCGTTTGGACGCTAAACATGGGTGACAGGTCATGCCGTACCCGCACACAGGCTTTACAGTCACAGTAAAGTGACTGCACAGCCCTTAGCACATTTTCTTCCTTACAACCTTATCAAATGCTTTCTCAAGATCCACAAAAGCACAGAAAATCTTCTGGTTAGCAGCCAGAAGCTTCTCCGTGATCATGCGAAGAGAAAACATTTGATCCGTGCATCCTCTTCCAGGTCTAAATTCGCATTGTGCCTCCCATAAAAATCTTTCCGATTTCTCTTGCATCCTACGTGTCAAAACCTTCGAGTAAACTTTACTTGCTAAACTGGTCAAGCTGATCGCCCGATAGCACCCGCAGTCATAATGTGAACATATGACATAATGTGTTCGCCAGCACAAATTGCACAGCAGATGAAAGCTGTCCCAGACGCGAGGCCCACCATACTTGACCATTTCAGCAGTAACTCTGTCTAGTCCCGCAGCCTTACCACATTTCAAACTTCTAATCGCACATTCAATCTCTTTCATACTGATGACCTCAGTGTCATCGAGGTCCAAGTCTGGCGTACCAGTCACGGCGTCACCCCCGGATCCCTCACTAAGATAATCACACGCATACATCTATCATCATCTATAAAATTCGCTCCATCGCTGCATGACGTTCGATTATTCTGAGAGGACGTCATTGGTTCTCGAAAGCACTTTGTTCATTCTTAAGGCTGTCGCACCACTCCGGGTCCTTCCAACCTCTTTCCAGAATAATTTGGAGTTCTCCTTGAAGTTGTGCGACAACCTTTCGCCCGCTTCCATTCTACTCCTTTCACGCAATCTCAATTAATGCTTTCGTGTGAACTTTCTAAAGCTTATATCTTTCTTTCCTCTTCTCTCTCATATCCTTATCATTACTAGAGGCCAAGTAGTCTAACCATGCTTTCTTCTTCTTATTTACAGCTTCTTTCACTTCGTCATTCCACCATGCATCACCCTTTTACTACTACCTCTTTTCACAGTTCCACACCCGTCTTCCGCTGCACTTACCATTCCATCTCTAAGGCTCTGCCATATTTCTTCCACTCATTCTTTCCTGACATCGATGATGTCCAGCTTTTCGGCGACCCTTGCTTGATATTTATCCCTAGTATCCGCTTCCTGAAGCTTCCAGCTTCGGATGCTAACGACCGACTGTGGTTCTGGTATCGCCGTCCGGTGGCGCCAACCCGCGAACAGACCCCTAAATCTAGTTATCACTAGATAGTGATCCGTTCCCAGGTCAGCACCCCGGAACACTCGCGTATCCATTACCTGTTTTCGCAGTCGGTCATCCACCAGGAATAAATCGATCATACTTCTCTCATTCTCTCTTGTTCTAGTATACATATGGATTTTTTTGTGACTAAACATAGTGTTTGTCACAAGAAGACCCTTTTCCTTGCATACAGCCAGTATAATACTCATTACAATACAGTACAATACTCGTACCCTGGCCAAGCGGTACCAACCCATCCATTCAAATCACCACATACAACAATTCTTTCGTTTCCTCTAACCAAGTCTAGAACTTCTCTTACATTCTCCCAAAACTCAAACTCCTCCAGCTCAGCTCTGGACGACGAAGCTACCGGCACATTAACAGCCAAAAGGAATAACTTCGTCAGTCCCAATTTAAAGCGAACCCAGAGAAGTCTCAAGTTCACAACCTTATATTCAGTCATAACATCGACCAACCGAGACGACAGCAGCACCCCCACTCCCTGGCAGGCGCTCTCGCTCTCCGGGACTCCGGACCATAGAGCTAACGCCCCGCCAGGGAGCTCTTCATTACCGCTGCCCTTCCGCTTGGTCTCCGACAAACACACGACATCTAACTCTCTTTCTTTCATTATTTCAATCAACTCATTCGTCTTTTCTCTCATGCCTCCTCTAACATTCCACGTGCCAACTCTGCACTCCGTCCTCCACCTTCCGCCGTGTCGGGCGTGACGGGTGGCGGTCCCCATCGCTGCTTTGCTCGCTGCATTCCACACCAACGGGGACGAACTGGTGTGCGTCGCCTTGGGGGGACGCCCTAACCCTTGTTGGCATGGGTGCACAGCTGTGTAGAATTGCAGCCCTGAAAAGGGCTGGCAGGGGTCGCGACGAGCACGCTTCTACAATGACCCCCAAGGGACAGGATTAATTGAATAAAAAATGTTGTTTCTCATATATATATATTTCCTTTATGAAGAAGACCGTTACGTTAATATCGACATGAAACTTTGCCAGTTGTAGACTTTTTCATCAAACTTTAGCGGAACGAAAAGCTTTTGTTTCGGGTCTGTACAATGGGCTGTTATCCCATTCAAACTACTGTTCTAAAGTGTACCGGGCGGTGAGTGGGAAAATTTAAGCTACCTGAAATTTATTTCAAGTACAAACTTCGCTGTGTTTGTAAAATACTATGTAACAAATACAATATTTGTAAAATAGTAATAAGTCTCGATAGCCGAGTGGTTGGATGATCAGAATTCGAGTCCGGAGACCCGAGTTCGATGCCTAGGTGAGCTCGTACCGATGAGTTTTTTTCAAAATATATGTACGATTGGTATCGTCGGCTTAGGCGTAAAGACGGCGACAGGCTCACCACCGTGTTGTTACCCGAAATGTAGTTCGTATTGGGAAATGCGTGAAAAAAATATATCCAGGTATTGCGTTGATCCGCGTCAATCCGCTTGCCAAACGTGGTGATTATGGAAAATCCTACTTAAAGGCGAGGCCTGTCTTCTGCTGGGGACTTTTATAAGCCGTTATGTAATATTGACGAAAAAATATTAGAATAAATATCTCATAATGTATGTAATAGGTGACGTAAACACAAATGGATATATACAAATAAAAAACCAAAGCGTTCGTTACCTTTTTTACGGATAATCTGACGAGTGAATCTCTTCAAAGAGCGGATTATGAATCGTCGATCCACTCAAATGCTTTTGTTTTTTATATCTATTTTTTTCTTTTAAACCATCGATAACAAGATACTGGCAGCATTACTTAGCGTTTCAAAGGGCAATATTTATCACTTTTATTTTCTATGGATTGTAGGTTTAAGACCTCAATAAACAAATTTAACTTTTTTTATGAAAAACAACAATTACATTACGTAGTTGCTATGCTTCTGTCTGGAATGACTCACGACATTAGTCGAATAGCGGACTCGAACCTGCGACATCAGGTTTCGTAATTCGCATCCATCGATCGCATCATCCTTTAGGATATTGACGCTTAAAATTGTTAATTTAACATTTCATTTTAATTATTTCAAGCCGCGATATCCGAGGGGTAGGGGTCAAAGATCAATCACCATGATTCGAGTACTATCCTGAGAAGGAAGCATCGTACCAATGAGAAATGAATGAAAAACCTCATTGGTACGATTCTTCCTTCTAAGGGTGGAAATTGGATTGATAGAATTATGTTGGATTTGTATCACTGGCTTTTACACCAAGACGGCACCAGGCTGACCATCACCAGGCTGTTCAAAACAGGGAGCCTGTTCTCCCTTCCGATGTCCCCGGTGATATGTGAGTCGAAAGGGGTAAATTGTCCGGACATCTGATTACTTCAGAATTGGGCATGCAAGAAGAGATACAATTATTAACGTTTTTTCTTAATTTGATAATCCTGACTTTTCAGTTAGGAATTATCAATACGATAACGCCAATTTAATTTTTATTATACAACTTTATTGATTTTTAAAGCATATTTATGCTGAAAATTTATGTTATTAAATTAAAGAGAAAAAAGTTAAAATTTCAACTGACACGGGCGGGATTCGAACCGTGGTGAAGCTCTTACCTCCGAGCCACCGTGTCTTTCATCGCATCAGTTGAAATTTTAACTCTGTATTCTCTTTATATTACTTGTGCCTTGTTTTATTGGCATTGGCGCCATCTGTTATCCCTTTTACAAGTGACAATTTGATAATCCTGACTTTTCAGTTAGGAATTATCAATACGATAACGCCAATTTAATTTTTATTATGCAACTTTATTGATTTTTAAAGCATATTTATGCTGAACATTTATGTTATTAAATTAAAGAGAAAAAAGTTAAAATTTCAACTGACACGGGCGGGATTCGAACCGTGGTGAAGCTCTTACCTCCGAGCCACCGTGTCTTTCATCGCATCAGTAGAAATTTTAACTCTGTATTCTCTTTATATTACTTGTGCCTTGTTTTATTGGCATTGGCGCCATCTGTTATCCCTTTTACAAGTGACAATTTGATAATCCTGACTTTTCAGTTAGGAATTATCAATAGGACAACGCCAAATTTAACAAAACAGAAAAATTTAAAATTTTAATATGTCTTAGAGCGCGCTGACAAAGCGAGGCTGCATTTAAACAATTCAAATTGTGCTCTCGACTGTTTCATCAAACGAAGAAAAATATGTCTACAAAACCAAAAGGTTGGGTACGGAAGTTCTGCTGTGGACTTTAGATAGATTGTAGTGGTAGTTACGATGATACTTACTTAAGTATCTTTACGCACAATTTCTAACGGGGTAGCCAGAGAGAACAGAGTGTCAACTGTGAAGATCTTTAGATCCTTTCATACCTCTTTCGCTTCTATCAAACTCATCATATTATTCATACACGCACGTCTAGGTGTCCGAGTACTCTTGACTCTGTCCTCTTCGAGCATGGTCTTTGAAAGTTAGTCTTGGCCTACCTGCGCATCTTAAAGATATATTCACAATTCTAGTGCCTTCAATGCGTAAGGGTTGTGGGTTCGAATCTCGGTATACAAATATTTGTGTGATGAATATGTTTGTACTCAAACCATGGATTTTTCTCCATCCAGTTTCAAGTCAAAAATATACTATGAAGACTTCAAAAAAAATTCCATATCTGAAGCTGAATATTTCTGCCTACTCTAAATGAGGTCCATTCAGTAGCCCCATGTGAGATAGGTCAAGATCTTTATTCAGTATGAAATTAATGCAGGGGATGTTTTGTGTTTAAGTATGAAATTAATGCAGGGGATGACTTTGCTGGAAGAGGGTTTACTTTTTGTTCTGACATTTTCAAGTGGTGTCAATTTAATTTTTGTGTCGAATTAAGATGACCCAACCTCTCGGCTATCATGGCTTTTCTCTTCTACCTCACTTATTTTCCAATATCTTCAGTTATGGAGGAGTAGTTAGAGATCTAGGCAATTCAGTATTTTCAAATGAACCATTATGACAGTTTCTAAGACAGTTACCGTGTTAGTTTTCAAGCCAACGATACAAATCACACATAAGTGTCTCAAGAAAAACATCTACACGTATTTTCTAATACTAGGTCAGGTAGAGGTCCGAAGCTTACTATGGAACAATAGGCAGATAGGATAGGAAACGGAAAGCCTATCAAGCCTGAAAGCCTGTCTTATGGTCTAGGCACATAAATTTATGTACATAAATTATATATACAAACGTGACTCGTGTACAAAAATTTACATTTAACACGCAATTTTATTTTTATCATTCTTAACCGAACGTCACATAACATAAAAACGAAAAAATTCTGGCACCAAAAAATCAAATCAATACTCATTTATCACAAAACAAAATAGGTTTAAGTTAAAAAAAAAATAACATTCCTATACAACTACACAATTATCCATGATGGATTTAGTAAATGGTTTTGAAATTGAACCCCTAACACAGAGCTGTGATACCATTCTATTGCTTTCGTCCCACGGGAGTCGTGACTGTCTTCCGCCTTATATTTTATCCCGGAGGTGATAAGAGGATACCATACTGACGAGCAGTTTTTTATTCATATTCTGGGATCATATTTGGATTCTACTTGATGTTATCGTACATAAAGACGTGTTGAATAAATAGGCAGGAATGAGAGAAAAACTCTCTATTAAACGACTTCAAATAAAGGAGGAGATCCTATATCTTTTAAATCGATGCCTCCTTCAAGCATAACAGTAATAAGTCCACAATAGAATATTTGATTTAAATTAATAACTAACAAGTTTAGCTAAGATTTTTATAAGCTATTCATTCCAATGCAAAAAGCAAAAAAACTGTAAATTAATTAAACAACAAAAACTAAAGCTTTAACTACTTCGGCTCCGTCAAATTAGGACTTCAGCAAACTGCTGCTGTACAGTTGAGCTGTCGCTTTGATTTTAATATAAAGCCTAGCATATTTATAAGTCATGGTAACATTTTAACTCCAAGACTCACTTTGAGCTAAACTGCGCACTTTGCTAATAAAATGTTAACTAAGTGATAAGCCCATCGCCGCGTAAATGTCCGAGCGAACGGTACAATAATACTTGAGCAGATATTGATAATTCTATGTTCAGATCTACAAAGCTGTGAAAATTTGAGTGACGATAATTTAACTGAATAATAAGCGTTAAGTGTTATGTGTTACGTAGTCAATTAAAATATTCAGCATGGCGTTGTAATTAACTTTGGGCTGCAATTAAATTATATCTGTTGATGCCCACACACGATATTGTTACGGTGATGTTGGTCTTAGAATATGCCTTATTCTATTGCTATTTATCAATTATAGTTATTCTAAACAATAATTTAATTTGAAATTGTATAATTTCATCAGATTTCATTCATTTCATACAAACATAACGGCCTATACAAGTCCTCTGTAAGACATAGGACTCTATCATCAACGAGGGTTTTTCATTATCGCCACGCTTGCTAAGCGGATTGGCGATCGCAGTACCAGACACCTCGCACCACTGACGCTGCTGCTCGTCACACGTCACGTGGATAAAACTCGTGTCTAAACCTACACACATCGATCATAAATTCATCAAAGAATTTGTTACGTGTACAGAGAGCCAAATCCGTTGAGCAGTTTCAAGGTGAAGATGTAATAAAAACACACAAATTTCTGTATATTTTAACATATTTAAATGACACTTCAAGGTCACATCTATCAAGTGTCACACTCCTCAATAGAAATCCGTACTCTTGAAATGCCATGCAAAATGAAGTAAAAATAATAATTAATACAATTTTTCAATTTCAAATAAATTTGTTATTAATTATGTAATGTTTGAGAACTCTTTGCCCATATATTAAGAAAAGTAAAGTCATGATAGCCAAGTGGTTGGGTGGTCGGAAATTCGAGTCAAAAGACCCGAGATCGATCCCCAAGTGGCAGGCTCGTATTAATGGTTTTTCAGAAACTTATGTACGAATCAAATTGGCTTGGAAATAAAACAGCGACGAGCTCACCACCTGTCACGTCGTCCCGAAAATATTTTCGGTGGTGGGAGGCTCAAACTGACTTAATTGTCTGGTCAAGACCACTGACAACCCCTGTTTTGGGAATGGCGTTTTAAACTGTGGTAGAGCCACGCATCGGCTTTTGTTGTTGCATGAATGGGCCGGCTCGACCGGGGATGTACCACGACCTCACAAAATACCGGCGTGAAGTAGAAGTCTAACAAACTTCAGCGTTTCGTCTAGTGAGTGCAGGTGACCGGAGGCCCACACCCTCTCCCCCTCCCACAATTCTTATGGGGAGGTACTCCAAGGCCGGCAACGCATCTGCTATGCCTCTGGTTTATGTTAATAGGTGTTCATGGGCGGTGGGACAAAAAAAAAATTCAATAAACCTACTGATAGTACGAGCCTGCCACCTGGAAATCGATCTCTTAAGTCTAATTGCTATCACCCAACCACTTGGCTATCGTGACTTGCTACTATCAGATATCAATTACCATCATTACTATGAGGTTTTTTTTATCTAGAAATATATTTTAAATTATCATGACAGTATTGTTCAAAGATTATCATACAAACCACCGTTGCCACCACTTCATGAGAAATGTGAGAGTCGACTTACCTGAAAAAAAAAACAAATTTTGTCTAGTATTTATTTATAATATTTTGTATTTATAATTTTATTATTTATTTATAAGTTTATTTTATTTATTTATAATTTTATGCGTCAATATCCTGAAGGATTAGGTTGCGAATTGCAAAACTAGACGTCGCAGGTTCGAGTCCGCTATACGACTGTTGTCGTGGATCACTGCAGACACAAGCATAGCAACTTAATTGCAGTGGTTAATAGGCATACGTAATGTAATTTTTTTTTTAAAAAAAAGTTAAATTTAATTATTGAGGTCTTAAATCCATAGTAAGAAAATAAAACTCTTAATATTTCACTTTATAATGTTTCCCTAAGTAATGCTGCCAGTATCATGTTAACGAAGGTGTAAAAAGAAAAAAGAGATATAAAAACGGAAGCAACACTCAAATAGTAATAAATATTTATTATAGCAGTAATATTTATAACAGGAATAAATAATTATTTATTTGACAAAACTTAAAATAAAAATACAAAAGTTCCCTAGCACCTGAACTAGGACAACCTATACGTCCATACTATGTACATCACAAGGGATATTGTTTTTTCCATTCCGATCTGTAACAAAACAGAAAAATGTAAATATGCCCTAGAGCGCGCTGACAATGCGAGGCTGCATTTAAACAATTCAAACTGCGGTCTCGACTGTTTCATCAAACGTAGAAAAATATGTCAAAAAAGTCCAAAGATTACGGACGTTCAGCTGTGGACTTTAGATAGGTTGTAGTGTCATTTATGATAATACTTATTTACTTAAGTATCTTTACGCCCAATCCCTGACGGGGTAGCCAGAGAAAACAGATCGCCAAGTACCACGATCTTTATATAACTCTTTCGCTTTTTTCAAATTCATAATTTTCTTCATACTCGCACTTCTAGGTATTCGAGTACTATTGACTGTGACCTCTTTCGAGCAATTTTCTTACATGGTCTTCGAAAGTTAGTCTCGGCATACCTGCACGTAATATAAAAATATTAAACTTCTGAAGCCTTCAAAAAATAATTGTATGAAGAATATGAATGTTTGTACTCGAGCCATAGATTTTAATTAGTATTTATGAATATTTATCTAAAAAAAAAAAACATTTATCTATGTAAATATATATCTATGTTAGTACATTGTACCGTTATGTTGTCTCAAAATAAGCTCCGGTGAAATGCCAGTCGGAAGGACTAAATCGTTTAGAATTCTGGCCACCCCTGTATCGAGGAAAATTTCTTTGTTAGAAACATTGTTAATTATATGTATCTTCACGCAATTCTCAATACAGGGTCTTGACAATTAAGTCCCTTTAAACCACCTTCCACCGAAGACATTTTTGGTACAACGTGACAAGTGGTGAGCCCGTCGCCGTTATTAATTAATTAATAATTTTCGATTATTCTTGTCGGAAGTTCATTTCTAAGTAACAAATCAGATTCTAATGAATAGTTTGAAACTTTTAACTTTTAAGTTTCAAACTATTTCAATTAAACTTCAATAGTTTGTAAATTGGTCGAACTTAAATATCAGAGGCGCAAAACATGAATCGAATGAGTGTCGATATCATTCCTCAGTAATATGACAAGTCTACACTAAAAATATCTTTTTTTACACATGGGGACATATCTATCCCCCTCCCCCCAAGCCCACGGTCTTCCGCCATCGCCGCAGGTTGGCCATAGGAAAGCTCTCACATACATCCCCGACCCTATGCGCGCTGGCCGGCACTTCGTCGTGTCCGAACTGATGTAACTGAAATATTAAGGTTGTATGATCTGATTTTTATATATCAAGTTAAAGACAAGGTGACAGGTAGAGAGCCTGTCACCGTTTTCATGTCCAAACCAACAATAGAAAATAGAAATAAATACTTATGTACGTTTTGAAAAAATCCATTGGTACGAGCCTACCCCACCAGAGGATCGAACTCGGGTCCCTTGACTCGAAGAGATGTTGCATCTCTTTCCATTTTTTACAAGATTTACTACGGCGAGTGCTCTGAGGAATTGTTCGAATTAATCCCAGCCGCTGAATTTCACTATCGTAATAAGGTACGATGTAAGGTACGGTGTTGATGGATTTATTTAAAAACCTCTGCTACCGTGACTTTTGTTTTACTTAGTGTGCAAATAATGTTTAAATAAATAAATATGAATGTTTGTCCCTGAGTCAAGGATGTTTATATTATTGATTGATGGTTTATCTATGTAAGTATACTAGTATGTACGTATATATTTTCAAATATTTTATACAAGTACAAATTACGAAGTACTCGTACATAAAAACAGGAATTTCATATCAACATTTGCTGTGTGGTATCGGCGTAAGAGAGTTGTACGCTTTCATCCCAAGGGTATTGTAAGAGGTAGCTAACAAAGAAGCCTTGGAGGTGTCATTCAATATCAATAAACGGCGTGATAAAAAATCGAAAAATACCATTTTTAACCACCTTGAAAAAGAAGGTGGTTCTCAAGGCGTATGTATGTTTTTGTTATTTTTAATACGTCATAAGTCCATCACATACGAAGAATCAAAAACTCTTTTTTTTGTTTGTTGCTTGTACTTCCTGTTGTGGCTCATTATCACCACATCAAAATTTTATCGATTTAAATCCAAAAAAAATTCCTCGATTTGTGAACCCAATGGATTTTGGTTGTTTGTGCCTTTGATTCAATATCTACAAGGATGCTGAGCTGAATAAAGAAACGACTGCACTCAATTGAAGTCACGATAGCCGAGTTGGTTGGTTAGTCGGAACTTCAAGTTGAGAGACCCGAGTTCGATCTCCAGGTGGCAGGCTCGTATAAAAGGGTTTTTCAAAAACTTATGTATGAATCATATCGTTGGCTTGGACATAAAGACGGCGACGGGCTCACCACCTGTCACGTTGTCCCGAAAATATCTTCGGTTGAAGGTGGGTCAAAGGGACTTAATTGTCTAGACTAGACCTCTGTCAACCCCTGTATTGGGAATTTCGTGAAGATATTTATATTTATTTGAATAAAACAATATGGCGTAATGTAATATGGCCATAACAAAATGGCGAAGTTAATGCCTACACGCATTCTCTACTTCGCTACCTTTAGTATCAGCAGAAAATCTAGTGACGGGTGCAAATCACGAACTTAAAGTTAAAGAAAAACAATGCAATTATTATAATGAAAATAGCTGACCCCGAAAACGTTGTTTTGCCATATAAAAACTAGAGGTTCACCGTTTAGGGTTGTATGTATTTTTCATGAAAAAATTAAAAAAATTCTGAAAATTAAAAAAAAAATGGGTAGATTACCTTTAATATTTAGGCGGAGGAAAAATTAGATGGTGTCTGATTCTCAGACCTACCCAATATGCATACAAAGTTTCATGAGAATCGGTCGAACCCTTTCGGAGGAGTTTAACTACAAACACTGCGACACGGTAATTTTTTATTAGATAATAGCAAATACTGTACACACACATATCCAAAATATGCTTTAACATAAATATAGACAGCCATACAATAATATTTAATACCTATAATAAATACATACACAATAAATAAATATGATGTTTACATATGATACATACTTAACAAAATAACAGTTTCTGAAGATTTCTAATATTTCATTAACATCCCATAAATATTTGCCACTGGAGAGATTCAAACCCACAACCTTTAGTTTTGAACACTCAATTTAAGTTCACTATCTACTAGGCTATCGTGTCGTCAATAAAAAAAACCTGTGAGTCAATAATTCTCTCTCTCTCTCTCTCTCTCTTTAATCATTTCCAACACATCGTGACTGCCATGAAGTGCCAGTGGGTGTGGCGTAACTGCATAACGTGTTATTGGAATTCCATCAAATACGCTGTTTTACGTTCTCATATGCGCCGTACCCAGAAGGTGACGTCATTTAGATATCGGAAAGATATTAGTATAAATTGTTTTATAATTTACTTTTCGAATCGTTACTCTGCTTCATTATTATCTTTTTATCTTTTGTGTTTTGTGCATTAAGGAGAAGGTCTAAACTAGACCTCAGTCTATCTCTGTATTGGTAATGGCGTGAAGACATAAGGAGGAAGTGAATTTGAAGGAACCTAAAGAGGTATATCACAATGGGCGATCTGACCACTCTGCCGATTGCATGACGGAATAAGTATGAACATATAACCAAAAACCAGAGATAGCGACAACATCACATAATACATGAAGTTGTTGCTATCTCGGTTTGAAAGCAACAACGTCATATCGACCACGAAGGCAGTATAGCTGAGTAGTTGCGTGATTGGATTTCAAGTCAGGAGACCCGAGTTCGATCTCCAGGTGGCCGGTGCCAATAGGTTTTTTCAAAAACTTATGTACGATTATATCGTTGGCTCGGACATAAGGACGGCAATGGCCTCACCACCGGTCGCGTTGTCCCAAAAAATATCTTCGGTGGATGGTGGGTCGAAGGGACTCGGTTGCCTAGACTAGACCTCTGTCTACCCCTGTATTGGAAATGGCGTGAAGCTGATTGTATGATATATTGATACCAAAAGAAGTATTGGCTACTAAGTATGAGCATTAGTACTAATGATAAGGAATAAGACACAACGAAAAAAGAAACGGAACTCACGTACAAACACCCTTTAGGAAAAGTGGCTTGCTCCATTTCCTAGTCTACAATAACCATTGCCTACGCCACTCATCTACGAAGCTTGCTGAATGATATTAATACTATTAAAATAATAATATCATAAAATTTAAAGTCACGATAGCCGAGTGGTTGGGTGATCGGAATTAGAGTCAAGAGACACGATTTCTATCCCCAGGTGTTGCGCTTATACCAATGAGTTTTCAAAACTTGTTTACGATTTATATCGTTGACTACATAAAGACGGCAAGCTCACCAACGGTCCGTTGTCCCAAGAAATGACTTCAGTGAGAGGCCGGTTACAAAAGACCTTATTATCAGGACCTCTTTCTACCTTTGTTATGGAGAATAGTTTGTAAATATATTCTTAACATTATACAATTGCAATGCAATAGCACACTACCTAGACTAGATATCAATTTTTGTTTCAACGTGAATTTTTGTCTTAAATTACCTATATTCCAAATTCTCTTCCATTTCAAACATTTATTGGTCTCTTTCTGTCGATGCTTTTCAAGTCTGTAAGATAGCTCGCACGTTTAGATAATGTGGGAGATCGAATCTTTATCGACTTGAATTACCGTAATAATAGGGGAATCCATTCATCGTCCTGGGAACAGTTAAAAGGAATGAAAAGGGTGTTTGGAGTCTTTGTTCGCTGGAATATAGATATCTTGTTATATATACTTTTAAATCAGGATAGCCGAATGGTTGGATGATCGGAATTCGAGTCAAGAGGGCAGAGTTCGATTCCCAGATGGTAGGCTCATACCAATGGGTTTACTTCAAACTTATGTACGATTAATATCGCTGGCTTAGACATGAAGACGGCGATTGGCTTATCACCTGTCACGGTGTCCAAAAATATGTTTTCTGTGAAAGGTGGGTCGAAAGGACTTAATTATCCAGACCTCAGTATTGGGCATGGCATGAGGATATTTTTAATACATTTTAAAGTTAATGGAAACCGCAATGTGGAGATTTCATATGTATAGTAGTTTCATCTGGAAGAGTCCACTGCAGTGCGTAGGTGCCCTTGCCAAGCGGATTGGCGATCGAGGCACCTTAGACGCTGCTGTCCATCACCGGTCTGCTGAATTTAGCTCTGGTACTTTTCGAGATGGTTATTCCGCCATCTGTCAATAGTCTTTTGCATTTTCAAGGCCATTTGTCCCCTCACCCACGGGAAGAGCGGAAGAATACATAGATAGTGACAATATCACATGCATTGATCTGTTTAATGACTAATAACCTTAAGCGCTTTTATTATGGAATCAACGAAGACACTCACACCCGAAAAAATGTAGAAAAATCGTTTTCCACATCCGACCAAAAATCGAAACCGGGACCTTAGAGCTGACGGCACCATAGCATGTCGTCAAAAAATGCGTGCAGTAATTATACAGAATGCACTACCACTAACTACACAGATATACACCCGGTAACATGCACCACCATCAACAATTACACGATACGTGTTTCGCCTCCTAATAAAGCATTAGGCATTAGACCGTAGAGAGAGAAATCACTCGATCCGTTCATAATAACCTAAACATTATTTTATAACATTACTCTCTTTTAGAAAGTCTCTTTCTCACCTAAATAAATAATTTTTTTTGTACTTCAAAAAAATATTCCATATCTTTAGCTGAATATTTCTGACTACTCTAAATGAGGTCCATTCAGTAGCCCCAAGTGAGATAGGTCAAGATCTTTATTCAGTATGAAATTAATGCAGGGGATGTTTTGTGTTGCTGATTCCGGTTTTGCTGGAAGAGGGTTTACTTTTTGTTCTGATATTTTTAAGTGGTGTTAATTTAATTTTTGTGAATATTCAATTTCTGAGGAGAAGCTCCGGAGGATTAATTAAAATTATAGTATATATATAATTATAAATGCAATTAGAAAATCTACTTTTTTATCCTCACGTATATTCTAATACAGGGGTAGTCATTGATCTAGACAATTAAGTCTTCAAGTTTTATGGAAAAATTTTTTGGTATCTTTCGTCGTCTTTGTGTCCAAGCCTACGATAAAATCGTACATATTTTTGGAAAAAATTATCGGTTCGGGCCTACCACCTGGGGAACTCAGATCTCTTAACTCGAATTACGATCACACAACCTCTCGGCTATCATGGATTTTCTCTTCTACCTCATGTATTTTCCAATACCTTCAGTTATAGAGGAGTAGTTAGAGATCTAGGCAATTCAGTATTTTCAAATGAACCATTGTGGCAGTTTTTAAGACAGTTACCGTGTTAGTTTTCAAGCCAACGATACAAATCACACATAAGTGTCTCAAGAAAAATATCTATTCACATTTTCCAATACTAGGTTAGGCAGAGGTCCGAAGCTTACTATGGAACAACGCGATAGGTAGATAGGATCGGAAACGGAAAGCCTATCAAGCCTTTTCAGGCTTGCCTGTCTGAGTGTCTAGACACATAAATTTATGCACATAAATTATATATACATACGTGACTCGAGAAGAAAAATTTATATTTAAAGAAAATATCTTCGCGCCATTTCGAATACAGGGGTAGACGGAGGTCTAGTCCAGACAATTAAGTCCCTTCGACCCATCTTCCACCGAAGACTTTTTAGGACAACGTGACAGGTGGTAAGCCTGCCGCCGTCTTTTAAGTCTAAGCTAACGATATGAATCGTACATAGGTTTTTGAAAAAACCCATTAGTACGAGCCTGCCACCTGCGGATCAAACGCGGGTCTCTCGACTCGAAATTCCGACCACTCAACCACTCGACTATCTTGACTTAAAGATTTATATTTAACACGCTAAACCCCATTGTCATTTTTATCATTCTTAACCGAACGTCACATAACATAAAAACGAAAAAATTCTGGCACCAAAAAATCAAATCAGTACTCACTTATCACAAAACAAAATAGGTTTAAGTTAAAAAAAAGAGGAATAACATTCCTATACAACTACACAATTATCCATGATGGATTTAGTAAATGGTTCTGAAATTGAACCCCTATATGTAACACAGAGTTATGATACCATTCTATCGCTTTCGTCCCACGGGAGTCGTGACCCGTCTTCCGCCTTATATTTTATCCCGGAGGTGATAAGAGGATTGCGTACTGACGGGCAGTTTGTTATTCATGAGGAATATTCTGATATCATATAAGGATCCTCCTTGATTTTGTCGCATATAAAGACGTGTTGAATAAGTAGGAAGAAAAGAAAAAACTCTTTATCAAATGACTTCAAACAAAGGAGGTGGTCCTCAATATCACAATTATATCTATACATCAGCAAGAAATGCTTATCAGATATTTGATTTAAATTAATAACTTACAAGTTCAGCTACGGTAGTTACTTAGTATTTTTTATAAAAGATTCATTAAAAAAGAAACATATTTGACAATTTTTATAGAAAGAATAAAAAAATAGAAAATTAATTAAACAGCAAAACAACTTGAGACGTCAAATTAGGATTTCAGTACACTGCTGCAGTACTTTTGATTTGTAGCGCCGATTTCAACTGAACCATAGCATATTAATAATTAATAACATAAAAGTCGCTATGTCCGAGTGGTTGGGTGATGGTAATCCGAATCGAAAGACCCGAGTTCGATCCCCAGATGGCAGACTCGTACCAATGGATTTCATCAAAAACCTATGTAAAATTCCTAACGTTGGCTTGGACATAAGACGGCGACGTATGAAAAATTGTCTAGAACTCTGAACTGAAGCGGTTTAACGCTTACTCAAATCTTAACTCATTAATTAACACTTAAGTTGAACACATACTTTGTTTCACAATTTTTATCATAATTTTCCCAGAACTAGGGTAGATAGAGGTAATTAAGTCCTTCGGATGCCCCTTTCAACGAAGCTGTTTGGAACAACGTGACAGGTGGTGAGCTCATTGCTGTCTTAGTGTCCAAGCGAATAGTACAAAATACATTAAGGGATATTTATAATTCTATTTTCAGATCTACAAAGCTATGAAATTTTGAGTGACAACAATTTAACTGAATAATAAGCGTTGTCTGTTACGTAGTCAATTAAAATATTCAGCATGGCGTGGTAATTTACATTGGGCTGCAATTAAATGAGATCTGTTGATGCCCACACACGATATTGTTATCGTGATGTTAATAATAATAAATAAATATCTTCACGCAATTCCCAATACAGGGGTAGACAGAGGTCTAGTCTAGACAATTAGGTCCCTGCGACCCACTTTTCACCGAAAATATTTTCGGGACAATGTGACAGGTGGTGAGCCCGTCGCCGTGGTACTGTGATGTTGGTCTCAGAATATGCCTTCTTCTATTGCTATTTATTAATTAGATTTATTCTTCACAAGGCTTTCATTCGTCGACGTCACGTGGATAAAACTCGTGTCTAAACCTACATACATCGACCATAAATTCATCAAAGAATTTGTTACGTGTACAGAGAGCCAAATCCGTTGAGAAGTTTCAAGGTGAAGATGTAATAAAAACACAAAACTTTTATATTTTTAACATAGAGTAATATTAAAATTACACTTCGAGGTCACATATATCAAGTGTCACTCCCTAATTGAAATCCGTACTCTTGAAATAACAAGCAAAAGAAAAAAATAATAATTAATACAATTTACAATTTCAAATAAATTTGTTATTACTCGTTATTATGTAATGTTTGGGTACCCCTTGCCCATATATTAAGAAATGTAAAATAGTAAAATAAAAAATGTCACGATAGCCGATTGGTTGGGTGGTCGGAAATTCAAGCCAAATGACCGTTCGATACCCAGGTGACAGTCTTGTACCAATGGGTTTTTATAAAACCTATATACGATTCTGATCGTTGGCTTATAGACATAAAGACGGCGACGGGCTCACCACCTATCACGTTGTCCCAAAATATTTTCGGTGGTAGATGGGTCGAACAGACTTTATTATCTAGACTAGACCTCTATCTGCCTCTGTATTGGGAATGGCGTGAAGATATTTTTTTTAATAGTAAAATTTGCAATTGTCTGTTTGTACCAAAATAAAAAGAGAAAAAAACTATATACATGTTTTTATTTTAGACAGGCTAAGGTGGGGCATGAGATAAAAAAAAGATAGGGAAACGCTGCTCAATATACAACAAGTATCCACTATTCAATACTAACACTGTTCAAAGATTATGAAAAAGCAACAATCTCTGCGTACGTACATGTAACGTAATGTTATATATTTACAAAACAATTTTGAACAAGATTTATTTGAGCTACTTTAAAGCGCAAATACCAAACGTCATTGAGAGCGTTGGGATTCCTCAAAATGTATCCGATGAAATTTGTTGCCGCAAACATTTCTACTGTTTACCTTGTTTAATGTTCGGCTTTTATAGAATACTAACTTCTACTTCCACTGCGCGTTATCTCAAATATTTTACTTCAGGCTTTAATTTTTCAAACAAACAAACATCGTCATGCCATTCCCAATACAGGGGTAGACAGAGGCCTAGACACGTGAGACCTGTTCCTGTTGGTGAGCCTCTCGCTGTCTTTATGTCCAAGCTATACGTATATAGGTTGTACGAAACTTTAGAAAAACCCATTGGAATGAGCCTGCCACCTGGAGATCGAACCCGAGTCTCTTGAGTCTAATTCTAATCACCCAACCACTCGGCTATAGTGACTAACTACTATCAGATATCAATTACCATTGCTATACGGTTTTTATTTCTAAAAATAATTAAATAAATAAATATCTTCACGCAATTCCCAATACAGGGGTAGACAGAGGTCTAGTCTAGACAATTAAGTCCCTTTGACCCACCTTCCACCAAAGATATTTTCAGGACAACGTGACAGGTGGTGAGTCTGTCGCCGCATTTACGTCCAAGCCAACGATGTAATTCGTACATAAGTTTTTTAAAAACTCATGTCTCTCGACTCGAAATTCCGACCACCGAACCACTCGGCTATCGTGACTTTATTTCTAAAAATACATTCAAAAATATCATGGTAATATTGTTCCACGAATATTATACAAACCATCATTGCCTCCACCTCATGCGAAACGTGACAGAAGACTTACTTGAAAGAAAAAACATTTTTTTCTTGAATTTAGAAATTTCTCGAAATAAATAGTTACAAGTTACGGCTCTCTTGACTTTAGAAGTTCGAGTCAAGAGATTCGATCTCCAGGCGGAAGGTTTGTATCAATTAAATTTTCAATACTTCTGTACGGTAGCGTTGGATAGGACATAAAAGACGGCGACAGGCTTCCCACCTGTCATATTGGCCCAAAAAATGTCTACCCCTGTTTTGGGAAAGTCATGAAAGTATATCTTTTTTTATTAAAGTTTCACAAAAAATTCACGATAGCCGAGTGGCTTAGAGAGAGTTGAGAGTTAAGCGTAATTTTTCCGTGTTTAATGCTCCGTGCATTAAACTCTTTTTTCATGCAGATTTAAACTCTGCCGTGCAGTAGAATGCTTGTTACACTCAGTACTCGTGTAAATCTACACTCTGCAGTATCTTTACGAATAAATTGAATAATTGAAGTATCTGTTTGTCTTATAGCGTTTAGTTTATCGTGATATCGTGACGGTAAAATATACATAGATAGGGACAACTTCACAAACATTGCTTTAATTCCGCAGCTAAGAAAGCAGCTTAAGCACTTGTTGTATGGGATTAGAAAATAACGAAGAAAATGTAGAAAAAGTATTTTGACCTGACCGGGAATTGAACCCAGGACCTTTTTGACAAACTTTGGTACGAGCCCACCGGCTGGGCATTGAATTTCGGTCTCTTGACGAATTCCGATCTATCGTGATTTTGTATTAAATACGATAAATTTTATGCTATGATATCACTATACTATCACGCTCATACTTTAAACAGTAATTACAGTAATTTTCTTCTATCTTACGGGTGAAATAGAAAATTTCCGCACACAATGTCTTAGATTTATGTTCAGTTGCTAAGGAAAACGTTAGATTGATTTCCTTCCGGTTGCCTTCTTAAGTACCTACAGCGTCTGATGGATTATTTCTTTAAAAAAATATTGCGCTTATATAACCTCAACTCGAAAAATCCGTTCAAAACGCAACATTGTAATCTATCAGGCCATAAAAATTTTATTTAATTAATAAATTAATTAGCGTGTGGTATATACATAAGAATATACCACTCTTAAATTTCCTATGGGCGTCATAAGAGGCGACAAAGGGCAAAACCTTGAAAATACCATTGGCTACAAACAGACAGCGGAATACTCGTTACCGTCTCCATAATACCAGAGCAAAAGTCTCATCAACTCATATTAATAACGGAAAACAGTGTCTAAGGTACGAGGTGTCTGGTACTGCGATCGACAAACCGTTTGGCGTACGTAATGACAACTTTGATCAGGGCAAATCCTAACTTATAGAAGTGGCCTACGTCCCATTGTTACGCCATCCGAGTGGTTGGATAATCAAAACAGGACTGTAGAATCGAGTACATACTCAAGTCTACTCGAGTCGAGTATAGGAGGCTCGTACTAATGTTTTTGCGTCACTTTGCAATTACAAGATTTTATACAAAATAAGTAAATTTCTTCATGCATATATCCAATGCATTGTAATTTCAATTCCAATGTATTGTAGACAAAGAGGTCAGGGCTTCAAAGTCCTTTCGCCGAAAACCGGACCCACTTTTCACCGAAGACCAGATTTTATAATCTTTACATTGCCTTTTTATGGGGGAAATTGGGCAAAGTGCTAACAGTTAACCTGGTGGTGAATAATTACTAATTCCTATATACACTCGCAATATAAAAATGTGTGTGAGAGTGGTGCCTACCTAAGAAAGTAAATAGGTGTATGGGTCTCCTATTAACATTTTCACCGGACCGGTATTTTGCTGATTCGATCTATTACATATCTCTATTAAATAACTATACCTCGACTAATTCATTCGCATCGGAAATTGTTACTTGGAAATTCTAGAATAAATAAATGAATATCTCCACGCAATACCCAATACAGGGGTAGACAGAGGTCTAGTCTAGACAATTTAGTCCCTTCGACCCACCTTTCATCCAAGATATTTTCGGGACGACATGACAGTGGTGAGCCCGTCGTCGCTTTAATGGAAATTCTAGGATTGACTTTTTTCATTTATTTTTATTTTATTAATAACTTATTTTATCAAAAAAATATGCATTTGCAATTGCTTAAGGAATTGTATCCGCAGTTCAAAGACACTGGTGAAAAGAGGGCTGTTTCTTTTTTCGCTAAACGGTTAAGTCTAGCCATTCAAAGTGAAAATGCAGACAGCGTTGGTGCCACACCACGAGAAGTAAAGCTGTACGATTATTATAGTGTTTACTTAATAAGTGTGTTTATTTCTGTAAATAAAGTATTAAAAAACATCGTTACATCTGTACCCAATACTGGCGTAGGCAGACATCTAGTTACATTCGAGCTAAGATCGTTCCTGAATGTGATGTATTTGTGTACGCAAGATAATTTATTTATAGTACAGCATCTAACACAGCTACAAAGCTGTAGTTTATTTCACTCGAAAATAAATAGATATTACAATTGAAGGAAATTCTCTAAACGCGCTTTATTTATCCAAATATTATTCGTCTGTGTAGTACGAAAAGGATTTGAACTGAAGTTTTGACATGATATTTATTCCATTGCCTAAAGAAATAAGTTTTTCTTGTTAACATTATGTTTTGGATTGAAAGAAGATAGATAAGATATCTTCGCGCCATTCACAATACAGCAGTAGACAGAGGTTTCGACAATTAACTCTCTTCGTCCCACCTTCCACCGAAAATATTTTCGGGACAGTGTGACAGGTGGTGAGCCCGTCGCCGTCTTTATGTCCATTTCAACGATATAATTCGTAAATATTTTTTTAAAACCTATTGTTACGAGTCAGATTGTCAGAGAAATTCTGACCACTCGGCTATCGTGACTCTTCTGATTAAAAACTGTAATCAAATTTAATACAGGATTGCAGACTGCAACAATTGCCATGTATTACTGTTTTAATTACACTCTTACTTTTAGATTGCTAAATTCTACGCACATCAATACCATGAGAACAATGGCCGCTAATCTGACTGACGGCAACTCAATTAGCGCGATAAGCTGCTCGCTTTACGGCTCTGTAGCAAAAAATAAAACTAATCTAATGAACAACGAGTGATATAAAAATATCATTGGTAAAAAAATATATTGATAATGTTAATGTACTTTTGACGACCACTGAGGACGAGTGGCGTACACACCGGTTTTCATGGTGTCGCCAACTATGAAGTCTACGACTCAATTCCCGGTCAGTTCAATGGAGAAAATATTTCTTTTGTATTTTATCGGATCTGGGTGTTTGTGGTATCTTAGCAGTTTTCGAATCCATAACCCAACCCTTGGTTTAGGTAAATTACTTTGGGATCAAAACAATATAAGTGATGTTTTCCCTTCCCTTTTAGATATTGATAAAGAGTTAATCCAGAATATCCGGATTAACATAATCGGATCAAATAGTAACATATCCTTGAAAAGTTTCAAATTAATTCGACGAATTAATTTGAAACTCGAATCTATTTTTCAATAAAAACAAGGTAACATTGCCGTGTATTGTTTCGAAATTATGAAACATAGTTTTACGAAACCTCCATATTTTTGTCTTTCTCTCTTTCCCTTTTATATTAGAACTTCCCCAATTCTGTTTTGAAAATATCTAACCACATTCAAGTTATAATTTATAACTTATAATTTATAACTTTTTACTATTTTTATAACATTATTTGATGGTAATAATAGCCAAGTTTTTTAAAAATTATGAGGAGACTGCCTCAGTGTACTAGTGGCATACTCATCGGTTTTTAAGGTGTCACTAGCTCTAAAGTCCTAGGTGCGATACCCGGACGGTCAATACAGAAAATTAACTTTCTAAGTAACCTGGGTGTTTATGGTAACTTCGTTGTATCTGATTTCATAACACAAGTACTTATGCTACTTACTATGTGGTCAGAACAATGTAACTATGTATATAAAAATAAATTAATATCTTCGCGACATTCCCAACAGTATTGGTGTTGTGGTAACCACTATTAACAAATACTTACTTGACAGCCTGTGTAGTTCACTGCAGATATAGGCTTCTCTCATAAGAAGGATTTGCCATTATCGCTACGCTAAGCAAGCGGATTGGCTTGCTTAGTAATCAGTGAATCTTGGATTGGTCAGTGGAATTGGATTGAATTAGACGCTGCTGACCGTCAGCGGTTTGGTCAATTTTGGTCAGTTATTTTTCTTTTTTTTTTAAACACTGACTGGCAATGAACATATGAAAATATTCAATGCATCGGATGTGATAGTCACGATAGCCGAGTAGTTCGGTGATCGGAATTCGAGTCAAGAGACCCGAATTGGAACCCCAAGGCTCGTACTAATGTATGTTTTCAAAAAACTTGTAGGAGTTATCACCACCTCACCCACTAGTCTCGTTATTCTAAAAATATCTTCCGTGGAAGGTGAGTCAACAGGACTTAATTGTCAATACCTCTATCTAACGCCGTATTGGGAATGCGTGAAGATATTTTTATACATAATCGAATATAATCCTAGAAGGTAAGAGCGAAATTCAATTAGATCAGCACAATAGTGGACTAATCCTATCAGCGAATACGATTCAATTTCCGAATAGCGAGAACTACATCATGGCTACGTTGCTGAAGGCGAAGCTTAATCGATTTGTTGCGTGTAAGTACATCGATGGGTTAGAAATATCGCGTTGTTAATAATTAGTTGCTGGGCTGACGCACATAAAAGTTTCGCAAATTAAAGTAATAAATAAATAAATATCTTCACGCAATTCCTAATACAGAAATATAATACCATTTGTACGAGCCACCTGGGGATTGAACTCGGGTCTCTTGATGATTTCTTGTATTTACGCAAATTCAACACATTTTTAAATAAAAAGTTTTGCAGATTTTATCGCGTTTTTAATTACCAAGAAAAGAGCCTGTACCTTTCTCTAAGGCCGGCAAAGGATCTGCTATTCCTCCGGTATTGCAGATGTTCATGGGCGGCAGTAATCACTTACCATCACGCGAGCCACTTGCTCCTTTGCCTCCCTTTTCTATAAAAAAAAAAAACAAAACTTTTTACAAACTATTATCGAAAATCGATTTATTTAAAAATCGGGTCTCTTGATTCTAATTCTGGTCGTTTTTATTAAGTTTCTAATTTTCGTAGAAACTTATATTCAAAATCATACAAAAAAGCAACTAATCTCTATAAATACTAAATAGCGTCTTGAAACGAAGGAAACTTGGTTACAATTGTTTTAAATCTTTGAATCTATGCGTACTCGTTATATATTCAATAAGTACTGAGAACATGTGCTAAAATTTGTCTCGAATTTCCCTCAAGTCTCATCCCAAGAGGGACTGTTTTAGGATAAAATACGTATGACGTAAAGTTTGCAGGATTTTATATTTCGAACGACGGATTAGCAATTCAGTTAATTTAATTTTAAAACCAGGTTCCACCATGGAGTACTCCTCTTTCTCATACTGTTCAAGTTTCTGCTAAAAGAATAAAAATTAACATAAGACAATTAAGAGTATAGCCGAGTGGTTGCGTAGTCGGAATTTCGAGTCAAGACTTGGTTTCTTACAGACTGTAAAGTACAAGAAGAAAACTTGTAAAGTTCAACAGATCAACGTAAAAGTAAATCATTGCATAAGATCCTAATTGTCTTATATATCTTCACGCAATTTCCAATACAGGGGTAGATATAGGTCTAGTCTAGACAATTAAGTCCCTTGACCCACCTTCCACCGAAAATATATAAATATCTTGGGCGAACATGACAGGTGGTGAGCCCGTCGCCTTCTTTATGTCCAAGCCAACGATATAATTGGTACATAAGTTTTTCAAAAACCCATTGGTAAGAGCCTGTGGCGTAGTGTAGAAAACACTTTCTCTACATTGCCCGTACTTTGGATTGTCAATCAGTTAGATGGTTCCATAATTACCTATGTGATCGGTCACAGTCAGTGAAATTACTAAGGAGTGACGGCTGTTTTACTCTTTCAGATCCTTTAAGAGTAAGGCGCGGTGTTCCACAGAGCTCTTTGCTGGGACCATTATTGTTTATTATTTATGCTGCAGATCCGGCATCCGTCATTAGTCATTGTAGGTTCCACTGTTATGCCGATGATGTTCAACTGTATACTGCTGTTACTTCCGATAATATTAGTCAAGCTGTTTCAAAGATGAACGAAGATCTGGATCAATCCACAAAAATCTAAATACATGATTTTAGGCACAAAAATGCAGATAACCAAAATTGTGGAATATAATCATATAATAAATATAAGCGGTCAAAATATTATTCGTGTAGAGGAAGCTAGAAATTTAAGCATAGTATTTGACAGCCATTTACGATTTGAGGCTCATGTGTCAAATTTGGTTCGTAATTACTTTTACCGGCTCTTGTGTGAAGGAAGACATGAGAAAGAAAGGAGTGAGTATTGATATGACGGGAAATAGAGGAGAGTGGAAGAAGAAAACATGTTGTGCCGACCCCACATAGCATGGGATAAGGGCAGGAAGAAGAAGAAGAAGAAGAATTACTTTTACCGGCTAAAATTACTTTACAAAATTCAAAATCTTGTTTATACCAAAGTAAGAATAGCGTTATGTGATTCTTTGGTTTTGTCTAGACTCAATTATGGAGATGTAGTGTTTGGCCCATGTTTGTTGGAGACAACAAAACGTTTTATACAAAGAGTTCAAAACGCCTGTTTTAAATATTGCTACAACATTCCTTCTCACAATCACATTTCACCATACATAAACAAAGCATCTATGTTGAATATGGAATCACGAAGGCAATTTCATCTTGGTTGTTTATTTTTGCAGTTCTTAAATTTAAAAAACCAGATTATTTATATTCTAAACTAGAATTCTCTCAATTTGGAAAAAAATACCGTACACGATCTATTCGTTCACAGCATAAATATCATTCACACAAGACAACATCATTTACTGGCAGTTTCCGCTACCAAGCAACGAAATGCTGGTACAACATACCTCCTCCGTTTAGAAATCTTAATACAAGTTTTGTGTTTAAAAAGCGTTTTAAATATTACTTGCTGGAAAAACAGAAATTAGGTTATTTCTAAGTAGGTGGTGGTTATGGCATGTATATAATACATTAAACGAACTTTTTGGCATTTATTATCTTCTAAAACATTTTCACTTACTATTTATTTATTATTTCGTACATGTAACTTATTTATAATGATTGCTATATTTTTAAAAATGTGCAATGTCTATTTTCTTATAATATATATAATTTGGTGATAGCTGAAAATCAGTGTTTTGCTCTTTGGCAAAGGTATACACTGAGCTATGGCCTTTTTGTGTCACTGTAGATCACACTTTATGTATGAAGCATTTTCGATTTTTTATTTTTATTTCTATTATTTTATTTTATTTTCATTTTTTTATTTAAACAGCTATTTCACTTTCGATTGATTTGCTTTAAGTGTTTTTGTTAGTCACGATAGCCGAGTTGTTGGGTGGTCGGAATTTCGAGTCGAGAGACCCGAGTTCGATCCCCAGGTGGCAGTACCTATGAGTTTTTCAAAAAACTTATGTATGAATTTCACCGTTGGCTTGGACATAACGTTGTCCCGAAAATATCTTCGGTGGAAGGTGGGTCAAAGGGACTTAATTGTCAAGGCTTGACCTCTGTCTACCCTTGTATTGGGAATTGCGTGAAGATTTTCAATATTTAATATTTTTTTTTGTTTTTGTTAGTTCTTAGTTTTACCATAATTTTGTGTCTGTAATGTTTGTTTAAGTTGCTAATTGTATGTGAGCTGTAGTGACCAAATAAACAGTTTATCTATCTATCTATCTATGTTTGTGGTACCTAAGTTTCTGATTCCATAACACAAGTGCTTTATCTACTAACATTGGGGTCAGAGCACTGTATATGATCATGTTCCTATCGATTCTGTTAATACTCCATCCATGAACCGTAAATCTAATTATTGGAAGACGATACACGGGCGAGGCGCGATAATTGATTGTAATCTAATTTACTTTTCAGGATAAATAGGTTCGCAAAAGAAATTACTTATAATTACTGTAAAAAAAATATCATCACGCAATTCCCAATACAGGGGTAGACAGAGGTCAAGTCTAGACAATTAAGTCCCTTTGACCCACTTTCCACCGAAAATTTTTTCGTGAGTATAATTGCTGTAATATTTAATTGCAGTGTGGTTACGTAGTATGAACTTACCACGCCCTTCTCGTGGGTGTAGTACAAGGCAATGAAGCGAATAGTTATATAAAATAAATCTCTATAGCCAGACACATGATGGAATATCGTATTTTAATATAATATTTTCATGCCATTCCCAATACAGGGGTAGACAGAGGTCTAGTCATTTAAGTCCTTTCGACCCACCTTCCGACAATATGACAGGAGGTGAGCCCTTAGCCGTCTTTATGTACAAGCCAACGGTATAATTCGTACTTATTTTGTTTTTCGAATAATCCCTTGTCACGATTCTACCACCTGGGGATGGAACTAGGCTCTCTTGACTCTGAATCAAGAAAAAAAGGGACATAAAAACAAAAGCGTTTCCGTATATCGACGACTCATAATCCGCTCTTTGAAGAGATTTACTATTCAATCCACAAAAAAAAGGTTTATTTTGGGATCATTTATGTGTTATATAGTATTTATATAATAAATAAAATAAATAATAAATATCTTTTCCCAATACAGGAGTAGACAGAGTCTAGTCTAGACAATTAAGTCCCTTCGACCCACCTTCCACCGGTAATCTTATATAATTAAGTGGTTCCATCGAACCACTTATTTATATAAGATTACCTTGTATAAATTCAAAGTTAAAACAATAAAGAGCACAAATTTTAAGAATTGTTCAATTAATACCAGAAGCCAACGATTAATAAAAGTACCTAAACAAATTTCTAAAAGAAAAATTGTCTATTCCAGTGTACGTAATAGACCATAAATATATTGAAGATTTACTCTCAGTTTCAGCCCCGGTCTTTCTGACAGCGGTAAGTCTATTTCCTATATAAATTACTTTTAATCCACTCTTACATCAGGTTCTGAAATTTACTTTTGATTAATTTCATAGTGCCACAAATGTTCGATAGGTTTCTTGTGATAATTGCGTAAGATGGATTAATTAGTAAATATTAATATCTTCACGCATTTTCCCAATATTAGGGTAGACAGAGGTCTAGACAATTAAATCCTTTCGACCCAATTATCACCGGGCCTATTTGCGACAACGTGACAGGTGGTGAGCCTATCACCGTCTTAGTGTCCAAGTTGACGGTGCAATATTCTTACAAGGATACATATTCGCATAGATAAATATTTGATGACCCCCGTGGATGAGTAGCGTGTACGCCGGTTTTCATTGTGTCGCCATTTCAGTGGTCTCGGGTACCATTTCTGGATGGATCCAGTCCACTTTTTCTTCATTGTCTCGGTCTGGGTGCTTGTGGTACCTGTGTATTGTTTTCGATTCCATAATACAACTACTTTAGCTACTTGGAATTACAGCAATTGATGCTATTATGTTCCTACCTGTGTACGAATCTATCGAAGTATGTATAATGTCAAATTCAAAGTTTAAAATTTCAAGTATAAAATTCGTATTGTGATATTTTTTCTAAATTTACATAAAAACGGCAACAGGCTCACCACCTATCACGTTGTGCCAAAAATGTCTTCGGTGGATCGAAAGGACTTCAGTGTCTAGACATCTGTCTACCACAGTGTTGGGAAAAAAGTGTTTTTTTTTTTTCAAAATTTTCAGTTGAAGATACGACGATAAGAACGTACTGCGTTAGCCGGTTATTAATATTAATAGGGATAGTTGTAAACAAATTGAAATTCAAGC
Source organism: Sericinus montela (assembly GCA_029286605.1). NCBI lineage: Eukaryota > Metazoa > Arthropoda > Insecta > Lepidoptera > Papilionidae > Sericinus > Sericinus montela. Next base: position 75,011 of record JAGSMR010000147.1, read on the forward strand.
TTGCATAGAAAATCTACGGAAACTGATTGAGAAATATTCCAGAACATTCTAAATCTCGCTGGTTGTATGTAACGACACTGAATGCAGTAGCGTGGATTTCTGTAGTGAGTTCAGTGATTGAATTAATACCATACATATTAGATACTAGATACCAATTTTTTAACAGTTTCTTTCAAATCCATCATTTCCCACGTACATGCACGCCAAGACATCTGTGGATCCTTGACCCTCCTCTAGCTAAATAAATAAATATCTTTACACTATTCCTAATACTGGAGTAGATAGAGGTCCTAAAAATTAAGTCTTCGACCCACCTTTCACCGAAGATATTTTTCGGTCAACGGTACAGGTGGTGTACATGTCGCCGTTTTTATATCTAGGCAATACAAAAAAAGTCACGATAGCCGAGTGGTTGGGTGGTCGGAATTTCGAATTATGAGACCCGAGTTCGATTACCAGGTGGCAATCTCGTACCAATGGGTTTTTCAAAAACTTATGTACGAATTATATCGTTGGCTTGGACATTAAGACGGCGACGGGCTCACCGCCTGTCACAAATAGCTTTGGTGAAGGGTCGAATGGACTTAATTATCTAGATTTACCTCTATCTACCTTAGTATTGGGAATGGTGCAAAGATATTCCACGTATAAATATTTTTAGTTTAGTTTTTAATGTTCTTGAAGGATGACAAAATTTAGAACTATATACGAAGTTGTTGTACTTAGGGACACTGTTATTTTATTTATTAATTAAATTAAAAAAGACCGGTAGCCAAGTTGGTAGTTTCCCTTTTTCGAAGCTAAGGGCTGCTGGTTCGAATCTCGCAAGGGTCATACATTTGTGTGATGAATGTGAATGTTTCTACTCAGTGATCGATTTTTATCCATTTAAATACATAAATAATACATAATAAATACATACATACATAGATTGGGACAACATAACATATCCAAGCTTAGAATATAAAGCGCACATAAGTTTTGAAAAATCTCATTGATAAAAACCTTCCGCCAGGCGTTCGAACTCAGTTCTCTTAACTTGAACTCCGACCACCCAACCACTCGGCTATCGTGACTGGAGCAATTATGAAAAGTAGAAAAGTATAATATGTACAAAAATATTATATTAATAAGTACGGAGCGAGAAAATGCGGAGGATATTTTTAGTACAATATTACTTTGACACCGACATTACGCAGTTTAAAAAGGTATTTGTCACGACAACGCCTTTAAGCTCCGCATTATTCCTTTGCGCTTTTCGTGTTATTAATGTTTTTATATTTTGAAATTCACATGCAAAAATGTTTGCTTTTTTTCGGCATACTAAAATTTGTAGCAAGAAAAATAATTAAATAATTAATGTCATTATGCATATTCTCAAATTAGTCATATAGACAGAGGTTTAGAAAATTAACACCCTGAAGAGTTCCCGCCTTGTCGTGGTGACTGTTAGCGCTTAGGGACCGTTGTTTGTATACCCACAGCGAACCAACGTGGCCTGCCCAAGGTGGTCGCTCCAAATAGGCATTGTCAGCCCACTTCGAATGCGATTACATGTGCTGTAGATGGAGTATTTGACTTTTATTTTGTCCCTATCTGTGTACGTATCTACGTATGTATAATATAAAATTCAAAGTTTAAAATTTAAAATATAATATTAGATTTTGAGTACTTTTTCTAAATTAACATATAAAGACGACAGGCTTACCACTTGTCACGATGTCCTAAAAATGTCTTCGGTAGAATATGGGTCGAAAGGACTTAAGTGTCTAGATATCTGTCTACCACAGTATCGGGAAAAAAGTGATTTTTTTTCTAAATTTTCAGTCGAAGATAACGAACGAGTTGTAAACAGATTTGCTTCACTTCGGATGCGAATATGTGGGATGTAGATGGAGTGTTTGACTTTGAATAAGTGAGAGGCGTCGTTGACTCCGCACCGCTTTTCACAACCGAGGTCGAGTCGCGGCAGAACAGGAGTAATTGCGGACCGTCATGCTCCTCATACTCGCGACTCTGGCGGGGATTGCACCGCTGATGCAGCTAGGATGGGTCGCGATAGGAGTGTCCGTATTGCCAAGCTCCGCTCTCCCTGTCATACCAGGTCGAAATGCCAGAAATGCAAGAATTAATGCCAAAGTCCAGATCCGCTGGGGCGCGACGGGTTGGTTGGTGCTGGATCATCCACTCGCTTTCCTGATCCCCATGGCCTTCGGGTAGCGGACACGGTGTGGTATCCTAGCCGTGGATATCTTGATGTGGAGGTAGACACGTCTGTGTTTCAACGCGTGTAGCCTGGAGGGAGAGAGACAGGACGTATTCTCGCCTGCGGGGAGGCCGCCTTAGGCATAAGACGGCCATCGCAAGTGCGGTCGCAATCTCGTTTCCCTGATAACATGTGGCGATGGCGGAACGCCTTCGGGTTTTAGTCGGTGCGGGGCCTTCATTCTTGGCCCAGTAAGGGGCGGGTACGCGTTATGTATTTCCCAACGTATAAAAATGTCTATACAATTAAGTCCAACCTTTCACCGAAGCCTGTTTGAGACAACGTGATGGGTGTGATGAGCCTTTTGCATAACAGTCCGAAACAAGAGTTACGAGAATTGAGAGAGTGGAATTTAGTTCAATAAGACTAAATTATTCTATTCTCTACATATCTTTTGATCTAGACTGGTCTAGTATTGAGAAAAGCGAGACGATATGAAAATAATAGTGTATAGTTTTCTCATAATTTAAAAAAAAAACCTTCACCCCATTTCCATTACTGAGGTAGACAGAGATCTAGAGAATTAACTATCAACCTAATCTAACGGGAGAGGCCTAATCCCACCTAATTCCACTGTACTATGTAATAACAGAAAAACTTACAAAGCTTGCCCATTTGTTATATAAAGTTACATGTTCATAAAGAGAAGGCGTATCTACTATTACGTGTATACTCAACGATCTATAGAAGTCTGCTGTAGGCCATAGGGCTCTTCTGTTACAGTATTAGTCATAATTACAACGCATAATTAGAAACCAGATATATTACACCGTAAATAATGCTGCCGATATGCTCATTTTGTCTGGTCCTTTTTCGTGCTAGTTATGCCGCCCTATGAATTCTGGTAGCCATGTATATTATCAAGGCTTTTATCGCCTCTTCATAAAATTCAATGTGTATACACAGAACAATATACGAATGATTCAAATATAAAACGAAAATATTTTATGTTTACGAAATGTAATCCATCTTACATACGACAGCACAGCCTAAGAAACTCTGGAAATGTAACATGATAATACTGTCGATACTCCGAATATTTCAAGAAGTGATTGGATAACCTAGAAATAATCGTGTTTACTATATGTGTAACATTCTAGCCTGTAAATGTATTAAAATAATTTAATACATTGTGTTTTACATTGCTTAAATAGGCACAACTTAAAATTAAACTCTTAAGATGTACTCATGTACGTTTCCTCATATGAAAAAATGTTGTTCCAAAAATATCTTCGGTGGAAGGTGGGTCCAAAAGATTTCATTGTATTGTATCGTACTATACCTACGTCATTATTGGAAAGAGCGTGAAATGAAATTTTTTATATGAAGAAACCGAAAGATTCAATATAAACGAGTAAGATACGCAAGTGTGACGTGTGATGTAAGTGTATGTAATTGATACGATTAACACTTGCCGATCTGTTCTTCCTAGCGACCGCCTCAGGAATTAAACGTCAAGATATAGATAATAAAACAGTAGAGGTAGACGATCCAATAGCCTGGCTAGTAGTGGCTGTACAAAGCTAGGGATTTTGGAACTACGTGACAGGTCGAGAGCGTGTCACCGTCTTAATGTCCAAGCCAATGATATCAACGTACATAATGTTTTGAAAAAAAAATAATTAACTCGAGCCTAATTAATTCCTAGGGATCGAAGCCGGGTTTTTAGACTCGAATTCCAATTACCCAACTACTCCGCTATCGTAACTTTGTTAGAATCTTTTTAATGTTTTATTTTTTAATAACAACCTCTGTGGACGAGTGGTGTAAACACCAGTTTTCAATCTGGAGGTCCCGGCTTCGATCCCCGGTCGGGTCAATGTAGAAAAAACTACTTTTTCTACATTTTCTTGGTTCTGTGTGTATGTTGTGCCTTCGTTGTCTCCGATTCCCATACAACAAGTGGTTTAGCATCTTACATTGGGATCGGAGCTATGTATGTGATGTTGTCCCTATATATTTTATTTAAATAAATAAATATCTTTATGCCATTCCCAATACAGGGGTAGACAGAGGTCTAGTCAATTAAGTCCCTTTGACCCCCCCTTCAACCGAAGATATTTTAGGACAACGTGACTGGTGCTGAGCCCATCGCCGTCTGTTACGTCCTAGCCAACGATATGAATCGTACAATAAGTCTTAACAAAACCCATTGGTACGAGCCTGCCACCCGGGGATCCAACTCGGATCTCTCGACTTGGAGTCCGATCATCCAACCACTCAGCTTTGTTGTTTATTTTTTTAACATTGAACTATAGATTTTAAAAATATTTTTTCACGCTAGAGCTTCTTGCTAATACTTCTCTGAGGTTGTCTTAAAATCTATAGTTGTACTTGTTAAGGTTATATTTTATCATTATAATTCTCTCAATTACGACTCTGCGGTCGCTCATCGTAGAGTCTACTCGCTTGATAATGCCTTGTTTTGAGGCGAAACACGTGTCGCGTTTTCGGTGGTGGTATATGTTACCTGGTTTGAGTGTAGTGGTGGTGGTGGTGCATACAGTGGAATTAGTGCACTCATCTGTGGGAGGGAGGGTGGTGCTCTTCTTCTATTCGGGCCAGGTAACATATACCTTTTTATATTTGCATGCGAAGGGTTACGAAGTAATTTTTTCAATAACATCATTACAATTCGTCCAATCAACACAAAAACAAGACGAGATTTGATCGCTGAGCGTTTATCTGGTACTTCCCTGAGAAAGTCTTTTTTTTTCGCCTAAGTTTAATAAAAAATAAGACTAACATTGAATCAACGTAAGGCGACACATACGAGGATAACGTTTTTAACGTGACACGTTTCACGCGGATTAAATTGTTAAAGAAGCCATTCGTAGCACTAGTGACCATGACCCATGGGTGATCCCTCAATAGACGAACTCGCGGTTCATTGAACTGTTACATTTCAACGTTCAAAATGACCATGCTGCTTCTAATAAAATTAGTGAATTGTGAAAGTTGATAAACAAAAACACACATATAAAAAATTAAAGAAAAAGAAGTTAGAAATTATAATTTAATTACAAAAAGTTCAGCATATATTATAAGCTTTAAAATTAATAAAATGCACTTACATATAAAGATAGAGACAGTATCACATACATTGCTCTGGTCCCAAAGTATCTAACTATCTAACACTTGTGTTACGGAATCGAAAACAACGAAGGTATCACGAACACCCAGATCCAACACAATGTATAAAAAGTGGTTTTCTTCATAACCCCGTCCAGGAATAGAAGCTGGGACATCCAATCTGATATTATTTCATCACTAACACCGGAAATAGGCAATAGATAGGTAAAAGGCTCTGTGAAAGACAGCTCGAAAGGATTTCACAGTCTAAACCACTGTCTACCCCTGTTTGGGAATATACAAGAATCTCATTTATTACTTATTAAGCTTTTGGCCTCAATTTCATACGCTTGAAAATACATACCCCTATATATTCTTTTATTAATTGTAATAAAGCATTGGAGGTTGAGAAGACGCCGATCTTCAAGACTTATCTTTGCTTAATTTCATCGATAAATTATAGAGGATCGTAGATGACGATAAAAAAAGGATTTTGGGAAATTCGCATTTTATTTATTCCGACGCAAATCTCAGCGCGTTTTGCTATTGCATGGATAGACCCGCTCAGTGTTCCCGATACGACCTAGCCTGATACTGAATACCGACTTGAAATAGAATACGTGTTTATGTTTGGTCTGATGGGGTGGTACCGAATATCCACCAATTTATCCCCCGCATTTCCATATTTTTTTTCTAAAAATCTTTCTTATTAATCCATCAAATTCTGCTTGTGACTTTATGTGCATATGAAAAACCAAATATATTAAAAACCAAAATTCTTAAAGAAAATTCATATTAAGCTCTCTCCTTTAGAAACAGCTTAGAAACATTATGTTAATATAAGATCAAACTCGCGACTCTGTTTCCAATACTGGATCTAATGTCCTCCGCCAGTGACGCACCCGACCTGGGTTCGATTCCCGATCGGGTGAATGTGAACACTTTTTCTACATTTTCTTGGGTCATGGTGTTTATGGTACATTTGGTGTTTCTCATTCCATAATACAAGTGCTTTTTTTATAGAAAAGGGAGGCAACAACAACACCCGCAACACCAGAGGCTTAGCAGATGCGTTCCCTTCCTTAGAGTGCCCCCCTCTCCCAGAATTGGGTTAGGGGGGTGTGTGGGCCACCGGCTACCTGCACTCACCAGCAGAAACGCAGAAGTTTGTTAGAATTCCACTTCACGGCGGTATTCTGTGAGGTCGTGGTACTTCCCCGGTCGAGCCGGCCCAATCATGCAACAACAAAAGCTGATTTGACCACAGTAAAAATGTGATTTGCTTTTTACTTATGTGATTTCTCCTTATTTATATGTATATATTTATTTTTTATGTATGTATTTATTTATAGTCTGTACAGATTAGTCCTTGATTGACATTTCACCGGTTTTTATTTGAGACAACCTTACAGATTATCTGATTTCTCAGATCTCTGATTCTATAGTCGATTTTTAATTTTCTTTAATATGAAAAAAACATTTTACAAACAGTGGGTTTTATATGTATTAGTTTATGTAGAGCGAGTAAAGAACTTTCTCGGTATTGGGATCTCTCCAGAGATAGTCTAACGCAAGATCGCCGGCGTAATTAAGTTACTATGTAAAGCCCGACGAACCCGTGACCTAATCCCAAAGGATACTGGTATACCTTATCGTAATTCAATGTACATATTATTAACATACCTCTGCCAAAACAGTGTACAAGCCAACGATAAAAATTTTACGTAAGTTACCAAAACACTTATTGACCCGAGACTTCCTCCTGGGGATCGAACTGGGGTTTCCTATTTCTAATTCCGATCATGTCATAGCTCCCTTTATCTACAAAACTTTGTAGATAAAGGAAGCTTTGAGATTTGTATAAAAATATGTACTTAGAACTTAATGATGCATTTTTATTATGCAACTTTATGATGCATGTATGTCATGCTCTCAATACACAAAAAGAATCATAAAGGTGAAGATGGCGATGACGTATTGATACTTCAAAGCTGTAAATTTATGGTTATTCATTTAGAAGTTAGAATAACTTCTGGCGGATGTTGCTAACGCCCTAAGAGATGTACGTAAAAAGTGATTTAAAATTTTAACTGACGCGTGTAGTACACGGTGGCACGAAGGTAAACACCTAGCCACTGTACGTTATTTGGCGCGGTTACGAATCCCGCCATGTCAGGTGTTTTATTTTCAATTTTCTCTTTGATATGATTACCTAAAACTTGAAATCTGAAACAATGTAACTTTTAATAGCGTTGAAACATTTATTTGATTAATCTGATTTGATAGATTTTTTTCGGTTAAATCGTTAAAATGGAAATACATAGTTGAAATGCAACGGAGTAACTTTGAAACAAAGAGGAAACTGGGAGCTTTTACGAATAATTGAATTGAATTTATCTTATAACAGAATAGGTCTCTGGCTTCGCAATACCACAATATCGCCAAAATCTGTACATAACATAATTATATGTACAAAATAAACTGTACGTACATAATATAGCTTTAGACATTAATAAAATGAACAGTATAAATCAAACCATAGAAGAAGTCACAATAGCAGGAGTGGTCAGGTGGTCGGAATTTAAGTCAAGAGACCGAATTCTATCCCCCGGTGGTAGATACGAACCAATGAGTATTTTAAAACTAATTTACTATTTAAAATCGTTGTCTTGAACTTAAAGACGGCGACAGGATCACCTTTTGAAGCACTGTCCAAAAAAAGGTGGACCGAAAGAACTTATGTGGACCTTTGTCTACCCCAGTATTGGGAATGACGTGAAGTTAAAAAATATGCTATAGCCAATATAAACCTGAAGAAGGACATAGACTACTTTTAACAAACCAGACAGGCGAAGTCGCGCAATGAACCTGGTGTATATAAAAACTTATAACGATAATTCAAACTCTGCCATCTAACGATGAACCAATACCATCATCCGTCACGTATAAATCAAACCGCTGCGGACGCTGTCAAATGATACGGCGGTAATAAATGCCGCGGCGGAGTTTCTTTCCATCCCCTGATAAACGACGCTCTGTTCATATTTAAGGCTCGGAATAAAATCAAAATTTATTGATGTACTCTCTCGACAAACTATCGCATAATAAATTTAGTTTAATATAAAATCAAATCGTTTCTTCATCGGCAATATACAATCAGTAACTAGTAATACACATTGAGTTACATCTTTGGCTAGGGCATTGGATGACGACAGGCTCACCACATATATTACACGCTTTATATTAGTTTCACTTGTATGTATGTTTATAACCGACTTCTTTGGGCGCAATTTTGACGCATTTTAAACGGTTTCGTTCAAACTTTGTAGATTTATCGAGGACCGATAACAATACACTAATTTGATAAAAAAAACTAAAAAGTAAAAAATAAATAACTGTTTAAAATACTAAAAAACACCTTTTTATAGAAAACCTAACTAAAAAATAGAAAATAAATTTTAATGAATTTAAACTAAGAATAGCGTTAAAAATTTCAATAAATATAAATTAATAATAGTGTGAATAATAAAAAAGAAACAAACAAAAAAAATATCTTCACGCAATATCGGGGTAGACAGAGGTCAAGTCTAGACAATTATGTCCCTTTGACCCACCTTCCACCGAAGATATTTTCCGGACAACGTGACAGGTGGTGAGCCCGTCGCCGTCTTTATGTCCAAGCCAACGATGAAATTCGTACATAATTTTTTGAAAAACTCATTGGTACTGCCAGCTGGGGAACAAACTCGGGTCTCTCGACGCGAAATTCCGACCACCCAACAACTCGGCTATAGTGAATAAAAATAAATGATTTTATTTTTAAAAAAGCGTGGGGTGCATGGTGTCAATAGTTATAAATATTTTATTAACAGATATGAGTAGAATGATTATCATTTTGATAATACCTTAAAAAGCACCCCACGCATTTTTTTAAATATAATTTATTTTCTTTTTTTAGTTCGATTTTCTATAAAAAGCGGGTTAGTATTTTTTTTATTTATTTATGTTAATTTAGTTAAAGTTTTACATTGTCCCACATAGGCTTCCGTGAAAGTTGGGTGACTTAATATAAGTTGTTTATTTATTTATTATATATTTATTATTAAAAAAAAACACTAGTTAGACAATCTAAATAGATTTATATGTTTTTGCGAATTGAGTAATTATGAAGACTAGTTAAGATAAAATTGAGATAGCATCACATACAACAGAGTGTACGCCACTCACATACAACACAACACAAACCAGTGTGTATGCCACTAGTCCGTTGAGATCGTCAACAAATATGAGACAAACTTAAAAATATTCAATATTACTAGTATAAGGAGGATCATATACAGGCGTGATGGTATTCATATTTGATAGGTGTTCAGGAAATCGCTTGAGGCAAGTATGAACAAACCTCATTGAAGTTTGAAGGTCGCAAGCCATGCAAGTTTGCGTGATGTGATAGTGAAATGCAAACTGTTAAACTAACTCGGTGGTCTTTGGAAACTAACATTGGACGTGATTTTATACTTAATTAAACATTGGAATACTCTCCTGAACTTCCTATCTTATGACATAGGTGAATTTAATTAGTAAGAAGTACATACATAGATTGAAGACACGATAGCCGAGTGCTTGGGTGGTCGGTATTTCGAGTCAAGAGACCCGAGTTTGATCCCCAGGTGGCAGGCTCGTACCAATGGGTTTTTTAAAAACTTATGTACGAATTATATCGTTGGCTTGGACATAAAGACGGCGACAGACTCACCACCTGTTGTTCACCACGTTGTCCCGAAAATATCTTCGGTGGAAGGTGGGTCACATACATTGCTCTGATCCCAAAGTAAATAGTACTTGTGTTATGGAGTCAGAAACAATGAAGGTACCACAAACACCCATAACCAAGACAAAGTAAAAAAGGTCTTTTCTACTTTAACCCAATCGGGAATCGAACCTGATATCTCATAGCTGGCGACATTATGAAAACTGTTGAGTACGCCGCTCGACCACGGATCGTCAGTGAGACAAGGTCACTTATTTCTTGTATACCATCTTATTCTGATAACACAGGAGTCACGACCGCCGAGTGATTTAGTGATTGGAATTTGAGTCAAGAGACCCGGGTTGGGTCTTTAGGTGCTAGACTCGTACCAATGTGTTTTTTCAAAAAATGTACGATTTCCATCGTTGGTCTGGACACAAAGACAACGACAGATCCACCACCTATCGCTGTTCCAAAAAATGTCTCCGACGGGACATTCACTCTCCGGTGGGTTGAAATATCTTTATTGTCTATCTACACCAGTAATGGGAAAGGCGTGAAGATATTGATCATAAAATTATTCAAAATAAAGTTTATAGCAACATGTTCCATATTTGAAAAACTATGACAGTAAAAACTAAGTAGCTTCTACATAAAGACTTCTAGAATGGTTGACGATATCAAAAGCGATTCGATTAGGAAGACGGGGTCCGACAAGGCGGTAATGTTCTGCTTCTGAATGGAGCGCACGATCGAGCGGAAACTATTTGTTCGCGAAGTGCAGTATGCGATATTATATAGGTTAAACGGAGTTCTTGGTGAAGTTAAAAACATTGCGGAAATGTACTAGAGATGGACGAGAGGCTACGAAGTTAATTCAGTTCATTATACTTACATACGCACCGGCCTCTTATAGTCCACTTCTGAGCATACATCTCCACGCGTTTCCCAATACCTGGGTAGACAGAGGTCTAGTCTAGACAATTAAGTCCCTTCGACCCACCTTTCACTGAAAGTGTCCAAGCCAACGATATAATTCGTACATACGTTTTTGAAAAACCCATTGGTACGAGCCTGCCACCAGGGGATCGAACTGGGTCTCTCAAATCGAAATTCCGACCACCCAACCACTCGGCAATCGTGACTTTTTAATTCTTTTTAGTTCGTTTTTTTTCTTTTTGGGCATACAACTGCAAAATTTGAGAGAATCGCTTTGGAGGTCGCGGATTGCGCTCTTGTATGAATGAGTTGATTTTTTTAAAGTTTAATTTATTTAATACAACAATATAAAGTCACGATAGCCAAGAGGTTGGGCGGTCGGAATTTCGAATCATGAGACCTGAGTCAGATATCAGGCTCTAAGGTGTAAGGTATCTGGTACTATGATTAAGGCAAATAATCTTTACCAGTCACATAGAGTGTGAATTGAAAGAAATAAAAATTGTTTAGACCTACCTATTCGTATTCAAAATACTACTAACCTAGTATATGGAATACGTTAACACAAAAAAAATCGTCAATGTCAACACTGGATGTGTCTTTAATGATTTTAAGCAAAAAGAAATTTATATAAAAATGTTACGACCTCCGTGGACGAGTGACGTAAACACCGGTTTTTATAAATACGATTATGTCTGTCGTTTACATTTTCCATAATTAAACAAAACACGATAGCCGACTGGTTGGGTGGTCGGAATTTCGAGTGAAGAGACCCGAGATCGATCCCCATGTGGCAGTACCAATGAGTTTTTCAAAAACTTTTACCAATGAGTTTTTCAAAAAAATGCAACAACGTTTTCACGAGAATATCTGTATAATGTGGGTGACGCTGTGCACATTTTAACTCGAGCTCGTTTTTCTTTTAATTTCTTTTTTTTTTGCTTTAGCTGTTAGACAAAGTACTTTCACTTTATAACATTTTTAGTTTACTTTAAATATACGTTATATTTTTTTGTAAGAATATTTATAGAACTTAATTAATGCTTAGTGGATCCTCTCAAGATAGGATGCGAAACAAATTCTCTAGAACGTCTATGTGTTGCCGACGACATGGGTTGCCGAGTACTTAGAGCGTAAGAATATACCACTCCTTTTCTTCCCGTGGGTTTCGTAAGAGGTGTCTAAGGGAGAAGCATTAAAAATGCTATTGGCTGCCGCAGATGACGGGGGAAGTATTTGAAAGGACTATACCTCCAATGAAATATACTCTTGATGAAATAGCAGCAGTCTTAATACTCTTGGATGGGAACAACTTTTCAAGAATCGCGTGTCTTCATACACAAGGATTGAATTTGAAAGGGAGACCGTAATCTTTTGTTGACCGTGACGAAAATTTGTGTATATTCCTCCCCCGGCATGAAGTCGCGATAGCCGAGTGTTTGGGTGGTCGTACCAGGAGGCGTGTACCAATGGGTTTTTAAAAAACTTATGTACGAATTACATCGTTGGCTTGGACATTAAGTCGGCTACGGGCTCACCACCTGTCACAATGTCCCGAAAATATCTTCGGTCGAAGGGACTTTATTATCTAGACTAGACCTCTGTCTACCCCTGTATTGGGAATTGCGTGAAGATATTTTTTTTATTTTTTTACACCGTAATATTTTGTTGACCGTAACGAAAATTTGTGCATATTCCTTCAACCTCCAAGGACGAGTGGCGAACGCACCGGTTTTTATCGAGTTCTAGGACGGGACAATATAGAACAACAATTTTACTACATTGTCTCGGGTCTGGGTCTTTATTGTAACTTCGTTGTTTCTGATTCCATAACACAAGTGCTTTAGTTACTTATTTTAGGATCGAACTAAATATGTTGTCTCTAGTTATATATATTTATTTTTGGCTATATACTGTGGGCTTTAATCGATTCCGTCCCCGATTATCTTTGCAATTATGACGCAATATCTATAAACGATGACAACGTTAACAATAATCTATATCCAATAATCCGATAAGTAGGAAATCCATTAGCGAACGGGAGGGGCTTTGTTTTAACTAAATATATCGATGAAATCACACTGTCAGGGCATACATACATGACGACGTCTGTGTACGAGTGACGTATACACCAGTTTTCAAGATGTCGCCATCACTGAGGTCTAGGGTTCGATTCCCGGTCCACTTTTTCTTTTTCTCAGGTCACTTTTTCGTTTTAGATTCCATAATACAAGTGCTTCTGCTGGTTAATTTTAGATCAGAGCAATGTATGTGATGTTTTATGCATATATTATGTATATATACAAACACTGTGTTCACTGAAGACTCTCCCATCACCATTTGCCGCTTTCGCCGCATTTTGCAGTCATATTCTGTCGTCTCTGCTCGTTGAAGGTCTGTCACTCCAGTATTGCAGGATTTTCCATTCTGCCCATGGGTGTCGCAATAGGTCATCTCTTGCGTCATCACACCCTTACGTCATTACTGCATGACCGACTAGTCTAGTCAATATAAAAATAAAGAAGGAAGAGTCCTTTGATAGTCTCTTTCGTAATAGCAAAACATAGTTAAATGTAATGAGTTTGATGACTTCCGTGGGCTAGTGGCTTACACATCGGTTCATGATGTCACCAACTCTGTAGTCCCTGTTTCGATTCCGGCGTGCAAGTCTGCTTAATTTTGGTCTAATACTTGTTGAGATGGCTATATCCGCCATATTGATTGTAAGTTCACGATAGCCGAGTGGTTTGGTGACCCGAATTTCGAGTCAAGAGACCCGAGTTCGATCCCCAGGTGGCAAACTGGGATTTTCAAAAACTTATGTACCGATTATATCTTTGGTTTGGACACAAAGTCACTTTGTCCCGAAATTCTGACAACTTCTGTGGACGAGTGGCGTTTCAAGGTGTCGCCATTTCGAGGTCCCGGGTACGATTCCCGGTCGGGTCAATGTATAAAAATCACTCTTTCTACATTTTCTTGGGTCTGGGTGTGGTGCCTTCGTTGTTTCCGATTCCCATATCTCAAGTGCTTTAGCATCTTACATTGGGATCGGAGCAATGTATGTTATGTTGTCACTATCTATATATTTATTTACTTATTTATTATTCAAATAAAAAAAATCCCCGGTGGATTGTGGGTCGAAGGGACTTAATTGTCTAGACTTGACCTCTGTCTACCCCTATATTGGGAATTGCGTGAAGATATTTTTATATTTTATATCGCCTAATGTCTATTGGGATTTTCATGGTATTCTTTAGCTACCTTCCGTCTAATATACAGACAAATCATAGTAGATACACACTTCTTTGTTCAAAAATGTTTGTAATGAAACCATAATGAAAAAAAGCAAAAATATTCCTAATTTATATCGGTACTGATAAAGTTTGAAGTAAATGTACAAGTAAAAATATTTCCAGACCCAGTGTAGTCCGCCTAATGTAGTAAGTTGTTGAAGTAGCTTTGTAGATTCTTGATGCAAGATTCGCATGAAAATAATGTAGAATGCTTATGGAAAATGCTCAGTAGTATACACTTAAACTAGAATGTTTTTCTCAACTACAAGCTTAGATAAACTGACTTTAAAATAACAATAACTTAACGCTAGTAAGACATATCGTACTTAAGACACCATCAAAAGCACCACGAAAGCAATAGAATAAATCTGATTAAATGAAAATTTATTACCTTTTATGTACGATTAACATAAGGGCTTGAACATAAAGACGACGACAAGCTCACCTGCCATGTTGTCCCAAAAAATTACCCCAGTTAAAGGAGTGTCGAAAGGACTTAAGTTTCTGGACCTCTGTCTATCCCAGCATTGGAACTAGCTTGATGATATTATTATTATTATTACCTTCATCCTAAATATTTAATATGCTTCTAAAACTACCGCTAAAAATTAGACAAAAAAAGTATTTTGCAAACATCAAACATTTCCAAATTATACGGCCCATATAAAGCTTGTATAGAAAAAAATACCTGATAAAAAGTATCCATATAATAGTATAATTATGGATTTATTCTATATATATTTTGGGTTTCTGGTGAAAAATTTATTTTAAATTTCATCCACCCATTTATCTGGATACTTTTATCAGGTCCATACGAATTAGAAACATAGAAATATCCAGCCAATACAGTTATAACACATAAAGCTGTGCATGGCTTGGGCCTGACTTCGGTTTAAAATAAAAATCAAATACTTTAATTGTCAATAAACGTGGCCATGAATAATTGCAAGATTACCCGTGTCCACGTTATCGCCCAAGGCCTAGTTAAAGTTTAGAAATGATACATACATTTCGCACGTACTGATCAAAGTTCCTCACCGCTGTCCTCCCAAGCAGCAGCGCGTCCATCTCACTCTCGGGCACCGGAACCACGGCCACCGTCGGTGCCGGACCGGCCCTCACCGGAACGTTCATTGTCTCAGTTCTTCAATCACAGTAATTTATTACCTTTTATGTACGATTAACAAAAGGGCTTGAACATAAAGACGACGACAAGCTCACCTGCCATGTTGTCCCAAAAAATTACCCCAGTTAAAGGAGTGTCGAAAGGACTTAAGTTTCTGGACCTCTGTCTATCCCAGCATTGGAACTAGCTTGATGATATTATTATTATTATTACCTTCATCCTAAATATTTAATATGCTTCTAAAACTACCGCTAAAAATTAGACAAAAAAAGTATTTTGCAAACATCAAACATTTCCAAATTATACGGCCCATATAAAGCTTGTATAGAAAAAAATACCTGATAAAAAGTATCCATATAATAGTATAATTATGGATTTATTCTATATATATTTTGGGTTTCTGGTGAAAAATTTATTTTAAATTTCATCCACCCATTTATCTGGATACTTTTATCAGGTCCATACGAATTAGAAACATAGAAATATCCAGCCAATACAGTTATAACACAAAAAGCTGTGCATGGCTTGGGCCTGACTTCGGTTTAAAATAAAAATCAAATACTTTAATTGTCAATAAACGTGGCCATGAATAATTGCAAGATTACTCGTGTCCACGTTATCGCCCAAGGCCTAGTTAAAGTTTAGAAATGATACATACATTTCGCACGTACTGATCAAAGTTCCTCACCGCTGTCCTCCCAAGCAGCAGCGCGTCCATCTCACTCTCGGGCACCGGAACCACGGCCACCGTCGGTGCCGGACCGGCCCTCACCGGAACGTTCATTGTCTCAGTCACAGTAATTTATTACTTCATCAACATGCACATCACTGTCGCAGCTTCATTTGTAATCAGTAATGTTTATATGACATCACTTTTATTAATTCACTAGTCACAGTACACCTTTTGTTTAATTTTAATTTACCTTTTTATTTCACAGTTATTGTAGAGATATGCGCAATTTTATATTATGTCCTGATCCACCAATAACTTTATATAGTATTCAAAAAACCACTTTATTTAGTCTGATATTTTAAATATTTTGTAAAATCTTATATTTTATTTTCCTTTTACTAATCTACATCTTTAATAAAAGTTTGGCCGGTGTTTTGCATTATAATACTTTGCATCTAAGTACATTTATATACGCAGTAATGTTGACAGATTTTAGTCTTGTTAGCTAATTATCATCAATAAACTAAAGAGATGAATATAATATATATTTTATTTATCAAGTCCTACATTTGGAAGAATTTAGAATTAAGAATTTTACACTTAAATTTTGCTCTTTCAAGTTAAGCCTAATTTAGATCTGGAAAATGATATGCACTTTTTGTTCCTTTTTCATAAATTTCGTCTTCGTTCTACTTCCCATAGTTTGAAACACACACACAAAGCTTTTTAAATATACAAAATTTTTCACTTTATAACAAAAGTTTTTGGTTTAACGTGCAAACCGTCACTTTCATTTTCATGAACTAAAACCGGACGAAGATTTAAATTAAGATTAGCGTTATGTTTTCCTTCGGCTTTAATAAATCCGGTCAGTCCCTATCTCAAAAACCATCTTTCTTTTGCACGATCCCGTTGTTCCCATTTCAGTCTTAACTGTCCAATTCCAATGTTCCTTTCGACGATTTGGATCTTAAATAAATTTATCTTTTATGGCAATTCCATTGAATTCATTCTAATTTACAAAAGAAACCGTAAAGCTATAGTCGAATTGTAAAGTATCACGCTGACTTTAATGATATTGAAATTATTCTTTTTTTCACTTTGCTAAGTGAAAAAAAATTATGAATTAAATGTAAATACAATAATAAAAATTAGAATTTAACTGGTTATGATTGCTGCATCATTTATTGATTATGTTGCAATCTTGCAAAATTGTGTAAGTAGAAAGTTATGAATCTGATGATGATGATGATGAAACAAAAAGGTAAATTCCTCCTTGGACGTCTGGCAACCACTGTGATGGTAGTCACGTTGTCACCAGCTCTGAGGTCCCAGGGTCAATATAGAAAAGACTTTTTCTCGGATCAGGGTGTTAGTGGAAAATTCGTTGATTCTGATGACACGCGTGCTTTAGCTACTTACTTTGTATGAGATTCATCAGAGGAATGTATGAGAATTTGTTCCTCTCTATATACCTATGCAAATATACCATACACTTTTCAGAGAATTATTCAATTTGTTTAAATTAATATCTTCACTATCACAATAAATAAATGTCTACCCCTGTATTGGTGGAATTGCGTGAAGATATTTATTATTATTAATATCTTCACGCAATTCCCAATACAGGGGTAGGTAGAGGTCTAGTCTAGACAATTAAGTCCCTTTAACCCACCTTCTACCGAAGATATTTTCGGGACACCGTAACAGATGGTGAGCCCGTCGCCGTCTCTAGGTCCAAGCCAACGATATAATTCGTATATAAGTTTTTGAAAAACCCATTGGTACGAGCCTGCCACCTACGGATTGAACTCGGGCCTCTAGACTCGAAATTCCGATCACCCAACCACTCGACTACCGTGACTTTCAGTTCTATATGTTTAAGTCAGAAATTTGAGTGTCAAATCTACTAGAACTAGAATTAAATCTATCTAATATTGTGTAGAATCAACATTAAATCAAGACGTGCTTTGTTTAGTTGCATAGATTTTAATAAGGAAATGGCGTTTTATTTTAAATTTTGAGAAGGGACAAGGCGTTATGCTTCTTCGTTAATTGTTCGTAAAAGTTTTTATTACTCAGTTATCTACATTTCCTCACAGTTATTTTTTTTACAAGCTATTACTTAGCTAATAGGGTTATTTGAATTTAAATCAGGAAAAACGAGTGTTTTATAAACGACTTTACAAACAGAACAGAAACGAATGCTACTTAAAGTGATGGCATCTATTGCAATCACTTTAAATAGTGATGGAACACAGTTCACTTGATCGTAATCTTCCAACTATATCCAGCTTCAATTACATATTCAAAGATAACACATTCGTTTTAATTAATTCAGAGATAACTCAGGTGGCTACCCTTTCAGTTAATTGCCTTAATTACTGGACGACAAAATAAGATCTTGTATACATGTATACATCGCACGGCCTTTTAGTCTTCTGCAGGAAATAGACCTTTCCTATAAGGAAGATTTGCCATAATCCCCGTGTACGGCAAGCGGATTGTCGAGCGCAGTATCAGATAACACGAAATTGGACAGCTATTGCCAATCAGGGGGATGTTTATTGTGATCGGATACTTTTAGAGAACGTGATCTATCTTTCCCACAAATATTTGCCATTTGGGAAAAGTCTTTGATATACTGGTCAAGACTTTTCCTTTAGTTGCTTAGTCCCTTGTCGTTTACTCTAGCCAATGGATGAATTTGTGTTGTGACATGTTATAGAATGATTGACATGTTAAATCACATATTTAAAATCGAAGGAATTAAGATATCTTAATACATTACATCTTAAACGTATACTATTCTTATTTGGAGGTGGAATAAAATTAAATAACAATTGATAATGATTTCTTGCCAATGTAAATTGCTTTTATTAATATTTCTGATTCCATAAGGCTTGACCCCTAGGAATATTTGCTATAAACGCCACCCACAAACCCATTGACAAACGTAGTACCAGAACCATCGTACGTCGGTACCAACAATCTGCCTAAGTTTAGTCTGATATTAACTTAACATAAACATTCACTCACAGATACAGATTAATAAAAAAACGATTTTCAAAGCTTTTGCAACGGCAAGTAAGGTTTATATTCCAACGTAAATTACACGAATTTTTTTTATAATTCAAAAATAAATAACGACTTAATATTACAACTCGTGTCCTCAAAACAACCGACTAGTCTATTTTCTTTAGCGAGGGAGCCGTGGCCTCTGGGGCAGTTTGTTTACTCCCAGGGGAGTTGTACTCGTAACACTACCAAATATCTCGAACAAATACGTACTGAAAGGATAAGTTCTAGCACTCGGAACGTGTTTCTCGTTTGCTTATTTAGTTGATTTAATGTTGTATAACGTAGGGACGAGTTTAACCGTTTAAAGGTTGTGTATATTTTTATTACTAAAATTATAATGAATAATAAATAAATGAATATTATTTTGAAATTCCTGCAGAATACTTCCGGAGCAAAAAACCACCATCAAAATCAGAGCTCTTCCGGAAGAACCTTTCTTCGCAAAAATGGAATCCGGGTTAGAAATGATCTATATATCCATGTCTTTCGCATCCGTTCATCCTTTTACGGGTATTTGAGTTACAAATATCTAAACATAATAAATACTATTAAATTAAAAAGAAAAAAGTTAAAATTTCAACTGACACGGGCGGGATTCGAACCCGCGACCTTCGCCGATCCGATTGTCTTGACACGGTGGCTCGGAGGTAAGAGCGTCGCCAAGGTAAGAATCCCGCCCGTGTCAGATGAAATTTTAACTTTTTTCTGTATAATTTAATAACATAAAAGTTCAAAATAAATATGCTTTAAAAATCAATAAAATTGCATAATAATAATAAATACTATTTATTAATTAGAATAATAATATTTCTTGGTATTTGGTTCAAGTGAACGTCGTTTTTATATGTTCATTAATTTTTCCCAGCACTGGAGTAGAGATACAAGTTTTCTGACCCAACTATAACCGAAGTTTTGGACGTTTTAGCACATCTTATCAGCGTCCTAGTCATCGGTACTATATACTTTAGATTTGACGGGCTAATTTCCGCAACTCGAAGTCCGAGCGCGTATTTTGTGTATAAAACAATATACTTACAAAGATATATACATATACCTATAAAGTACAAAGTAACATTGATTAAACAAATGTTTGCTCCTAGCGGGAATCCGAAACCCTTAAAACGAATGCACTGTCAAAGAAGGCTATTGTGTCGCTCTACAATTCTAAATAAGTCTCGATAGCCGAGTGGTTG
Organism: Sericinus montela; assembly: GCA_029286605.1. NCBI lineage: Eukaryota > Metazoa > Arthropoda > Insecta > Lepidoptera > Papilionidae > Sericinus > Sericinus montela. The sequence goes on from JAGSMR010000147.1 coordinate 95,407, forward strand.
GGTGATCGGAATTTCGAGTCAGTAGACCCGAGTTCGATCCCCAGGTGGCGGGCTCGTACCAATGGGTTTTCTAAAACCTATGTACGAATTACATCGTTGGCTTGGACATAAAGGCGGCGAAGGGCTCACCACCTGTCACGTTGTCCCGAAAATATCTTCGGTGGAAGGTGAGTCAAAGGGACTTAATTGTCTAGAATTGACCTCCGTCTACCCCTGTATTGGGAATTGCGTGAAGATATTTTTTTACGTTCTTTGTATGATTTCTGTATTTTGTATGTCGAATATAGTTTATCTATGTGTATGTTAATAGCTAAAATAATATCAATTAAATAAATATCGTCACGCCATTTCCAATACAGGGGTAGACAAAGGTCGAGACAATTAAGTCCTTTCGACCCACTTTCCACCAAATACAGAACAACGTGACAGGTGGTGAACCCATCGCCGTCTTTATGTCGAAGCCAACGATGTAAATCGTACATAACTTTTTGTCAAAACGAACGAGGGTATCGAATTCGGGTTTCGCTGACTCGAATGCCGATCACCCAACCACTCGGCAATCTTGACTTTCGAATATAACATTAGTGAAGCTTATCGTAAAGTTTATCGTAATTTATATCTAACAAAAATATCACCAAGTCTGTTTCAGATCGAACTAAGACAGGTGTTTCACTCGTACAGACAAACACGAACTTTTATATTTGATAACAAAAGAATTATTGCCTTTCGTTTAGATAACATATAAATACCGTCGATAGGGTTGTCCACTTAGTTTTTTTTATTATTATCTACACCTTGTAAACTAGAGGTTCTATTCCCAAGAAATGTCTTCGGTCAAAAGTGGGTCCTAGTGACTAACTTGTCTAGACCTCTGTTTACTCCAGTATTGGGAATGGCGCGAAGATTTTTTTTTTTCAAATGATGGAATTTCATACTTGTGGCATTCTCTACCAGTCAACTCTGGTCGATAAAGAAAAATTTAAATAAATCAATATAAACATAGGTAGACAGGGACAAGATCGAATACTCTAATTTCAAAGTAAGTAGCTAAACCACTTGTGCTATGGAATCAGAAACAACGAACGTGCCAAAAATATCCAGACCCGAGATAATGTAGATAGCGTAATTTTCTACATCCATCCATTCGGGAATCGAATCTGAGACATCAGAGCTGGTGACACCTTGAAAATCGGTGTTTACATCATTGGTAAAGGAAGTCGTTAAAAATATATTTATTATCTATAACGAAATTGAATATCTATGAATAATAATATCTATAACCAATTTGAAGTATTTAAATCACACACTGCCAACAGTGACAACCCTAAACAGAATTGACGCACGCACATACACGCTGAATCGGGTTCAATATTTATTTTGGGTTGAAACTCTCAAACGTTTCTCGCATTCGAATATTTATAACTTTAGCAAATCCTATTTCAAAATAAACTTTTAATATCTTATCAGTCATTTTAATACGGATTATGTAAGATAATGTTAGTAGTAGTAGTAGTAGTAGACAATTTAACATTGTAAATGTGAAATTTGTATATTTGACCGAAAACGCATGTTAAAAGACATTCTAAATAGCAGATCTGCTAAAACTATACATTCAATATAATAAGGTGGTCCGATGGTTCGTTCACGTCAAATGAATGAGTGAAGAAGGAATGGTGAACAATTTACATATTTTTGCGAGAATAAATAAAATAAATATCGTCGCGCATGTTACCAATACTGGAGTAGACAGAGGTCTAAACAAATAGAGTCGTTTCGACCAGTTTCACCAAAGAAAATAAAGTCGTGAAACCCTTGGTACGAGCCTGGCATCTGGGGATCGAACTCGGGTCTCTAGACTCGAAATTCTATCCACCCAACCACTCGGCTATCGTGACTATTATTTATATTTATACAAATATTCATATCCCCGCTTAAACATCCATGACCAGAGTAGGCACATTCCTATTCATCGCACAAACATTTATTCCTACTATGATGACCCTGCGTTACGCGAGATGCTAATTTTCTACAGTGAACATTACAAGCTGTATGTATATAACTATAACTTAGTTTCTAACCAAGGCAAAAATTAAACATTCTATGATAAGAGAGATAGTCAATATATTGCTATAAAGGTGTTATTATACAGTTATAGTGCACCATAACACAAGCACAAGATTTTCAAAATTTATATACGAATCATTGATCGTTGGCTATGAAATTAAGACGGCGACGGGCTCATCACTTGTCACGTTGTCCCGAAAATATCTTCCATCTTATGGTTAACAAAACAAGCAAAAGAAAATACTGAAAAGTTAATGTAAAATTCTGTCTTCATCAAAATCCGTTTGGGTGTACGCGCTCGCCTAATGCGATTGTAGGTCAGTTGTAGGATAAACCGGAATGTATCTTAGTAAGATATATTGAGTTTATTACGCTGAGATAACTCAATGCCCGACACACAAATCCCTGTGTTTCTAACGTTTATAATGACTACAAATGTTTCATAGAATTGTTATCACTCAAAACATATCGATTTATTTATTCATTGAAATCGGAAAATATGTTCGATTATCTATAGTTATTTTTTAATATACAACCATTTCGTATTGAGGTTCCTCTAAAGAAGAAGAAACAGGCCAAAGAAACTCCGTATGTATTGTTTGTTGATATTTCTTTTTATGACAATATGAAATTAAAGAAGATCCGATAGCCGTGCTGGTAGTAATTCTGTCTTCGAAGCTTAAGGTCGTGTGTTCGAATCCCGCTAGTAGCAAACATGCGTGGTGAATATAAATAATTTTACCCGAGTCAAGGATTTTTATATATCTGTATTTATCTTTGTAAATGTATGTAATTATATTGTACCCCAAGCTTGGACACTTCCATGGCGATAGGCTAAACACCTGTCACGTAGTCCCAAATAAGATTCGGTAAAAAGGGGGACCGAAATAATTAATTTTTTAGAACTCTGTCTATCCCCGTGTGGAAAATAGCGTGCAAAATATATAAAAAATTAAAGATTTTTTTAGAAATACTTTGGTAGCGGTCACTTGTTGATGGGTAAAAGAAAAACATATCACGCATTTCCTTATACTAGTGTAGACACAGATCTAGACAATTTAGTGCATTTGACCCACGCCCCATTGCAAATTATTTAGGACAACGTGACGGGTGCTTAGCCTGTTACCGCCTTGGTGTCCAAACCATGTAGTTCACTCATAGGTATATTTTTACATACTATCATAAATATTAATTTAAACATACAAACATTCTGGATTTAAATACGAACAGTCATATTCATTCATATTCCACACAAATACTTGCCCCAAGCGGTTCCGAACCCAGAACCCTGAGCTTTGAAGGCAATGTCAACAAGACAAACGGGCTGTTACAATAAAAAGTTTGGAATTCATTATTTAAACGTGAGCGAACTTTTTAAAACGTTGTTTATTATGTAAATAAGTTGACCTGAATAACTGATGCTTTTATCAAACTTTTGAATATTAAATAATCAGTTTAATTATTTATAGAAAACTTTTCAAAAGCATCGCAAAGACAATAACACTTAACATTTATTAAAGTATTTACTCTTTAATTTCGATTCTGGCTTTGTTTATTGACAGACAATATAAATACTTACAAACCAAACAATTCCACTGTAGCATTCATAGTTAAATCTAACCTCGTCTGTGTAAACTCTAACAATCATCAAAAATAAACTGCTTATAAAAATATTCAACTATCCTAAAGAGATGGTTGGTAAAAGCGAAAAAAAAAACGAAGAAGCGCGAATTTTGCAATGGCGCAAAAGCGGAAAGAAGCGAGTGTGCTATCGCCCGCCGCTTGGGGGACTGACGCGCCTCGCGCCCCGGCATCCTCCGGCAACTAGAACCGAGACGGTGGCACCTGTGACCCTTTTCTTAAACCCTATCAGTGCTGGGATCGCAATTACGTTCATATTCACGTCAAGAAATAGTTTTTAAAGATATTTTTTATGTGAATTGTAGACCGAGACTAACTTTGGAAGACCATGTCGGCAAATAGCTCGAAGAGGGGAGGGTCGTACTCAGATTTATATGTATGAAGAAAATGACGAAATTGAAATAAGCGATCTGTTCTTGGCGATTTGTTCTCTCTGGCTTCCCTGTCAATGATTGTTCCTGAAGATAAATAAAAAAATAAAAAAGGTATGGTTAAAATAAATTTATAGCATTGTCACTCCTGAGGACTAACACTAAGTAAGTCGTTCATGAGGCGGTGTACGTGTCTACAACATAATCGCAGTAAATGTGCCAAGCCTGCATAATAACAGGTTTCTGAGATTTGAGAAAAACTTTAAAGGAACATTATAATACAAATAAATAAAGGCCTACAATACAAAACGGTGACACATTGTCTTCTATTAAATGATGTATTAAATGTCTAACGATAATCAGATGTATATCGAATGTGCATTCGATAAAAAATTATTTGATTTGATTAAGGCGGAATGCTTTCAAGCCGAAACGCACACGCACTTTGGCGGCAGAAACAGACATGAGCTTTGTACTGAACCAGACGACTCCTAGGCGGAATTGTAGTTTAATAAGGTTGGAATAAAAGTGCGGAATTAAATTGATAAATCAATATCTCCAAAAATATTGCGTATTGAATTATTTCATAGAATTCTTCATTTTACTAACAAAAACTAAATATTGCGTATTGAATTATTTCATAGAATTCTTCATTTTACTAACAAAAACTAAATATTGCGTATTGAATTATTTCATAGAATTCTTCATTTTACTAACAAAAACTAAATATTGCGTATTGAATTATTTCATAAATTCTTCATTTACTAACAAAAACTAAATATTGCGTATTGAATTATTTCATAGAATTCTTCATTTACTAACAAAAACTAAATATTGCGTATTGAATTATTTCATAAATTCTTCATTTACTAACAAAAACTAAATATTGCGTATTAGATTATTTCATAGAATTCTTCATTTACTAACAAAAACTAAATATTGCGTATTAGATTATTTCATAGAATTCTTCATTTACTAACAAAAACTAAATATTGCGTATTGAATTATTTCATAGAATTCTTCATTTTACTAACAAAAACTAAATATTGCGTATTGAATTATTTCATAGAATTCTTCATTTTACTAACAAAAACTAAATATTGCGTATTGAATTATTTCATAGAATTCTTCATTTTACTAACAAAAACTAAATATTGCGTATTGAATTATTTCATAGAATTCTTCATTTTACTAACAAAAAGTTCATATCGATATAAGATATTTGATTTAAAATTTCAACTGATGTGTTCAGGACACGATGGCTCGGTGGTAAAAGCGTTGCCATTGTACTGTCTCGGGGTAGAATCCCGCCGGTATCAATGATTTTCTTAATTTCTCTTTAATTTGATAGCATAAAGTACAGCATAACTTATATGCTTCAAAAAAAAATGGTGCTGGTGGTATTATCGTATTATAGTTTCGTAGCTTTAAAAGTACGAACATTGAAGTCATTTGGCATACCTTCAGATATCGCCAACGCCCTTAGACGCGTAAGTAACGAAAGAATATAATAAATATCTTCACGCCTTTTCCAATACAAGGGTAGACAGAGGTCTGGACAATTAAGTTGTTAGGACCTACCTTCCATCGAAGATAGTTTTGGAACAACGTGACAGGTGTTGCGCCCGTTGCCGTCCTTATGACCAAGCCACCGATATAAATCAAGTCAAAATAAGTTTTTGGAGAAAAACCATTGGTACGAGCTTGCCTCCTGATGATCTAACTAGGGTCTCTTGACTCGATCAAGCAACCACTCGGCTATCGAGAATATATCATAAAGTAATGAGTGACATTTAAAATTTCTACTGATTCGTGTAGGACACGGTGGCTCGGGGGTAAGAGAGTAGCCACAGTAAGGCAAAGGTTGCGGGTTCGAAACCCGCCCGTATCAGTGTTTTTTTTTTTAATTTCTCTTTAATTTAATAGGTTTTTACAAGTGAATATATTCGGACCAACCCTAAAAATTGAAACTATATTACTATTGACGACTTTCGTGGACGAGTGGCGTACACATCGGTTTTTATTTTGTCGCCAACTTTGAGGTCCCGGGTCGATTCCCGGTAGTGGCCAATGTAGAAAACACTTCTACATATTCTCTGGTACGGCTGTTTGTTGTACCTTCGTTGTTTCTGATTCCATAATTTCATAATACAAGCTGCTTACTTTGGTATCAGAGCAATGTATGTGATGCTGTTCCTATCTATGAATGTATTTATTTGTCTATCTATATGATATTGAACATCTCGAAGTAAAAGAGACGTGAATAACCTCACTTTCCAATACCAATCAACTTGTAGCGCCAGTCACGTCCCGCAAGGGAGAATGTAGTGGAAAACGACGGACGATACGGTAAGCTGCGCCCTTCACGCGTCTTTGGATAGTTTTAGTTACGGAATACAGGTTTTTTTTACAAGGTTTCACATTGATTAGAGATTTGCTCGACGTCCTGTAAAAGGATTACAGTTGTAGTCTTATGTCTGGTCATCTGGGATTTGAAATCTTTAATATTTTTCTTTTTCTTTCATAATTTTATTTTGGACTATGCTTGAATCGTTTTTAGGTTGTTTTTCGCTTGCTTTGTGAAGGCGTAATTGTCTAATGTGATATATATATATATATATATATATATATATATATATATATATATATATATATATATATATATATATATATATATATATATATATATATATATATATATATATATATATATATATATATATATATATATATATATATATATATATGTATATATATATATATATATATATATATATATATATATATATATATATATGTATATATATATATATATATATATATATATATATATATATATATATATATATATATATATATATATATATATATATATATATATATATATATATATATATATATATATATATATATATATATATATATATATGTGTGTACGTGTGTATGTTGTTAAGTGTATGAATATGTAAGCATGTGTTCGTAATGCACAGTTGAAAGTTTTTCAGTAACAGGGCTGCT